>CM077079.1:113524260-114096702 GCA_039513925.1 Platanthera zijinensis
CTGGCCACTTTGTCACGGGGCGTGTCCTGGAGGGTCCACGGGCGTGACTGTCCCGTGTGGCCGAATTTGGTTCGACGTTCGTCGGGTTGGGATCGACGTTCGTCGAGCGTGTCACGCCCTTGTCACGGGCGTGTTGAAATGGCGGGTCACGGGCGTGACCAACACCGTGAGCCGATTCCTTAGTCGATTTATTTCAATTTTTGGCTCCCTAGGTTCTATGGCACAACGCGCAACCCGACTCCTAGGGGTCTAGCCGGAAAATGTGTCTTACCCACAGATACGGTCTGGTAGCTATCCTCCCTTGCAGTTCGGTGCATCCAAGACTGACCACATAGTTAGTCTCTATTGTATAGCCCTGTAGTTTGTTGCAGTCAAACTGTATAGCCCGCTTAGATTGTATTTTGTCTCACATTACTTGTTAAGATCTTCTCTCCCCTATCTTCTGTAAATAGGGGGCATACCTTTGTATTATTTACCTTTTTGGAGCAATAAAATTTGCCTTCTTTAGCTCTTTTTACATGGTATAAGAGCTAAGAGGTCCTTTGCTCTAGTTTGTTTTATGACTTTTTGGTAGCACTCACGATTTATTTTTATAACCTCTTGTAATCTCCCTCTCGCCCTCCCCTTGCTTGTTAATCCTCTTGTGACATGTTCTTTGCTCTCGGCCTCTTGTATTCGTGCGGCGTCTGCTATGTTTATGGATTCTATTTTTTGCCTTCCTGTGATTATCCTTATTTGCGTGGACTTTGGTCTCTTTCTAACAATGCGGTTAGTATTTTTCTTCTGCTTCGCACAATTAGTTCGTGCGGTCTGTTCTTTCTAACCACGTGGTTTCTCTTATGTGCTCCTCTTGTCTGGTTTTTTCTATTTTTTATGGACACTTCGGCTCTCTTCTCTTCTTCTACCCTATCCGCTCCCCTTACTCTTACCACTTCTTCTACTTCAACTCATGGTAATTTGGGCACTTCTTAGATGCTTACTAGCCCAAATTATCATGATTAGAGTGTTTCCTTTGTCTTTTTGTTACACTCTCATCATAAGTGCCATCATTTAAATGATGATCCTCCTATATATAGGTCTGCTACTTTTGATGATTGGGAGCTAGTGATATTTTGGTGTGAATGTGGTTGGCTAATAGTTTTCTATGTTAAGTGCCTTCCCGTCATTCGACATGATGCGACGGTCAAGGCTGCATAGAGTCATCTTGCTGTCTTGTACTCCATGGGAGCACAAACTTCACGCATATATACTTTGGGTGCGGATCTTTTTGCCCGGGTTGCCATCATAGGTCATTTTTTTCTGACAATTATTTTTCTCCAGGCTCGGGTTGCGGCGACAATACACAGTAACTTTCGCATGTTATTTTTGGGAATTTCTTTTTAACCGTTGGAAGGGGATCTCTATAAATACTTAAGGAGAATTACTTTCCAAGAATAATTGTGCTTTTTCTCTCAAATTAAAAATTTAGAAAACTTTCCAAGATCGGAAAATTCGCCGGCTCGGCTACAGTGGATTTCGCGATTCTTTCGATCGGTCACCGACGTGCACTGCAATTCGATCTTCTTCGACCAATACGACTGGATTGCTTCTGTCTAAAGCTCTCTATTACTCCAGTCCTAGTCATTTGAAGATTCAAGAGTCTAGATTCTAGATCTTCTAAGATTTCATATTTCGAGTTCTCCATGATTTTCAAGACCATCTATTTTTGAAGAATGATGGCGTGAAGCTTTTAGATATTGTATAAGTTTGTGTGAAATATTGTTGTAAAATATTAATTTACTTTTGTAGGAGAATTTTTTTGAGTTGTAGATCCGTTTGTGGATCGAGTGGTAGATTTGTTTGTGGAATGATTTGTAGATCCATTTATGGATCGAGTGGTAAATCCCTTTATGGATCGAGTGGTAGATCTGTTTGTGGATCAAGTGGTAGATCAATTTGTGGATCGAGTGGTAGATCCGTTCGTGGATCGAGTGGTAGGAGCCTCATCTCCGAGTTCTTGGAGTTGAGGCTCCAAGGTATAAGATTTATAGAAATCTGAGTTTGGTGAAGTAGCCGAATCTAGCCTTTCGTGGTAGATAGGCGGCGCGGGATAGTGGGCGTTCCCAACAAGGGGAACCACTATAAATTGAAGAGTTTGGGTGCTTAATTTTTAAGTAATTTCTAATCCGCCAATAGACACAAACATCAACTATTCACCCCCCCCCATAGGTGATTTAGGTAGATGCTAGATACTTTCAATTGGTATCAGAGGAGCATTTTGTTCGATATAAGGTTTACATCTTGAACAAGATCCCTGTTCTAGCATCAAGAGATTCCGTCTAGTTACCATGGACAGAAGTAAAGACATGTCTTCGATGAAGTTACCAGTGTGCACGAAAGAGAACATTCCTATGTGGAAAGAAAGAGTTTGGTTCTTCATGGAAGCTGCAGATCCAAGAATTTTTCAGATTGTGGAAGATGGACCGCATATACCTTTGTAAGCTTCAACTCTGAACCTAGATATCTTGATTCCCAAAAAGATGATGGATCTCACAAAGGATGAAATTTCCTTGGTCTCCATGGACAAGAAGGTTAAGAATATTATCGCAAGTGCAGTGGATGACTCGATGCTACAAAATTTATTCCACTACAAATCTGCCAAAGAAATGTGGGACTGCCTGGTCATTCTGATGGAAGGAACATAAGAAGTTAGAGATGACCGCAGATCGTTGCTGATTCAAGAGTATGAAGCATTCAAAGAAGGATCAAATGATACCGTTGGTGACAGCTTCGTGAAGTTATTCAAGATCATGAATGGTCTCAGAATCCACGGCTGCAAATTCACTAATGGCGAACTAAACGACATGTTTCTCAGATCCCTGTTAAGGACCGGGACACTAAAGTGGTTGCCATCAGGGAGTTTGGGATGTTTCCTGAGATTGACCCTCAGAACCTCTTTAGAAAATTGCTCTCCTACAAACTACAAATGAACACCAAAAAGAAGGAGGAGCAAAAAAAAACTAGACTTCTAGCAAAGACTTGTCGGTAGCACTAAAGGTTGAAGGTTCAAGAAAGTCCAAAACAATGTCACCAGTAAGGACTCATTCCCTAGACACTCCAGAAGACTCCGAGCCTAGCACGTCAGGATCTGAGCTATCAGATGGTTAGTTTTCTCTCATATCTAAGCAATTCAAGAAACTGTTCAGCAAGAGGAGACAAATAAATAATCAGTCATCTTCATCTGACTTCAGGAAGTCCCATCGTGATGGTGATCATTCCAAAAAAAGCGACATCTGAGAGGACAGGTACAAATCTAAATAGAACAAACATTCTTCCTCTAACATTATGTGCTATTGTTGTAACAAGGCAGGACATATGATTATGGAGTGTCCGTACAAGAAGAAGGAAGGCTCCAAGCTAGAGGTGAAGAGATCCTTTAAGGGCAAGAGAAAAGAAGAAAAGAACTTCATCGCCAATAAGTCCAAGACTCTTTGTAACAACGACTCAAGCGAGTCCATCTTAGAAAATGAGGAAGCATACTACGGGCTTATGGCTCAATCAAACGAGGAAGTTGGCGACATCGAGTACCAAGGGAAGGTAAACTCGCACATAATACTCTCTGATTCGGATTCTTCCTCAAAGGGTCATGAAGGCTATTCTTTTGAGGAAGAGGATTTCAAATTAATGATTCAACACGAGAACCTTTTGAAAGCATTTGATAAATGCCGCAAGGTAGTCAAAACGCAGTTGAAAGAGATTGCCTCCCTCAAGGTAGTGGAAATAAGTATGAAGGAGGAAATTGCTAAATTACTTCCTCTTAGAGAGGAAATCCACTCCTTAAAAGAGGAACTCAAAGGCTCTGCTGAAGCATTGATTCTGAAGGAGAAATAACTTGATGAGCTAGAAGAAAAGCTGTTGGTGGAGAGAAAACTTAAGGAAAGTTACTCCAAGCCGAAGACTATTCTTCCTCTCATCGATGAGTTTTAGCTCTGAAGAAGGGTAGTGGTCTTGGCCACAAAGCTGGCAAAGGTAATGCTGCCAAGAAAGCTAGTGCCAAAGAAAAGAGGAAGGAACATTTAGGTCAACCCTCGTTTAGGAAGGTAATCTTCCCGACAAATAAGTTTGACCTTACTTGTCCTACGGTCATCTTACTAGGCCTACCTATGTAGAGCCCAAGAAGCGATACTAGGGATTGACCCGTCCGCAAGACTATGGTGGCAGTGTATTCAAAGCACCTTATGAAGAGATTGAACTCCAGATTTATGGTCCTTATGTTCATGGACATAACCATAAAAGGGCACCGAAAGCCAAAACTTGTGTACCTAAGGCAATGGAGTTGGAGAAGCCTTGTGTATGCTGTAATTAGGAGGCTTTCACCTCCAAGTTTATTGCCCCTGCAAGACCTCACGTTCAAAAGGTAAAGCAGGAATATAAGAGAAGGTACAATAGGTTTGACTGTTGGTGCGGCGGCAAAATTGGTCATTTTGGCGTAGATTGTTGGTTAAACCCTACTAATTTTGAAACTCCATGAGTTAAACCTGCGAGACAGACCACTCGCAAAGTTAATGTTCTTAACTATTGTAAGCTTATAAGGAACCAAGGACCCAAAAATGTTTGGGTCTTAAGGTAAAGTTATTTGTCATTGCAGTTATGTCCATAAACGAACAAAAATCCCATCTGGTATTTGGACAGCGAATGCTCTCGGCATATGAATGGGATAAGAAGCATACTGCGAGAATTTACCCAAGTCAAAGATGGACCAAAAGTCATCTTTGGAGGGTCAGACAGGGGAATTACTAAAGGTTACGTATGATTTCCAGTAAAATAGTTTCTTTCACATACATGGCTTATGTTGAAGGATTACAACATAATCTGATAAGCATATGTAAACAATGTGATAATGGTTATATTGTTGAGTTCTACAAGGACAAGGGTCTGATAAAGTTGTCTGCTAATTTGGAGAGGATCTTAACAGGCACTCGGAGTAGAAATATATTTTGTTTACATTTACTATGTTTAGATAATTCTACCCAGTATATTTTCTTCAAATAGATAATGTGTCTCTTTGTGACCAATGACACAAGAGATTAGCACATATTAATTTGAAAACCTTAAATATATTATTTTCTCACAACTTAGTGCATAATGCCCCTAGGATTAAGTGCCTTAAAGAGAGTCCATGTTATTTATGCCAAATGGGTAAGCAGACAAGGGCTACCTTCAAGGGTATTACTGAAAAAGATTCTTCAAGAAGTTATATTTAATTCATATGGACTTATTCGGTCCAATGCCAATTCACAATTTAGGAGGTAAAGTATATACGTTGGTAATTTATGATGATTACACTCATTTTACTTGGGTTTTCTTTCTGAAACACAAGTCAGACACCTTTGATTCTTTCACTAATTTTGTCCAGCAAATTCAGAACGAGTTGAACTACTCAGTGGTCAAAATAAGAAGTGACCACGGAACATATTTCGAGTCTGATGCCTTGATAAAATTCTGTGAAAGCCAAGGTATCTTTCATGAGTTTTCCTCCCCGCATACTCCATAGTAAAATGGATTTGCTGAGATAGGGAATAGAACCCTCATTGAAGTATGTACAACTATGTTGAATGACACTTCACTTCCAGAGTATTTATTGGCTGAATTAGTCAACACAGCTTTCCATGTGCAAAATTGAGCTCTAATCAACAAGAACCACCGTATGACTCCCTATGAACTACTGTTGGGCAAAAAACCGACTGAGTTCTTCTTTAGAATCTTTGGAAGTAAATGCTTCGTACTTAATAATGGGAAGTACTACCGCACAAAGTTTATTGAAAAATGTTTTGAAGGTATTTTCGTAGGATATAGTAGCCATAGTAAGGCGTATAAGATTCTTAATAAGAAAACCCTGGTGGTATAAGAGACTATTAATAATGTATTTGATGAGACAAGAATCCTCCAAAGCAGCTCGTCTAGTGTTATTAGTGCAGATGAAGGTACCAGGTTTAAGAAACTAAGATTGGATGAAGCAGTCAAAGAAGATGATCCAAGCTTAGTCAAAGTCATCGATCCAGGCATGGTGGATGAAGAACCACTAGATGAACCAGCCCAGAGGATGCATCAAATGCTGCAGAGCCTGCTGGTGGAAGAGAAAGAAATCTAGTGTTCATACACCTAAGAGATCACCCGACTGATCAGATCATTGGAGAGCCAGGCGAAGGTGTTAGAACTAAAAGAGGTACATCTAATGAGCTATTGCATCTTAGTTTTCTATCTCAGTTCGAGCCAAAGAAATTTGAAGAAGCAAACAAGGATGCCCCTTGGATAATGGAAATGCAAGAGGAGTTCAACCAGTTCGAATGATGCAAAGTCTGTGAGTTGGTGCCCAGAACTAAGGGATAGAATGTGATCGGCACCATGTGAGTTTTCAGAAACAAGCTCGATGAGAATGGCGTAATCATAAAGAACAAAGCCTGGCATTTAGCTCCAGTCTATACACAAGAATAAGGGATGGACTTCGACCAGACCATGGCTCCAGTGGCCAGGCTAAAGGCAATCAGGTTGTTTCTTACGTATGCTTCCCTCAAAGGCTTCACGGTCTATCAAATGGACGTGAAGTCAGTATTCCTCAACGAGAATTTGAAAGAGGAAGTATATGTAATACAGCCCCTAGGTTTTGTCAATTCCACCTTTCCTGAACATGTTTACTTTTTAAATAAATCTCTTTACGGCTTCAAGCAAGCTCCACGAGCTTAGTATGAGACGCTATCTAGTTTTCTTCTTGAGAACAAGTTCACAAGAGGAAAGATAAACAAGACATTTTTTTTCTTATGGAAGTAAAAGTCAAGATTATGCTAGTGCAAATCTATGTCGACGACATTATATTTGGCTCTACAGAAGACAACCTTTGCAAGAATTTTTCCAAACTTTAGCAAGGAAAGTTTGAAATGAGTAGTATGGGAGAGCTGAAGTATTTCTTAGAACTTTAGGTGAAGCAGTCTGAAGATGGAATTTTCATCTCTCAAATGAATTTCACCAAGGAGTTGCTAAAGAAATTCGGAATGGAGAACACAACCTCTATGAGGACTCCAATGAGTTCAATTGTGTCTCTGGACAAGGTGAGAGAGGGAACCTTTTGATGAAAAAAAGTACAGAAACATATTGGATCCTTGCACTACTTGACTGCCAGTAGACCAAATATATTGTTTTCAACAATGTGTGGTTTACAAACATCGGCACGCAGGATGGACACACATAAAAAAAGTAAAAGTTCGCCTTTGGGCCTTTGAGGGCCAGCGAACAGCAGCATATGGGATTCAGCCCGCTACTTTCCACTTGGCTCTCCAGCACCTGCAAATAACATCCCACAAAAACGTTGCAAATAAAGTAACGGTCAGCAATTACTGACTCGATTATAACAACCCCACCCCTTAATCGAGGCAACGATTCTCCTTCCGTTCACATGCCTCGTGCACTCAGGGAACATTCTCAATGTACCGGACTTCCCGGATACCACCTCCCGTTCAGAGGTCCAAGACATAACGGTAAATTCTTGAGCATTTTAGTCTTTTCGGCCTTAAGCCTAAGACTCTCATTATACTATCGACGACAGCCAGTTTCTTTAGACAATCTAGTCAAGATAGACATAATGAAAGTACAGTTCAGTCAGTTCTCGTTGCTCTGATCGCCATGCCACTTCCGTTAGCCAAAGAAATCAAGGAAATAGACAAGACGTGGGAGGACGTCCCCTTTCCCGTTCGGCTCAACGGCCTTTAGAGCTGGGAACTATAGGCTCACAACTTTGTTACGGCTCTCACGATAATTATAGTTTGCCTCCAAGACTCAAATCACATGTTAGACCCACGGTCATCGCGAGACAGGCTTCACACCAAAATAGGTGGCACTTCTTGCCACAATTGCTGGGCACTACAATCTCTGAGCTTTTCAGATAATGACACCCATGTCTACCTGAGACAGGCCTCACAAACATAGCTCACTGGGAGCTATCGCCCAGTGATACTCGCTGTCGCCCGGCCATATCCAATAGTTTTGCAAACCATGGAATTTCTTGGTTATTTACCAGGAGAGAATCTCCGGTAATTCCTACTACTCCCATTTCACAGGTATAACTCACAGACCCCATAAACTACTCGTTAATAGGCGGAGTCTTTTCCGGCACACAAAATAAAACATCACCAAATAGGACCAACCTGTCCAGATAGGCTTCAAACTGCATTCCCATTCCGTACTTCAAAATTTCCGGATCTATATGCAAATTTAAACGGGGATCACAATGATAGACCCACAAGAAACCACCCTTTCTTCACCTTTTTGTGAGGGGTTCCATGCGCATATGAAAATTAAGGACTTTGCTTGTCCAAGGAGAAAATTGTTACCCTTGTAATTTGTTTCGGAGTCATGACAAAGCTTTTTGTCCGGTTGGAAAGGAGCACCTCTCTTTCCTCTTCGTGGTTCTAGCCTCGGATTTTGATTCCATTCACTGGATCTCCTTCACCAAGCATTTCAAGCTCAGCTCTAGCCCTTAGCTCAAACCTTAGCTCTTTCTCTCAAGAACTTGGATGAAAGAAGGAGAGAGTTTGAGAAGAAGAGAATGAATTCTCATTCCTCTACTCCCTTGCATAAGTGTCATTGGGATTAATCCCAACCACAAGATAATTTCATCAAAATGAAGCAAAGGCCACGATTTAAGCTGAATAGTCAACCTTAACGCAATCTCCTAGTGATATCCGCAATCGCCTGGGAGATAGCATTGATAGCTTCTTTGACCATAGTCAGCAACTGCTCTTCGGCTGCCACCCAGCCATCTGACACGTGTCCACACATATGTGGTTGTATAACCTAGCAATATCCACTCTCGCTATTTTGATAGCTCACTGAACGCTTTATAGCGTCGAGTGTGTCAAGTTCACTCAACGCTTTAAGGCATCGATAGAATTCAGAGCTGGGGTATCGACAGGCGATACCCACTATTGTCATGTGATAGTCTCTTATTCAACGATTCGTCGAAAGGAATCGAGTGTGTTGATCTCACTCAATGCTTCATGGAATCAAGTTCTATTGCTATCTCCGCCGACGATACCCACTGTCGCCTAGCGATATCGACCAAAAGTTCTGCTGTTAAATTTGGGGTGTTACATGCAACGGCCCCGGTTTTTCTGTGTTTTGTTTGGTCATTGTTTGGCATTACGATGACGTGTTTCCGGCCTTTTGCCTTTGTTAGAGCGTGTTCTTAGCTCTTAAGGTTCATTGAGTGACCTGTTTGAAGCCTGCTGGCATGATTCCCTAGCAAGCCGGGTCTAGTTTTGTAACTCGGTGAGGGTCTCCGGGAATGCTTGTGCCTTGGCTTCTAGTAGTGATAGTCCGTATTTTGATCGTTGGATGTTGTTTTCGACTTCGCTGTTGTTTTCGTAACTTGGGTGTTTAGCTACGGTGCTAGTTTTGTAGAAATCCGAGATCATTTGTTTTTCGCGTCATTTCGACGTTTGTTATGTTACTTGTAATGTTTTATATTGTTGTGCATTGCCTTGGGTGGCCGAGGTTGGTAGGGCTGGTGCCTTGTTTTTAGGCTAGTTTATTTAGCCAGGTAAATATGTATATGCATATATATATACATACGTTGTGTTAGGCATGGATGCCGGTAGCTATTTTAGTGGCTGATTTTACGAGCTTATATACATATGTGTTTAGGTTTTGGCTACATATGTATAAGTATAGCTATATATATATATATTCTTATAAAAGCTCTAGTTGGCTGATTTTGGGAAGCAGCTGGTAGCTAGTCTTTAAAAGCTTAGTATATATGTATTTGCTAGCAACTGGTGGGCTCGGGTGCATCAGTTAGGCTGATTTTATAAGCTTAGATTTATATGTTTGTATATGCATATATTTTTATATGTATAATATTTTATATAGCTAAAGGTGGCGGTTTTAGGAGAGGAAGCCAGTGGCTGATAATACGTTTTGTAGCCTAAACTATTATCGTATTTTCTATTTTATAGTGTACAAATCATGTCTATTATTAGTTTATTTGTATCATTTTTATGTAAATATTATTGCCGCTGACTTTTTCTTGTCTTTTTGCAGGTTTCTAGAAAATTGTCCAAAATGACCTGACACGCCCCCCTGTCACGCCCTCCCTGGGCGTGACCTAGGGCGTGTCACCTGATCCCGAGGACTCCTGCTGGAAGGGACAGAAAAACGGTCAAAACCGCTGTCACGCCCCCTGACACGCCCTCCCTGGGTGTGTCACTAGGCGTGACTATGGGCGTGTCGCCCTCTGCCGCAAAGCCTACCGCCGCATTAAATGCCGTTTCTCCACAGAACGCAAACAGTACTGTCACGCCCCAAGTCACGCCCGTGACATGGGCGTGACACCCTCCTTTTTCGGAGACTGACGGATTTCCGACCAATGATTTGGACATGACGTGCCTGTCACGCCCCCCTGTCATGGGCGTGACCTAGGGCGTGACCACCGACGTACCGAAGCAATCATCCCTCCCGCCAGAATCCAGAGCCCGAGGTCAACATAGTACTATCACGCCCCCTGACACGCCACCCCTAGGGCGTGTCGGAGGGCGTGACCAACCCGAGAAAAATTCTATAAATTGAGACCCCCCTCTCCATTTCAGCAAGCTTTGGTTGAGAGGGGGAGGTGCTGCCCCTTTTGTTCTTGAGTTTTTTCATGCTTTTTTTTCTCTCTCTCTCTCCCTCTCTTTGTAATTCTTGTTTAACCCTAGCTTAATCTTAGTTTGTTCTAGCTTTTATTGTAATTTTGCTCTTGCTTAGTGCTACTTGTAGGGCTTGAATAGGATTTCAATTTCATGCACTTGTAATTTTAATTTCAATAGTGTAACTTGCCCCTTTTTATTAATAAAAGTGTTCTTCCTTTACTTGTGTTCCTTTATATGCTTTTCTACTCATCTCCCCTCCTCCACTCCATTATGATTAACTAATCCTCCTTGTACTCGATCTTGATGATCCGAGGTTAGAGCGATTATGTTATGATGTTTTAATTAATCTTTTCTTTTTAGGTTAGGGCCTTGAATTACTCTTGATTAATCACGGGTTGGAGGTATATCTTTGATATATACTCTCCGCCTTTGCTTTCATTCTGGGCTAGCCGAGAGGCCGAAAGAAAGAAGTGAGCATTCAAGAGTAAAGGGAGTTGTATGCACCCCTCGCGAGAGGCAGACGTCCAAATCTCCCGGATTGGAGTAAAATCCAATAGTGGGGTTCACCGCGTAAAGCGAGTTTTAGGCCTCCGATTTAGACGAGAGTCGGTCGGACCTTCCTAAACTCAGTTGGGCATGACTTCGAGAGAAGCGTGTTCAAGCTTTAGGAACCTCCACGGTCAAGGACCTTTATCCTATTAAGTTTAGATTTTTATCGCATTTTCTTAATCGTCTTTAGCCGAGGTGAATCTTGATCGAGTGCATTTCCATTTCATATTTTTCTACCCTTCGTAGTAATCGTTTTACTTAATACCTTTACTTAATTGCAGTGTTTCTCTTTCTAGTATAGCATTACTTTCTCCCCTGCACTTAGATTTTCTAAAACCCTAGTTTTTTCCGTCGATAAGATAATAGCGTTCGTGTGAGTAAGCATAGCCAACAGTTCCCGGATTTCAATACGACACTTGTGTCCCCTTGCTACAATTCGATAGGTATACTTGCCTCATCGGGTTGCTAGTTCGGTTGCGTTTATTTTCTTCGAACCCTAGCGCACAACAGTGGCCGAAATCTAAGTGCTATAGGATTATTTTATTTAGCTTTAGATAAGTGAGTGGAGGTCTTATTATAAGGCTCCAGCTGTTCTCTTCTTCCCCATTTCCCGAGCTAGCTTCAGCTTGTTAGCTTCCAGCGGAAGGAAGCAAGCGGGAGGCGGAGCAGCTGCAGCTTTGATCGCCGGATAGATGTGGATTTAGGGCTTGTTTCGGTCGGGTAACAATAGATTAAAGCCGCTCTCACCGAGATCTTGCTTCCTAGGTATGTAATTTAGCTTTTCGGGCTATCTATAGGAGCTAGGGTTGCGGTGGTTTCTTCTTCTTCTCTAAAGCTCTATGTTTTCCTCTTTAGGTAGCTAGAGGTGCAGGTGGCCGATTTTTTTTGCCACCGGTGTCGAGTTGGAGGTGCTGCTGCTTCATCTTGCCGGAGTAGAGGCAAGTGGCTCCTTGCCCTTGACAAAGGGTTTTTTTCCTTCTTTTCATTATTAGCTGCAACAGTTCCTTTGCTTCTGCAATTTTCATTCGGCTTTAGGAAATGTCCAGATCGAGACTATTTAGTTTCTTTTTTTTATTTCCTCTTGATTCTCGGTTTTGTGTCTTGGTAGATTGCTGGAGCTAAAGCTTAGCTTAGTTTAGTGGTAGACTTAAGCTTAGGCTGCGGTGTATTAGGTAGGAGGAGTGATAGAGAGAGTTGGTAATAATTTTCAAACTCTTTGGTTAGTAAGCGTTGAGTGGGCTGGGGTCGGGATAGCTCAAGGTTTTATGAACATTAGGCTATGTCAAAAGCATTGAGTGAGTGTACCTCACTCAATGCCTAGACTGTTAGGCTTCTGGCGTTGAGTGTGGTGCACTCACTCAACGCCATGGTCATTTTTGCGACTAAGCCATTTGGCGTTGAGTCAGTCGACCTCACTCAACGCCGTGGCTGTTTGGCATTTAGTGAGTCGACCTCACTCAACGTTGTGGCTGCTTGGCATCGAGTGGGTGGACCTCACTCAACGTTGTGGCTACTTGGCGTTGAGTGAGTTGACCTCACTCAATGCCGTGGCTGTTTGGCGTCGAGTGGGTGGACCTTACTCAACGCCAGGGCTGTTTGGCGTTGAGTGAGGGGGACTCACTCAATGCCAAAGTTTTCTCTTGCGATGCTGGGTATGAACAAAAACTACTATTTTTACCATTTTAGGGTTGTTTACTTATCTTCTGGGAAGGATTTATGCTAGGTTGCATGTTAGGTATTTTAAACCCTAAAATATTACTATATGTATCTCATGCACATGATAAACCAAAGCACTATTTTTCTTTAAGCGTAAAGAATATCTTTTTATATATACTATACTAACCTTAGAGTCGTGCATACAATGAGTCGTCCCTCGGGGACACTTATGCTCATTTAGAATGTCAAAACAACCTAATTTAAGTATTTTCCGCTGCGAATGAATATACTTTTAATCGTGGACTAGCTGATCCACTGTACTGAGGGATACGACCATTAAATAAATCTGGTTTTCTATTCATTTTTAACTTATGATTTTCATGATTTAAGGTACTGATGCGTTGCCTGAGCGTCAACAGTTATCCCATGCTCGACGTAGCATCACAATGCGTGTTTCCTCGTACTTTGATACTTCTTAATTTCGGAGAAAATGCGGGTTGTGACATTACCTGCGCTATCACTACTGCCCGACGATAATTTCTAGAGAGCTCGGCGAATAAATTGGCAAGCGCTACGCAATAACAACATACCGCCGTGAGGCAGACTAGGCGTTGAGTCACCTCACCTCACTGAATGCTCTCGATGCCTGAATCTACCTCCACGCGGTATCAGCCTACCGCAGCGCGGTATCCAAAGCATTGAGTCAACTCGCCTTACTCGGCGCTCTCGACGCCTGGTGCTACCTTGGCGCGGCATTGGCCTACCTCCGCGTGGTACCATCTTTTCCTACATACAGAAATTTGGGGTGTTACAATACCAAATTTTATATATGGAGATTTAGCTTCTAAGACCACGTAGACCATAAAATCTGATTTTACTTATCTCCTTTTAAGTGGCTTATGACATAAAGAATAACGCTTTCCAAGACGCAATGATGTCCTTTATAAAAGAGATCATTGAGTCCGCTTTTCTTCACATCATCAAGCTCAGACAAATTAAGGAGGGTGTCAAGAATGTGACCTTTGCTGACCTTTTCCCAAATCTAAAAAGTAAAATAGTGGCAATGGAGCGTGCGGCCAAGGGGAAGGTCAAGGTTTGAGAGGAGGATGAAGAGGAATTCAAAGAAGATGAAGGTGAAGAAGAAGGAGAAGAAGAATAAGAAGAAAGGGAAGAGGGAGAAGGAGAGAAGCAGGATAATGTCTAAGAGACCACAGGTGAAGGAGCTGCTAGTGAAGGGTCTGGTACTAGAGGACAAGAAAACAACACCGCGGAGTCAACATTAGAGGACTCTGATAGCTCTGACGATGAAAATCCTCCAAGTGAATACAAGAATACTGGTAGCAGTAGCAATAGCGAGTCAGATAGCTATTCACCTCTATTTATGTTGATGTGTATTTTAGTTCTATAGGGACTCCCGAGGCTAAGAATCTCAAGTCACATCATTAGATTAGGAGGCTATAATTTTTGCACTTTTTTGTAAAGGCTTGGCGGTCCTTTTCTAAATCGTGTGAGCTAAAATTATGTAAATTATTTTTTGAAAGTAATAAAATGGATACATTTACCAATTCATCTTTGTTATTTCTTATTAAATGTTTAACCGCATAACTTGTTGCGAATATCCATTGAAGATATTTACGACCTAATCATTTGGGTGTTTGATTAGCAGCCAACAGATTGTTGTCTTCTCAAGTCGAATTATTTCAAATGGCGAACTATAGTATTGGTCGCTTCCATAGAATCATTTTTGATAAGTATAATGTGAAAGGCAGACTGAGTCCCCAAATCGCAACTACACCCTCATAAATTTTGACCTATGGAGATTTTTATCCGTAATAGACACGATTCTGAGATAAGAATATCATGATTATGACCAGTCGTTTCATGAAGCCAAGAATAAAAAATATTAATTTATAGGAATAATTAGATCGCGGGGAAGACCAGACCACATCGATTAATATTCCATTCTGCAAGGATTTATAGATTTGCCATTTCAGTTCATATAATGTGATTGAATCGATATCTTTCACCACATGAATTTGCTAAGTATATATCACCAGCCGCATAATAAATATTTCAAGTCGTACAACTAAATATCATAGGACCCCAGGCCACATGAATCAATAGAATAGGTTCTTAGGCTGGATGGACAATTAAATCATATAGTCTCGATTTACAGTAAAGGCGAGTCATTCAATTATTCAGCAGATGATTCGGGCCGTCTTATGGGAATCAATGGTTTGAACTACAGGGATATAGAACACTATCCGTGCATGAGGGATACAGCTTTAGGCAATTGCTTGGGAAGGTATGCGAAGGGAAGCATTGCTTTCCTAAGAGATATCGTTATATCTGTATCTCAATACGCTGATATTGCAGCTTGATAAAGCAAGAATTGCAAACTGCAAAGAATAAAAAAGGAGCTACAGACTAAGGTGACAAAGAGGGATAGTGCACGTAAGGCAGCATTATTTTCCTCAACAAGGTCACAAAAGCTGTAAACTCACTGAATAGAGTAGAAAACTCACTGCTGTCTTGCCTGGGGAAACAAACCAAGTTGATCAATTAGGCAGGTGTGTGTCGGGTAGCATTGCTTTCATCAGAGAGATCATCCTAGTGGTGGATCCCCTGTAGGGACTACTTGAGAGTACCATAGAGTATTTGATGATCACATGCTAAGATAATCGGTTAGGCAGGTGGGCGTAGGGCAGTATTACTTTCCCAGAATGATCATCAAGGTGTAACGATATCCCTTATAGTGTATAGTAAAGCTAACAACCACCCATAATGCAAAGATGGGTTCGATACAAGATGGAATCCGCAATCCAGATGTCGTCTGCACGAGAATTTGCCAGCTCCCACTACATGGTGCAAATTTTCCCTGTTATGCATGGTCATCGTGGTGTTAGGTTAATGATAATGATTCAAGTGGGAGTTTAAGCTGGTCCCTGCAATTTCTCCTGGTTTAGTGATTCTTAAACTCAAGTCACTAGGAGAGAGAGAGAGAGAGAGATAAAGAAATATCACTTTATAAGGGAAATTATTAGTAGGAGGTTCCTTATTGTAGTAACCATTAAAAGGGTAAAAATGAAAAAGAAGACATTGTTAAGGAATAAAACTGCTACAAATTGTCTCTAATCCAAGTGTGGGAGATATCTTCTCTATCATAAGTTTGTCATCGATATGCACCATTCTTAAGAATCTCATTGATGATAAATTGTCCTGCCCCAAGGCTCCGAATGAAACGATAATATTGGATCATATCCAATCCTAGCCGGCTGCAGTCAAATGACTAATAAAATCCCCAACCAAATCTCCCGGGTGCGACTTTACAGAAACTATGGGTAGGTTGTTGAGGCCTAGGGCTTGATCCCGGGACATCTTGTATATGAGGGGACTAACATGACCACCTATACCCAAGTGTGATGCAACTAATTTGGGTATAAGAGGTGGTGTTATTCCCCTCGTATTAAGGATGTCCCAGGATCAAGCCCCATGACTCAATAACCAACTAGTAGTTTCCATAAAGTCACACTCGGGAGATTTGGTTAGGGATGTTCTTTGTCATTCGACTGCAGTCGGGTAGGATCGGATTTGATCAAATAATCCCATTTCATTTGGAGCCTTGGGACGTCATATTTCTAATAAGGAATATTCTCCAGTAAAGAATGGACCAAAGGTAATCTTTGGAGGTTCTGATAAAGAGTTCACAAAAGGTTATGGTATGATCTCCAATAACATAGTCTTTATCACAAGGGTAGCTTGTGTGGAGGGGTTACAATACAACATTATAAGCATAATTCTACTTTGTGACTTAAACTTTATCATTGAATTTAATAAGGATAAGTGCCTGATAAAAAATTTAATTGACTTAGAGGCAATTCTCTCAGGAACTAGGAGTGGAAATGTTTATTGTTTAGATTTCATTTATTCTGATTCTTCCATTCCTATTTGTATTTCAACTAATGAGAAGGAATATCTCTGTGTACAATGTAATAAGATATTAGCTCACATTAATTACAAAACAATTTGCAAATTGTTCACTGAAAGTCTTGTTAGGGATGGACCTAAATTAAAATGCATTAAAAATGGTCCATGTCATGCATGCCAATTGGGCAAGAAAACAAGGACCACTTTTAAAAGAATTGCACACAAAGATTCTATTAGATGTCTGTATTTATTGCACATGGAACTTTTTTGTCCTCTTCCCATTCAAAGTTTAGGAGGAAGTTGTATACTTTTGTGATAGTTGATCATCACACTAGATATATATGGATCTTCTTCCTTAAAAAGATTTCAAATACACTTAATGTCTTGATGACATTTGTCAAGTCCATTCAGAATGAAATGGACTTTTCTATGGTCAAAGTAAGAAATGACCATAGAATAAATTTTCAAACTGGTGCTATGATATTTTTTCAAGAATAAGGTATCTCCCAAGAGTTCTCTTCTCTTAAAACTCCACAACAGAATGGAGTGGCTGAGAGAAAGAACAGGACCCTGATAGAGAAAAGTAGAACCATATTGAGTGACTCATCACTACTAGAATAATTTTGTTCTGAGGAAGTCAGCAATGCATGTTATGTATTGAATAAAGCTTCCATCACCAAAAATCGGAAGAAAACTCCTCATGAATTGTTCAAAGGGAGAAAAATATTCTATCCTATTTTAGAATCTTTGGATGCAACTATAATATTTTAAAAATGGAAAATCATATTTACATATGTTTACAAAGAAGTGCAATGAAGTTCTCTTTGTTGGATACTACTCATATAATATATTCTATATGGTATTCAATAAGAAATCCCATGTTGGTTAGTACATTGGAAACAATGTACTTGATTTGAAAAAGCCCTTTCAACTCAATGATATACACAAGAATGTATTTCATGTATGTTTTAGTTCATGCTTGCAGGTTGACTATATCATATTGATTGGATAGGTGGTCAAGTTATATTGACAGGATGACTCAAAGAAGTTGGCTGGAAAGGCAGAAAATTGCCTAAGTCCAAAAGCATCGAGTGTAGCAAGTTCACTCAACGCCATATAGATAAAAGTGCTGAGTGAAGTCAGGACAGTCAACGCCTAGCAAGTTGCAGTGCAGAGAAATGGCTAAGTACAAATGTGTCGACACACTTCAAATATGTTTACACCTTTGCAAGATTAGTGTGGAGACAAGTCAGTTATCTCGACACTTTGAAGATCAAAATAGATGTGTCGAGACAAGTCAGATATCACGAACCTTACGATAGTTGTTTCGAGACAATATAATTGTCTCGACACAATGAGACTGAAATGTAGACTTAAAGATGTCGACACCGGCACACAGTAGTGTCAAGACAATTCAACTATCTCGGCATAGTGAAGAATTAAAACAAGTGTCAACACCCGGCAGATAGTTGTGTCGAGACAATTCAACTTTCTCGACGCAGCGAACAATTAAAACAAGTGTCAACATCCGGCAGACAGTAGTGTCGAGACAATTCAACTGTCTCGATACAGTGTAGATTTAAAGATGTCGACACAGTCTACAGTTGTATCGAGACAAGTCAACTGTCTCGACACCTTCAAGTTAAGACTAAAAATTATACTAAGTGATATTGTGTCGAGACTGCAAAGATGTCTCGAAACCTTCTAATAACACAAAGTAATATTGTTTCGAGACACTTGGGACATCTCGACACTTAGGATTCTGAAGATGTACAGAGTTAATACAGAAGTGTCAAGTCAAGTCAGAAATATCACATCAGCTATAGTAACGTTATATCTCATCAGAAACTGTTTGAAGGAAGACTTAGAGTATGATGGTATAATGATGATTTCTTCAATCAGAAGCCAATATTCCATGAATGCTATAAATAGAGTGGTCGTCTACACAGAAAAAATCAATCAGAAGAATCATAGAATCAATTTATCTTAATCTGATTTCTCCTAAGTCGGAGGAGGGAGACAACCCCAAGAAGAAGGAATACGAAGGTCTTCAAGAAAATCTTCTGAACCTTTCAACAAGTTGATCAGAGGATTAAGGTGGATAAGTTCTAAAAGTTCTTCAAGGAAATCAAGCCGATCAACATTAAGAACTTACAGATCCAGTGAAGAATTATTTCAGCCAGCCTGTTCATCAAGAATCTATCTTGTGCTGCTGAATTAAAGAATCTGAATTCTCAGATAAGTCAGATTACAGAATTGATGTTTTCTTAAGATTACTTTCTTTCTTATTTACCACTTAATTTTGTAAGATCTCTTTGAGATCTGAGTGGGTAGGAGATAAATTCTCGTAGTTGTAATCCTGATTTATAAAGCCTAAGGTAGGGTTCTTGAGGGACCTGAGGTAGGTGATTTGTGTGGGATCACTGAGGTGTAAGCCTGTGTTATAAAGCCTGAGGTAGAGTTCTTGAGGTACCTGAATTAGGATATTGGGTCGATCTCTGAGATAGGACCATTGGGTCTGAGTTGTAGGTTTCTAAATAGAAAATGAGCCTGTAAGATGTTTTGATCTGAGTTGAAGGGAGATATAACCTTATCTAGCACATTGCTAGTAATGAAGAAGGGGGAAAGTGGATATACCCTAGATAGGGGAACCACTATAAATTCTTTGTGTACTGTGGATTGCTTGTGCTGTGTTCTGTGGATTTATTGTGATGTGTATCTGCTGAACATTTAATCTAAGTGACTAAGAATTTAAAAGACAACTATTCACCCCCTATAGGTGATTAACTACCAATAGATTTATCTATCAAGTGGTATGAGAGGGAGGTTATTCAAAGAAAGACCTAACAGTCAGAAAAAGATCCTAAGGGTGGTTGAAATATATCAGATCTAATGGCTTTAGAATCTCATAGAGAACTCAGTTCTATGAAGCTTCCTATATGTAAAAAGGACTACTTTTCTATTTAGAAGCAAAGGGTGAGATTATTTATGGAGGCATCATATCCAAGAATCTTTGTCACAGTACAAGAAGGACCATATTTTCCCATGAAAGTATATGTCTTAGATGCAAATGTGCAAACCCCTAAGAAACTGTCTGAGATGACAAAGGATGAGGTGGTTCTTGCTACCATGGACAAAAGAGCACAAAATATAATTGTCAGTGCAATAGATAATTCAACCTTTCAGAACTTAGTACACTAAAAACATCCAAGGAGATGAGGGACACTTTAATAGTCTATATGAAAGGTACAGAAGAAGTTAGAGATGACAAAAGGTCTCTACTTAACGAGTAGTATGATGCATTCATGCAAGGGAAGACCGATTCTATAGAACTTAATTATGAAAAGTTCTTTAGATTAGTCAATGACTTAAGGAACTATGGCAGAGTATTTTAAAACTATGAGCAAAATGACATGTTTCTTAGATCCATAAACAAAGAATGGGACATAAAGATTTATGTTGTAAGATAAATGGGCAATCTGAGGAACATGTTACCCCAAGATTTTTATGGGAAGCTGTTGTCACATGAGCTACAGTTAAATTCTAGAAAAGCTTAAGATGAATCTGCTAGAAGTTTTAATCAGACTAGATCTGTGGCTTTCAAAGATGACACATCAAAGAAGGTTAGAAGAGAAAATCCATCATCAACAAAAAGGGATGAAGATACAGTTAGCACTGAGACATATTCTTCATAAGAAGAATTATTAGATGGAGACAATGTTCACCAGGAAATTTAAGAAGATGATGAGAAGAAGGAAGCAATGGAACAAGAAGACATCATTTGGTCCAAGTTCCAGCAAAAATAAAGACAAACACAAAAACAAGTATGTGGTCAGGTATGATACAAACCAGAACAAACAAAATAAGACTGACATTATTTGTTATTGCTATAATAGGCCTGGACATGTCATTGCTGACTGCCCAGTAAAAAGAAAGGAGAACAGGAAGTCCAAGGATAATAAGTTCTATAACTACAAAAATTAGAAAAGGGTCAAAAGGCGAATAAGCAAAATACTTTATCTGGTAGTGATACTTATTCAACTGAATCAGAAGAAGAACATGCACACATTGGACTATTCTTACTTGAAGAGGAATTCATCAGAGAGGCCATATACAAGGGCAATAAATCCACAACTTCATCACTCCATGGTGACTCTGAAGAAGATATGGAGGTTAACTTGATGGCACTGTCTGATGATCCAGAAACAAAAATTATTGACTGTCAAGATACTCAGGTAATCTAAAATAATTCTATTTGTTCTAAAACTTATGTTTATGAGACTGGGATGAGTCAGACACATGTAACTCAAATTTTGAGTCACATGAGTCCAACTCTGAGACTAAACTGCAGTAGCTCACAATTAAATTTAGAAAACTGCTAAAGGCTCTTGAACAGAGAAAAAAAAGCTTGTCAAAGAACAAGCCATTGAGATTGTATCACTAAGAGGACTTAAGTACCATCATGAGATGGCTACTAAAAAGATTGGTACTGAAAGTTCAGAGTTGGCTAAGCTAACTAAGATCATTGATTATCAAATCATGTTGCTAAAACAAAAGGATGCCACCATTCAGGAGTTAGAACTCAAACTCCTGAATGAGAACAGAATTGTTCAGCTATTTTCTAAAACTAAAACTGTGCTCCCCATTATATATACCTTCTCCGGAACTCCTGGAAGTGGACTTGGTTATGTTAAACCTAAGAAAAGAATAGGCAATAAGCTGACAGGACAAAAGGGTCCAGTCATCCCACAACCTAGACTAAGGGAAAAGAAATCAAAAAGTCTGGACCAGTAGGACCAAACTCATATATGAATAGGAATGTTATTCCTAATGTGCTTGATCCAAGGAGGTCTGTTGTGACTGAGAGGAAAAATAACCATTTTGCTCCCAGTCAAAATGCAACTGTCAAGTTTGTTGATTCCTGTCCTAAGGAATGTCAGCAAAAATTTCATACTATTTCTCCATAGAGGAGATACACTTATGAGTGCTGGTGTTGTGGAAAGATTGGAAATTTTGCCTTAGACTGCTGGTTCAATCACACTTTGTCTCATGGGCAGAATGTGTTCCCAGCAAAGAAATTTTTAGGTGGTCTCAATGGAACCCCAACTAACAAGCACTTAGGACCAAAGATAATTTGGGTTCCTAAGGATAAATAAATTTTTATCTTATAGGTATGTCCAAGCACCAGAGATAGATTGTTGGTACCCTAGTTTGATTTGAGTTTAGTCTTCTCCTTTTGTCCCTTGACCCAAGAAATATCTATGGTCAATGGTTAGTGTTCTAGCTGTAGATTCCTCGCTTTTCCAGATAAAGAATTTGGTTAAGTAGTTTGTTCGTTCGACTATCGTCGAACGCCGCTCGACTATCATCGACTAACTGTTCGACGATCGTCTATCAGTTGTTCGACTTTCAGTCTGCGAGGATAGTTCGACTATCGGTTGATAGTTCGACTATCTGTGTGCTTTGATAGTTCGACTATCTGCTTGGATAGTTCAACTATCTGATAGCTCGACTATCTGTTGATAGTTCGACTATCTGTCGTTGTTGGGTAGTTCGACTATCTGTTGATAGTTCGACTATCTGTTCTGCGTTGATAGTTCGACTATCTGTTGATAGGTCGACTATCTGTTCTCGCTTGGTAGTTCGACTATGTGCTTTGATAGTTCGACTCTCTGTTGATAGTTCGACTATTTGTTTGTCTTTGATAGTTCGACTATCTGTTGATAGTTCGACTATCTGTTTCGCTTTGATAGTTCGACTATCTGTTGATAGGTCGACTATCTGATAGCTCGACTATCTTCTGATAGTTCGACTATCTCCTGTGATATTTCGACTATCTGGATCGTTCGACTATCTGTCCGATAGTTCGACGATCTCCGTGCGTCGGTTGACGATCTCCGAAGGTTGTTCGACATTTTCTGTCTGCCTTTATATTTTGTATTTATTTATTATATTTAATTAATTAATACATTATCTGGCATGTTTTATTTCAGTTGTTTTGTGATAATATTTCCAGGCATTATCTGCTCCATCCCTTATGCCTGAGTCAAATCTTTTCAGATAAAGTTGTTTGTCTTATTAGCTGACATTGTATTTTACTTTATCTGCTGTCAGTCCTTTATAAGCCGTTAGACTGAAAAGTCTTTCTTCTGCTATAAAGAGTTTGTTTCTGATGTGACTTTATTTAGTACTTTATTATCAGATTGCTTCCTACAGCTTCTTCGAAAGAGGTTTATCCCTTTTATAGAATGTTTCTGCTGTAGAGATTGTTTGCCTTTTTGATATTTGCAGCCCAGGTCTCAAGTTTCAGAAGAAGACAAGCAATTCAAATTGAAGAGAGCCGTTGCTTGTTGCTGCTATAAAAGCAATCTTTTGGAGAAGGATTTGAGCTAGCTAGCTACTCAGTTATTCACTTAAGCATTCAAGCCTTCATCAAGATCAAGTCTTCTGCTCTCAGCAATTTCCATTCAACTGAGAAGTGTTAAACTCTTCTGCTCTTCTTCAACCTGAGTTCTCCTGCTTCCAGGAAGTTCAAACTCAGAGTTCTTTTGAAGAAGAAGAAGAAGAAGACAGCTGCTTGAAGATTTCTAATTTTATTATTTATTATCTTCTTGTAGTTTTTCCTTCAGATCTTTCTGAAGAGTTTTCTGTACTGAAGTAAGACTTCACCTGGACATCTTTGAGCCAGGGGGAGCCTTGATTCTTTAGAGCTTTCTAGCTCAGTGCAAGTCTTTGTGCTTCTCTAATCTATTGTAAAATAGAGAAGACATCTTAACCTTCTTTCCCCCTCCTGTACAGGGTTATTACTCCCTTCAAAAGTATCCCTTGGTGGCAG
This sequence comes from Platanthera zijinensis, assembly GCA_039513925.1. NCBI lineage: Eukaryota > Viridiplantae > Streptophyta > Magnoliopsida > Asparagales > Orchidaceae > Platanthera > Platanthera zijinensis. Next base: position 113,547,886 of record CM077079.1, read on the forward strand.
GGCACCTGATCAAAAACCTGTGTTCGGTTTTTAGACACCTGATCAAAAGTCTAAAGGGTTTCTGGATCTACCTGAAGCAGATCCTGTTGGTGGCAGGGCACCTGATCAAAAACCTGAGTGGATTCCTACCTTGTTGGTAGAAGAGTGGACGTACCCAAGTTGTTTGGGGAACCACTATAAATTCCTTGTGTCGTCTGGATTGCCTTGTTTAATTCCTACATTGTGGCTGTGAATAGATAAAACTAGGTTTGCTAGTTGCTGATTAGGATTTCTAAGCCTTAACTGTAATTACAGTTAGCTTGAGTTTGTGCACAACACTTGTGTTAGGCTATAGGGTTAATTCTATATCTATAATCTTTTAATTCCGCATTTCACTCCAAGGGAGTTGGGTAGACCATTAAGTTTTGTCTAGTGCAAAATTTGATAACTCTATTCACCCCCCCTCTAGAGTAGTATCTATCCCTTCACTTTCAATTGGTATCAGAGGGAGGTTGACTGACTGAATAGGCTAACACCTAAGTCACAAGATTCTGATAGATACCAAAGCTTATATATATTCACTATCATGGCCCAGTCCAAGGATTATTCTAGCACCAGACCTCCAGCATGCAACTTAGCTAAGTTTGGCATCTGGAAGGCAAGGATAAAATTATATATGAATTCTATTGATTAAAGCATCTTTGCTTCTATTTTGACAGGACCCCCAAGAGCACCTGCTGCTGCTACTGCCTCATCATCTGATATGAGTGCAGTGCCTCCTCCAGATTACAAAGATGAGTACAAGAAGGCAAAGATAGCAGATGCCAAGGCAATGAATATACTGGCTCAGACAATGTCTGATGAGGTATTCCAGAAGGTAGCTGACTGCTCTTCAGCAAAAGCTATGTGGGATACACTGAACCAGATTGTAGCTGGTTCAGCTGATGAAAGGAAGGACAGAAGGTCCAACCTTATCTCACAATATGAGAACTTCAAGAAAACTGATGCTGAATCAGTTGAAGCCATGTACACCAGGCTCAGCTCAATCATCAATGAGCTGAGGACCCTTGACAAGGACATATCATTGACAGAGGTCAATGATAAGATTCTTATGTGCTTCCCTAGCACATGGGATCTAAGGATCTGGCCCATCAAGGAAGCCAGAAGTACAAATGAGATTTCAACTGAAGCCCTTCTCGGCAAGCTCAAGTCTTTTGAGCAAGTGCTGAAGACAAGGGAAGCAGAAGCAGAAGCAAAGACCCCTACTCCAACAAGAAAAGAGCAATCTCTAGCTCTTAAGGCTGCTGATGCTTCTGAAGGCAGCCAATCCAATGAGGAACTAATGGCATTATTTGCCAAGAGGTTTCTCAAGATGGGGAGAAAGGAATTCAGAAAGAAGTCTTCACGCTATGAAGACAAACCAAGGTATGACCGTTCACCTGCTAAAGAAATTATCTGTTATGGTTGCAGGAAGCCTGGACACATCTTACCAGAGTGTCCAGAGGAGAAGAACAAAGACAAGAGGAAAGAAAAGGAACAGCACAGGAAGCACTCCAAGCCATCCTCCTACAAGAACAAGAAAAAGGAGAGAGGTTTCATTGCTGAAACCTGGAGTGATTCTGATGAAGAATCCTCCTCCTCAAGCTCCAGTGAGGAAGAGGAAGTGAAGAAGGCAAAAGAAGTTTGCCTGATGGCAATAGATGCCTGCAGCAATCACTCAGCTGCAGAGAGTTCAGATTCAGAAGAAGAAATGCCAACAGAAGATGAGGTACTATCTTCTTATGACTTCACTTCTGAAGAATTTAAATTAGATTTTAAATCATTATGCTTAGACTTAATTAGTTCAGAAAAAGAGATTAAAGAACTTAGAAATAAGTTAGCTGACTCAGAATTAATTGCTACAGAAAATATTAGGTTAAAGGAAGATCTCACTACTTGTAGTGAAGAAATTAAATTTCTTAAAATAGAGTTAGCTAAGTCTAAGAGGTTAGAAGAATCACTTAATGGTAGAAGCCTTAAGTTATTAGAAATTACCAGCATGACTAACACTAGGTCAGGTAACAACAAACTAGGCTTAGGAGCTTCTCCTAATGAACCCCCAGTTATTCTTAAAAATAATCTTTCAACTCCAGTGAACTTCATTTCAGCTTGTGGAATGAAGAAAACTGAGCAAGTAAACCAAGTTAATAAAACTTTAAATAAAGCTAAGAGAGAGAAAAGAAAGAAATTTTTTAAAGAAATGCAAAGAGCGTCGAACGCCGCTCGACGATCGGAAGCTCAATGGTCGAACGAAGCTCGACGATCTGAGCGCCCATCGTCGAACGTCGATCGACGTTTTCAATATGATTTTCAAAATCATCATCAGTACCATAGAAACCTAAATGAAAATAGAAACCCTAGGTTTATTGACCCATCATCTGCATGGAGAATCCCACCTAGGAGATCTCACCCATTAGGTTATCACCCTCAGCCTGCATTTTCATTTATTTCTAGCTTTTCTTATGTGAAAAACAAGGGAACCAAGGTTACCTGGGTCCACACTATCTAAATAAATGTCTTGCAGGTGAAGGCCTATCCAATCACTCAAAATAAGTGGTATTTGGATAGTGGATGCTCCAAGCATATGACAGGAAATAAAAATCATCTGTCAAAATTCAAAGCTAAGCTCGGCCCAAAGGTTATCTTTGGAGATTTCAGCTGTGGTCAGACAGAAGGCTATGGCAGGATCACAATTGGAGATGTTACTTTCAAGAGAGTTGCATATGTGACAGGACTGAAGCACAATTTGATTTCAGTCAGCCAGCTATGTGATGCTGGCTACCAGGTTTCATTTTCTAACTCCTCTTGCAATATTACTTTAAATAATAATGTTGTTTTAGTAGACATTAGAATAGGTAATATTTATTTAGTAGATTTCAATTCATCTCACTCTGAAATCTATTTATTTAATGAAGTAACAATTAATAATAATTCTTTGTGGCATAAGAGGCTTAGTCATGTTAACCTTAAAAATATATCTAGGTTATCTAAACACAACCTTGTTAGAGGTTTACCTTCTTGCCCCTACAAGAAGGAGAGCCTATGCAAGGCTTGTCAGCTAGGCAAGCAAACCAAGAATTCTTTTAAATCTGTAAATAAAAGTGATTCTCCTAGAATCCTGTATCTATTACATTTGGACCTATTTGGCCCAATAAATGTACAGAGTTTAGGAGGGAAGTATTACACCTTAGTAATTGTAGATGACTTCTCTAGGTTCAGTTGGGTTTTCTTTTTGAGAACTAAGGCTGATAACTTCAAAGCCCTTACAGACTTTCTATTATGTGTGCAGACTGAGTACTCTACTCATGTGGCCTTGATCAGAAGTGATCATGGTAATGAGTTTGACTCTCTTCTCATTCAAGAATTCTGTGAGAGAGAAGGTATCAAACATACCTTCTCAGCTCCTAGAACTCCTCAACAAAATGGGGTAGTTGAAAGGAAGAACAGAACACTCATTGAAGCTGCTAGTACATTGTTGGCAGATGCTAACATGCCTCTCTCTTATTGGGCAGAAGCTGTTAGCACAGCCAATTATGTCTTGAATAGAAGTTTGATACACAAGCTTAAGTGTAAAAGTCCTTATGAGTTGCTTAAAGGAAAGAAACCTAAAATTAATTATTTTAGAATATTTGGTTGTGTAGTGTATATTCATAATAACAATAAAGAATATCTTAGAAAATTTGAAGCAAAAGCTTCAATGGGAATTATGCTTGGATATTCCCAAGTAAGCAAAGCTTATAGGGTTTATAACAAATCAACCTGTAAAATTGAAGAATCTGTGCATGTATCTTTTGATGAGTCTCAGATGTTTTACAAGGAGAAGGAAAATTCTCCTTCCTCTAGTTCATTGCAGGTACCTGATGCCACTCAAGAAATTCTTCAACTATCAACTCTTCAGATCACTGAATCAGATAGTGATGAAGACATTGCAGAAGCTGTTGTTGTACCACCAACAGTAGATCAAATTCCTCCTGAGGAATTAATCCCAACTGTTGCTGAAGATCACATCCCACCTGCTGATATTGTCATACTTAGAGATCACCCTACATCTCAAGTGATTGGAGACATATCAGCTGGTGTGCAAACAAGACACCAATTAAGACAGGATGTGATGCACGCTTGTTTCCTCTCACAGGTTGAGCCACTCACCTTTAAGGATGCAGAGCTAGATCCCCACTGGATCATTGCTATGCAAGAGGAACTCAATCAGTTTGAGAGATGTAAAGTTTGGACTTTGGTTCCAAGACCTAAAGGCCAACTGATCATAGGCACCAAGTGGGTGTACAGAAACAAGTTGGATGCAAATGGAATTATAGTAAGGAATAAAGCAAGGCTTGTAGCTCAGGGCTACAGACAGGAGGAAGGTATAAATTATGACCAAACCTTTGCTCCTATTGCAAGGCTAGAAACAATTAGGATCTTCTTGGCCTATGCAGCCTACATGAAGTTTAAGGTGTTCCAGATGGATGTCAAAAGTGCATTCCTGAATGGTGAGCTTAAGGAAGAGGTGTTTGTTGAACAACCACCAGGGTTTGTTTCTTCAACTCAGCCCTCTCATGTGTTTAAGTTGCAGAAAGCTCTTTATGGATTAAAGCAAGCACCCAGAGCCTGGTATGAGACTCTAGCTAGTTTCCTTTTAGAGCACAACTTTACTAGGGGAGTAGTTGATAGAACCCTTTTCGTCAAGCACCACAAGGACACAATCCTGTTAGTTCAGGTGTATGTAGATGATATTATATTTGGCTCAACTGATCCCAAACTTTGCAAAAGGTTCTCTGACCTGATGCACTCTAAGTTTGAGATGAGTAATATGGGTGTGCTGTCTTACTTTCTTGGTCTCCAAGTTAAGCAAGATGCTGATGGTATCTTCATCTCCCAATCCAAATATGCCAAGGAATTGGTAAAGAAATTTGGGATGGCTGATGCTTCAGCAATGCCTACACCTATGGCTACTAATGTAGTTATTGATTCTGATGATCACGGCAAGCCAGTTGATCAAAAGAATTATAGGGCCATTGTTGGTTCCCTATTATATTTAACTGCAAGTAGGCCTGATATAATGTTTGCTACATGCCCTTGTGCTAGATTCCAGGTCAACCCCAAGGAATCTCATCTGATTCTTCTCAAGAGAATCCTGAGATACCTGAAGGGATGTCCAAATCTAGGACTTTGGTACCCAATTGAGTCAGAATTTGAATTAATTGGATATTCTGATTCTGATTATGCTGGTTGCAGAGTTGACAGGAAGAGCACCTCAGGAACTTGTCAGTTCTTGGGAGAGAGATTGTTCTCTTGGTTCTGTAAGAAGCAGGCTTCTGTCTCAACTTCAACAGCAGAGGCTGAATATATAGCAGCTGCTAATTATTGTTCACAGATCCTGTGGATTCAAAACCAGCTAGTGGATTATGGTTACTCACACAAGAACACCAAAATCATATGTGACAGTACTAGTGCTATCTCCATTGCACAAAATCCAGTGCACCACTCTAGAATGAAGCACATTGAGATTCGGCACCATTTCCTGAGAGATTGTGTGGAAAAGAACAAGATTTGTCTTGAGTTCATATCCACTGAGTTTCAGAGAGGTGATATATTCACCAAGCCCTTAGATGAACAGAAGCATCTGTTCTTTTTAGTTCAACTAGGCATGATCAATGGAAGAGACTAAGTGTGACTATATCTGCCAATGTTGAAACCTGCTTGAAGATCGTCGAACGATGATCGAAGATCGTCGAACGGATCAAGCCTATCGTTGACCTCTGGTAAATGATAGCTTATCTGTTTGAAGATCGTCGACCGGCGTTCGAAGATCGTCGAACAGGTCGAGCTTATCGTCGATCTCTGGATGACGACAGCTTGTTGTTTGAGAAGCCAGAAATAGTCGAACGATTGATCGACTACTCTACTTCTGAGCCGATCGTCGAACGACCGTTCGACTATCGGGTCCAGTATCTTTTAAATAGATCGACTATCTCCGGTCTAATATAAAGCCGATAGTCGACCTAGGTTAAAAGATCTTTTGTTTTTTTCGTCGACGGAGCGTGACTTTTCGCATTCTGTCTTCCCGCTTGCGATTTTCTGCCGCTTCGTCTCCTTCGTCTTTCTCGCGCATTCTCCAGCAATTCAATGGCGATTTCTCCCGCAATGCTAGCTGTTGTAAAGTTCGATGCAGGGTTCAGCGTCGATTTTGACGCCTTCAGTTGCTGTGAAGCAGGGATTGTAGAAATTCTTCAGTTGTGCCGAGATCAAGGTCTAGAAAGATTAATGTCTACAAGGATAAAGTGAAATGTCCCAGAGATTAAGGAATGGGCTTTCTCTTCGTCCTCCTCTGACGATTCGATGACTGGCACTATCGGCGGAGAAGAGGTAATTTTAACTCCGGCCATTCTGACTGATGTTTTTGGATTAATAAATGGCGAAGAAGATTATGAGCAAGATGCTCAAGAGTTTGGAAGAATGCTGACTGAGCTGGGACATGCGGAGGGCATTCCCACGAAGCTGCTCAAGGTCAATTTCCCATTTAAGATTAAATTTCTCGCTGAGATAGTTGGAAAAGTGCTCCTTGGGAAGCACTCTGCTCATGACAACATTACAAAGCAACAATTTGCACTGATGTGTGCAATTGTTAATCAGAAAAGGATTGATTGGGCAGGAGTAATGTTCGATTTGATAAGGAAAAAGAATAGTAAGAAAGAGGTTACCCTAGGCAGGGTTATTGGAATTTTTCTGAAGGAAAAGTATCCTTAGCTGCTGGTCTCCATTGCAACAACCATAAATGCGAGCAAGAAGATGGACCCAAACTTATTCTCCAAGTGGAAGAGGACTTTTGTGAAGCCCGCTCTCACAGGGGTTGCTCCAGCGACATCAGAGAGCACTAGGACTGATTCGGTCGCTCCTCAACCTCAAGAAGCTGGCTCAGCTCATCTTTCCCTTCCCTCATCTTCTTCTGCTATGCAGTCTGCTTCAGTTGAAGTTCCATCAACTTCAGCTGAAGTACGACTTTCTCCTTCTCCTGTTCGAGAAACAACCACGGTTGTTCCTCCTTCTCCTCCAGCATCTCCTCTTCCTTCTCATCTGGCTAGGATATCTGCTCCTAGTTTTGATCTGTTAGGATCTGAGAGGATTCCAACACCTCCTCAGTCTCCTATTCATTCTCCACATCATTCTCCATCTCCAATTCGATCTCCAGTCCACACCACTTCTCATCCTAACACTACAACCATCTCTGCTGCATCTCCATCCACTGCAATTCCATCCTCTTTTGAGATAACCCCGGAATTCATTTCCAGCATTTTGGAGTTGATTACCCCTTCAATCAAAATCATGATTGAAGAGGCAATTGCTCCACTTGCCTCCTCTATTGCTACCTTGACTGCTTCTATCCAATCACTCTCTAAATCTGCTGAGCCCTCTTCTTCAAGGGGCCTGGTTTCAGTTTCCACTGAAATCAGGCAGGGGGAGATGTTCTGTGAAGATTTCTCAGAGCCTCCAGCCTCCCTTCCAGCAGTTCTTCCAGCAGTTCAAGAAGAGACTGCTCCAGCTCCAGTTCAAGATGAATCAGGTTCAGTGTTATCTGACAAAGAAATATCTGATGCAATTATGTTATCTGAATTTGCTGTGAAAGTTTGCTTAGAAGATCTCACCACTCCCTTGGTTGCCCGTTTCCTAGAAGGGATTATTACATCCTACCTAGATGAATCCTGGGAGTTGGAAAAATATGAAGGTAATTCACTCATCCGATTTATTGACGAGTCAATTAATTTGCTAGCTTGTGAATACCTAGAAGGAATGATTTTAGCTTATTTAGCAGATTTGTGTTCATAAATCTACAGATTATATTAAAGAAGATATAGCTGCTCAGGTTATAGCAGTTGTTTCAAAAGCTGCTCCAGATGTTCCTGATGTTCAAGTAGATCCAGAACTGGATTCTTTTTTAGATGATATAGAAGATGTGTCTGAAAATCAAGAAGAGAAAGCAAGAGATGCTTGGAATCAAAGAGTACAATCTTTGTTAGAAGAGAAAGAAAAAGATTTGCAAGTTGAAAAGTCAACTGTTTGGGATGATTCCCCAGGACTTGACCTGGATTCCCTTCTGGCTCACGATGCCATAAAAGAGGAAAAAGAGAAAGCTGATCTGAAATTAAAGGAAAAGGCTGTTTCTGAAGCCTATGACCCATATGACAATCCTCCATCATCTCACTCTGAAGATGAAGAGGATTCAGATTTATCTGAGAATTCAAAGAAAAAGAAAGCTGCTCAGAAGAAAAGAAAAGCTGTTGCCCCTCCTCCTCTCAATCGTGATAATGACACTCCATATTATATTCTGAAAGGAATTGACTCCAAGTCAAAAGAGTTTCAACATTGGATGTGGTTCTCCAAGAACCAGCAGAAAGAGAGAAAGAGATCTAAGAAATATGATAGTCCTACCCCCATATGGAATCCCAGAGGTCCTCCTCCTCCACCTCCCGGTGCAGGAGCCTCTGGCAACCTTTCTGCTAATCCTTCTGCTCCGTCAGCAAAATCTGCTCCTTATCAGTCTTCTTCAAGGAAAAGCTCTCAAGGTTTTCAAGGTAAATCATATTCTGGCTATCAAAGAACTGATACAGTGAGAGAACAAGTGAAGGAGGCTGTGTTTCAAAGACCAACTTTTTCCCCTCCTCCTTCTCCAAAGAAAAGGATTTCATCTCCAATGCCAGTGCATTCTGAAAAAGTTGTTTCAAAAGGTAAGTAGTTTATTTTGTTTAAAAATTCTAGCAAGAACTTTGCTAAGTCTGCTCCCCTGTCTTATCTAGTTAATCAAGATAAAGAACCAGATGATACTCCTTCTGAGACTGTTTATGAAAGTCCTGAGCTTGATCCTAACTTTAGGATGGCTCGTTTTCTCGAATTGGTTGGAGCAGCTCAAAATAGGAAAGCAAAAGCTGAAGCAAAGGACACTACTGGATTAACCACAATGTCTACATTCAGAAAGAAGGAGTTCGAAAAGTTCCAGGTTAGCCCTGAGGTCTTTGACCCTTCAAAGTATATGGAAAAGCACCCAGAAACAGTTGTTCCAAGGGCTGCAGAATTAAAGATTATTGGCATGCAAGACTTGAAGATGTCTAAGAAAGAGGCAATTGATCCTTTACGGAAAGTTTCCTTTGTTCCTAGTTCTTCTAACCCTAAGCCAGACTCTGTAGACTCTTAATTTTGTTTGACTGTTATTTAACTATTTGATAACTGCTAGTTAATTGTTTATCTATTTCCTATATTAATTTTATTGCTCTATAACTAGTTCTATGTTTTAGTTTTTGAGAGACTTAACTCAAATAGGGGGAGATTGTTGGTACCCTAGTTTGATTTGAGTTTAGTCTTCTCCTTTTGTCCCTTGACCCAAGAAATATCTATGGTCAATGGTTAGTGGTCTAGCTGTAGAGTACTCGCTTTTCCAGATGAAGAATTTGGTTAAGTAGTTTGTTCGTTTGACTATCGTCGAACGCCGCTCGACTATCGTCGACTAACTGTTCGACGATCGTCTATCAGTTGTTCGACTTTCAGTCTGCGAGGATAGTTCGACTATCGGTTGATAGTTTGACTATCTGTGTGCTTTGATAGTTCGACTATCTGCTTGGATAGTTCAACTATCTGATAGCTCGACTATCTATTGATAGTTCGACTATCTGTCGTTGTTGGGTAGTTCGACTATCTGTTGATAGTTCGATTATCTGTTCTGCGTTGATAGTTCGACTATCTGTTGATAGGTCGACTATCTGTTCTCGCTTGGTAGTTCGACTATCTGCTTTGATAGTTCGACTATCTGATAGTTCGACTATCTGTTGACAGTTCGACTATCTGTTTGTCTTTGATAGTTCGACTATCTGTTTCGCTTTGATAGTTCGACTATCTGTTGATAGGTCGACTATCTGATAGCTCGACTATCTTCTGATAGTTCGACTATCTCCTGTGATAGTTCGACTATCTGGATCGTTCGACTATCTGTCCGATAGTTCGACGATCTCCGTGCGTCGGTCGACGATCTCCGAAGGTCGTTCGACGTTTTCTGTCTGCCTTTATATTTTGTATTTATTTATTATATTTAATTAATTAATATATTATCTGGCATGTTTTATTTCAGTTGTTTTGTGATAATATTTCCAGGCATTATCTGCTCCATCCCTTATGCCTGAGTCAAATCTTTTTAGATAAAGTTGTTTGTCTTATTAGCTGACATTGTATTTTACTTTATCTGCTGTCAGTCCTTTATAGCCGTTAGACTGAAAAGTCTTTCTTCTGCTATAAAGAGTTTGTTTCTGATGTGACTTTATTTAGTACTTTATTATCAGATTGCTTCCTGCAGCTTCTTCAAAAGAGGTTTATCCCTTTTATAGAATGTTTCTGCTGCAGAGATTGTTTGCCTATTTGATATTTGCAGCCCAGGTCTCAAGTTTCAGAAGAAGACAAGCAATTCAAATTGAAGAGAGTCGTTGCTTGTTGCTGCTATAAAAGCAATCCTTTGGAGAAGGATTTGAGCTAGCTAGCTACTCAGTTATTCACTTAAGCATTCAAGCCTTCATCAAGATCAAGTCTTCTGCTCTCAGCAATTTCCATTCAACTGAGAAGTGTTAAGCTCTTCTGCTCTTCTTCAACCTGAGTTCTCCTGCTTCCAGGAAGTTCAAACTCAGAGTTCTTTTAAAGAAGAAGAAGAAGACAACTGCTTGAAGATTTCTAATTTTATTATTTATTATCTTCTTGTAGTTTTTCCTTCAGATCTTTTTGAAGAGTTTTCTGCACTGAAGCAAGTCTTTACCTGGACATCTTTGAGCCAGGGGAGCCTTGATTCTTTAGAGCTTTCTAGCTCAGTGCAAGTCTTTGTGTTTCTCTAATCTATTGTAAAATAGAGAAGACATCTAAACCTTCTTTCCCCCTCCTGTACAGGGTTATTACTCCCTTCAAAAGTATCCCTTGGTGGCAGGGCACCTGATCAAAAACCTGTGTTCGGTTTTTAGACACCTGATCAAAAGTCTAAAGGGTTTCTGGATCTACTTGAAGCAGATCCTGTTGGTGGCAGGGCACCTGATCAAAAACCTGAGTGGATTCCTACCTTGTTGGTAGAAGAGTGGACGTACCCAAGTTGTTTGGGGAACCACTATAAATTCCTTGTGTCGTCTGGATTGCCTTGTTTAATTCCTGCATTGTGGTTGTGAATAGATATAACTAGGTTTGCTAGTTGCTGATTAGGATTTCCAAGCCTTAACTGTAATTACAGTTAGCTTGAGTTTGTGCACAACACTTGTGTTAGGCTATAGGGTTAATTCTATATCTATAATCTTTTAATTCCGCATTTCACTCCAAGGGAGTTGGGTAGACCATTAAGTTTTGTCTAGTGCAAAATTTGATAACTCTATTCACCCCCCCTCTAGAGTAGTATCTATCCCTTCACTTTCATAGACCCATCTGGTACTTGGATAGTGGATATTCCAGGCACAAGAATGGAACAAAGATCAATTTGAGGGAGTTTTTTCCAGGATGGACCAAAGGTGATCTTTGGTGGAGCTAATAAAGGGATTACCAAAGGTTCTGGTAAGATCTCAAATGGCTTAGTCACTTTCACTAAAGTAGCTTATGTGGATGGGTTGCAACACAACCTTATAAGCATAAGCCACCATTGTGATCTTGGCTATAACATTTCATTCCACAAGGATGAGTTCCACATAAAGAAGTCAAGTGACCAAGAGGTCATCTTAACAGGAACTAGGTGTGGGAATGTGTATTATTTTAATTTTCTTTGTTTAAAGTCAGACTCACCCATAAGCCTAGTTGCAAATGAGAAAGCCTCAGACTGTGTCAAATGGCACAAGTGGCTAGCTCATTTGAACTATAAGGCCATATGTAAGTTTTTAAGTAAAGAGCTAGTTAGGAATGGTCCTAACATTAAATCCTCTAAGGAGAGAATTTGCTCTGCAATCCAAAAAGGCAAGTAGACCAAAATTTCTTTTAAAAGCATTAAAACCAAATACTCTATGAGGTGTTTATACCTCTTGCATATGGACTTGTTTGGTCCTATGCCAGTTCATAGTCTAGGAAGGAAATACTACACCTTTGTGATTATTAATGACTATTCAAAATTTACTTGGGTTTTCTTTTTAAGGAAAAAGTCTGAAACTCCTGATGTATTCAAGACATTTGTAAAACAGATACAGAATGAATTTAACATTTCTTTGGTCAGAATAAGAAGTGATCATGGAACTAAGTTTCAATCTGAATGTATAATAAAGTTTTGTGAAGAACTTGAGATTCAGCAAGAGTTTTCCTCTCTAAGAACACCCCAGCAAAATGGGATTGCTGCGAGAAATTACAGAACTCTCATTGAAGCTGGAAGAACTATACTGAGTGATTCTTATCTCCTAGAATATTTCTAGGCTAAAGCTATTAAAACAGCATTTCATGTTCTTAATTGAGCTTCAATCAACAAAAATATGAATAAGACTCCTTATTAACTAATGAAGGGCAGAAATCCAAACTTGGCCTACTTCATAATCTTTGGATTAGATGTTTTGTCATTAATAATGGGAAAACATACTTAACTAAGTTTGTTGAAAAGTCCAATGAAGTCATTTTTGTTGGTTATAGTAACCACAGTATGACCTATAGGGTCTACAACTTGAGGGATCAAGTTATAGAGGAGTTTGTTCAGGTTGTATTTGACAAAAGTTCTTTGTATTACAATGTTAAGCCAGGTACATCAAGCAAAACATGAGAAGACTTGAAGCTAAAGTATACAAGGTGGAGTAAATATTGTTGAGGAAGAGCTTACACAGGAACAACCAGAAGAAGAGACTCGGCAACAAGATGAAGCTGTTCAAAGAGAAGAGGTCATATTACCAGTTTTTTTCAGACATTTAAGGGATCATCTAAGGGAACTGATCATTGGAGATGCAGATCATGGAGTGACCACAAGAAGTAGACAGCATAAAACTGTAATGTACTCAAGTTTTCTGTCTCAAATAGAATCAAAGAAATTTTAAGAAGCCAATATAGTCCCATTTTGGATAGGGGCTATGCAGGAAGAATTGAACTAGTTCAAAAGATGCATTTTCTGGAAGCTAGTTCCCAGACCAGAGGACTGTAACATAATATGAACCAAGTTGATCTACAGAACAAACTAGATGAGAATGGTGTTATAGTCAGAAACAAGGCTAGACTGGTTGTAGAGGGATATAAATAAGAATATGGTATATACTTTGATCAAACCTTTGCACTAGTGGCTAGATTGGAGGCTATTAGACTCTTCCTGGTATATACAGCCTACAAAGGATTCAAGGTTTACCAAATTGATGTAAAGTCAACCTTCCTTAATGGTTACCTCAAAGAAAGGGTTTATGTTGAGCACCATCAGGTTTTTTTGACTCTACTCATCTTAATCATGTTTATCTTTTATTAAGAGCTCTCTATGGACTAAAACAAGTCTGAAAGGCATGGTATGAGATTATTTTTAAATTCCTTCTGGAGAATAATTTCTCAAGGGGGAAAATAGACAAAATAATATTCCTAAAGGAAGTCAAAGGCAAGACCATCTTAGTACAAATATATGTAGATGACATTATATTTAGTTCTACTAATGAGTCACTTTCCACTAAGTTTGCCAAACTTATGCAAGGTAAGTTTAAGATGAGTAGTATGGGTGAACTCAAGTTTTTCTTGGGTCTCCAAGTTAAGAAAACTATAGATGGACTTTTCATTAGTAAGTCTAAGTTCACCAAGGAGTTTGAAAGTGAGGGTAAGATCAATCCTTCACTCTAGAGGGGGGTGAATAGAGTGATTTAAAATAATTTTGCTAAATAAAAAAATTATTCTAGCAGTGGAAGAATTGATTTAAAAAGTGTAGAGTGCTAAGAAGAAACTGAAATAAAACAACTACAAAAGGATTAATTCACAGCCCACAGCACAAGAAAGAGCAAGCAATCTAGAAGACACAAGGAACTATAGTGGTTCCCCAAAACTTGGGTACATCCACTCTTCTACCACCCTTGGTAGGAATCCAATGCAGGATGAGTTGATAAGGTGTCCTGGGCACCAATGAGCTTTTGATCAGGTGCTCAAAAATCAAACCAGATTTTTTGATCAGGTGTCTTGCCACCACTGAGTTTTGATCAGGTCTCAGGAACCAAAGCAAAACTTTTGAAGGGAGTTTAAAAACCCTTTTACATGAAAGGAAAAGAAAAAAGGGGTGATGTTGTCTTCTCTATCAACTATCAAAGAGAAACAGTAGTGGATGAGATATTGTCAAAGCTCCCCCTGAGATGTAGCAGAAGTTCAGGAACTAGAAACTTTGCAAGGGTGATAGGTCTTCAATGAAATGATTGCTCATGCACTAGATGATTTCAGCAAGAACTAAAATGTTTGTTGTCTGGAGTATGGAAGATTAAGACTTGAGAAAGCTTTTGATCAACAGGAATTAGAAAGAAAACTTGTTCTGTTTTCCGAGTTTTTTATCTTCTTTTTCTGTCTCTGTGTCTCTGTGTATGTTCTGATTATACTACTGTGTATTTTGTTCTCTCTGAATGATGATGATAAATCCAGTCATCAAATATTGATAATAGCCATTAGCAAAGTCATAAATGCTTTCCTTAATTGTCAACTGTCTTTTGAGGAAATAACCTAAGTATATTCCTTCTTTGTTTCCTTGAAACTTGCTCCAGATTTATTATAATGGCTAGAAATCTTCTTCATTAAATGCTCTGATTTGAAATCCTTAACAAGCTGACAAAATCCTAGAAATCGTCGATCTCAAAAAGAAATCATTGACCGCTCAACAATCGTCGAACTTAGCTCAGAGATATTGGAATTTGACTTGGAAAGAAATCGTCGATCTGAGCTCAGAGATCGTCGAACTGGGTTCGACACCTCGTCGACTTGAGCTCAGAGATCGTCGAACTGAGGTCAACGCTTTGTCAGCCTGAACTTGGAGAAAGTTGAACTGAGTTCGACGCTTCGTCGATCTGAGCTCGACGACAACTTTAATTCTTCTTCGTGGCTACTTCATCTGAACTAGGAGGTCTTGGGGAAATCTTCAACCCTAAGTCTTAAGCCTTAGACCTAACAAGTTGACCTTTTCTCTATACAACAAGGTCAAAGCAACAATCCTATTTAAATAGTGATCCTTACCCAAATTAGTAATAGGGTGTTCCAACAATCTCCCCTTATTTGGGTTAGGATTACTATTTATATGAGTTATAGAAAACAATAACAACAGAAATACAGAAAAATCATTGCAGAACCACAGATATGATTATATCACAGCACAAAAGTAGTTCAGTAGAGATATAATATAGTTTTCAGCTTACATCCAGATTAATGCTTGTCATCAGTTCTTTTCTTGAAGATGATTTCTCTGTTTGGATTTTCTGAGTCTTTCTTTGAACTGAAATCATCAATAATACCAAGAGTCCTTTGGCCTTTGCTTCTAGGAACAACAACTTCAGGATGTAGCTGCATGTATTCATCAGTATTGAAGAATCTCTTGGAGCTGTATCTTTCAAGTTCCTGTCTTCTTTGTTCTGATAGAATAGATATATTGGAAGTGTCTTGGCCCTTCTCTCTTGCTTTCTTAATTTGATGTAGAGTAGCCGTTTCTTTAAGTCTGTCTGTCCAGGAAGCTGGATTGTTCTCTGGATCTTCAAAAGGTACTGGTGGCTCATACCAGTTTATGGTGTCAGTAGGAGGAGCTTTTGAGTGAAAACTTTCTTTGAGCTTGTAAGGAAAGGGACCAGTAGTTGAGTCAATTTGGCCTTGTCATTTCTTTTGATAAGGTTGTTGTCTGGGCTATCCTTTTGTAATAAACTTGATAGTCTATTTGATTTCCTCTATACTGTCTTCCTCTAGGCTGATTTCCTCTTTGCAGATAACCTCTGGTTTGAGATCTTCCTTGATAGGTTTGTTGGGGTTGAGAAATGTTGGAAGCTTGAGGAGCTGAGTCTCCAGAATATCCTGTGCTTGGAGAAGGAGGAAGAGGAGGATTGAGGTGAGAAGTTCCTTTGTCATACTTTCTTCTCTTCTTCATTACTTTCAACTGGTTCTTAGAATATTGCATCCAATGCTCAGTAATAGGACAATTGTGCAGAATGTAATATGGTATGTCATGATAAGTTGTAACTTTGGTCAATTGAACCCTTTTCATAGCCTTGCTTCTGGCTTTCCTCTTCATTGCAATAGTTGCAGAGGAATCATCTAAGTAAGTCCTTAATTCATCATCCTCATCAGAACTCTGAGGCTCATCAAAAGAAGCATCTATTTCCTTATAAGATGCTTTGGTGGTGGAAATAGGTGCAGTAGAAGAAATAATAACAGCAACACTTGAAACAGCAGTAGAAATAGTGGGAAGAGCAGTAACAACAGGAACACCAACTGAAGAAGTAGCCTCAGTAACTGAACAAACTGGCTCTTCAACAGCCTCTGAAGAATTAACATCAGCAGCAGCAGCAGGCTCAAGAATCATAGAATCACTCTCCACAGATTTAATAGAATTTATATACATCTCTATCAGGGTTGGATCACAGCAGGAGTGGGGAACAATATCCTTGGTTAAATCTTCAGCAGGGAGAGGTGCTGGAGGACAACAACTATAAATTGAATCAAATAATGATAATAAGGAATGTATATCTACTACAGGACTAATGGTTAGAACTGGAGCTGAAGCTGGAACTGAAACTTGCTATGATGCTGGACTTTTTGATATCTGCATTTCTGAAGCAAAATCCTCTAAAGGCAGCACTTCTTCATAAGGCATCTCCCCCTGCCTAGTTTCAGTGAAAACTAAATCTAGGCCCCTAGAAGAAGGGGTGGCCTGAAAGGAGAAGGAAGAAGAGAGTCTAACAGATAAATAAATTAGATTCTTGACTAAGGGAGCCAAGGCTGAATCCAGTAAGAGTGTTAGCTTGTGGGCCAACAACTCATACAGTCTATCTGCCAGAGGAAGAAGATCTACTTGCTCAAGGTTAACTTGAGTAGAGGTAGAGGGGTGTGCTGTAGAGATGGATGGAATGAATGCTGGGTGAAGTGGTATGGAGGGTTGAGTGATGAGTCCTATTTATATAATGATTTTCGGACTCATCTGGGCTTGTTTTTGTACGCTTGCACTTCACTTTGAGTTCGTTATCGCTCATATTTCATTTTATCCTTATTTATTTAGGAAGTGCACTTTAGGCCCGTGGTTGTGTTTATTTTGTGTTCTTCTATTATTGTACTCCGTTTTGAGCTTGTTTGGAATGTCTGCGCATATCAGTACTGGGTTTAGGGGTCGTGTGCGTGTCCCGGGATTATTTGGAAACAGGTTTACTGCGCACAATCATCGGCTTTGTTGCGCACGACCACTGGTCATGCGCCGCTGATCGTGCGTACCTATTCCCCACTTTCCAAAGTTCTGTCGGGGCAATCGCACGACCACTGACTTCAGTACGTGCGCCACTGATCGTGCGTGTTGATTCCACTTTTTCCTAGAGTTCTTCCTGGCCTTCGCGCACTATCACTGACCACAGGGCGCACGATCACTGGTCGTGCGCCAGTGATCGTGCGCACTATTTATTCTGCTTTCTATAAATACGCAGGTTCCGCCCTAATTTCGGGAGATCGCCCCTTTCCGCGATTTTCCACCGTTTTCTTCTCCGAAGAGGGATTTTGCCGCCCTCCATCATCCTCCACCATAGGGAGTTGCTCCGGGCAAGCCTTCAACGCCAAATCAAAGCCGGAGCATCCCCTCGGCCTCCTCCTTCATCCCCAAGCTTCAAGCGGAGTTTTGACCGAGCTTTCTCAATCAAGCTAGGAGGAGCTGGAGCCGAAATCTACCGGGTCATTTAAACGAAGAAGACGGGTCCATTGGGAGTGAGTGACAGCCTCCTCTACCCCGGACGCAGTTGAGGACCAAGTTTGGACTCGGATTGACAACCCGGGATTCCAACCGTGAACCATTAATAAGGCTTCGGATTCGGTCGATTCGCACACCTCTTCCTCTTGTTGTTGTTTGCTTAGTTATTTTCCATGTATTGATGAAGAATGCTTATTTGTAGTTAACATTTACTCTTATTCATGTCTATGTGAGTTAGTGTTTTTGTTATATTTACTTGAGGTGCGCCATATTCCATCCTCCACCATCCACCCTTGCCGCACTAGCAATTGCTAGTGGCATGCGTTGCAAAGAGGTGCTCACGACCCTCATTCCGCCATTCTAACCACCTCATCCGTTAGCCTACTCGTCCATCCGCCAAGCGATTCGGTGCATAGCGGCCCGTGTAGTTTCCATCCCGCCTGGCAAAGCATCGCATAGCGGCGTTGCGTAGGAGTAGCTTGTAGATTTTACTTCCTATTTCCGCAATAATCAACCCCCCCCCCCCACTTTTTGAGCCGACCCGAGGACTTCAATCTCAAGTCCTCCTCGACATTAACTCATCCCTTACTGTGTTCCTCAAGAGACCGACACTCGGGGATTTATTCCCAAACTTTATTACTTGTGCGACCGGTGCGCTTGCCGTATTTTCCACGCATCATTGAGAGATTGGGATGGATGAAATAGATGGAGCTGGGATGGTCATTGTTGGTAGGAATGAGGAGATGGTAGGGGAAAAGGATGGTTGAGAGATGATGTCATGAAGTATTTGTTGGAATGATGTTGAGGTGGATGGGATGTCTGGAGGTGAAGAGGGGGAATCATCCATGAATGAATCATCTAGGAGATTGAAGGATTGAAGTTGGGAGGATGATTCTAAGTCAATGGAGGAGAAGAAAGGTAGAGATTGGAAATCTTCTTGTAAAGTGGCTGGAGGAGGTGAAGAAACTATAGGAGGAGGAGAGGGAGGAGAAGATGTGGAAGATGTAACTGGTTGTGAAGATAGAGAAGAGGAAGTTGAGGGGGATGGCAACACTTCTACTGGGGCAGTGGATTGTGGAAGAGTGACTGAAACAGTCCTTATGCCTGAAGAAGTTTGTGCTGCAGGACCCCTGCTTGGTTTGACAATCTGCCTCTCCCATTTGCCAAAGAGAGCAGAAGAAAGTCTCTTGGAAGCATTGATATGCATTCCATTTGACACTAATAGCTGAGGGGACCTATTCTACAGGAATAGGTCCAGAATTCTTTAAAAATTTACAAAGTTCTTATTGATTTTATTCTTGATCAAATCAAAGAAGATGGCTCTCCAATCCAAGTGCTTCTTATCTACTATGCCAGCCATTAAGCAGAACTGATGTCTTGATATTGTGTCATGAGCTGAATGTTTGGCTAAAATCACTTTTCCTACAATGTATGCTAAAAATCTATACTCCATAGACAGATTTTTCTTTAACAGCTTATTAGGGTTTTCAGAATTGTGACCCATTCTATCTAACATCTCAGTAAATTCTACACCTGATAGGTCTATGCTATCATGTCCAGTACTTAACCCAAAAATTTCTGTAAGAATGGCCGGGGTTAGGGATACCTGAGTTCCTGAGATGGTGTCAATGATTGTGTGTTGATCCAGATTGTGGGTAGTATACACCCACTCTTTAATTTCATCTGCTGCTAATTTGATTCTGGTTGTCATGATGTTCACAAGTTGTTGCTCCTTAAACAATTCCAGAATATCCTTGAACATTTGATCAGTTCCTTCAAACGAATCCATATCAATGTCAAAACCAGTATCGAACTTCATTGCTGCTAAAACGGCGACTGAAACCGACATGTTTCCTGCAAAAACAAGCACGATCAAGTGTAGAGGAGTTTGGAGGGATAGAAGGTTCTTGCAGAAGGTATGAAAGCGCAAAGGAGAACGACGCCTGAAAAAATGATTTTATATTAGGGTTCGACGCTGAAAAGGAAAGATTGTTGAACTCAGTTCGACGATCGACGACTCTAGGGGAAACTGAAGAGTCTCAACATCGTCGATCTTCGTTCAATGATATATAACATTATCGATCTTTATTCGATGATAATAGAGATCGCTGACTGAAAAGGATAGTCCAACACTCTCTAGAAAACGCCGAGCTCCATTCGACGATTCCTAACATCGTCGATCTCCGTTCGACGGAAAACAAAAGATAGTTGAATACTATCTAGAAACGACGAGCTCCGTTCGACGATCTTCAGGAAAATCGTAGAGCGCAGTTCAGAGACATAGAAAACTTATAGACACTAGGAAATTCAAAATTTTTTTCCTAGTCTTTGTCTCTTTTTAGGTTTAAAGATCTTTGAACTTAATTAAGACTTCCTTCATCTAACATTCCTAACTGATTAAGGAAGAAGGTGTATTTCTTTTCATCCTAGGGTTTGATAAAAATATCTCCCCTTTGTAAATCAATTGGGATATATTCCAATTCAATGTTGTTCTTCTCTACATTATCTCTTAAGAAATGATGCCTAATCTCTATGTGTTTTGTCCTACTATAGAGGACTGGATTTTGAGCTATTGAAATAGCACTAGTGTTATTACAAAATATTTTGGACTTTTCTAAGTTGTATCCATAGTCTACGAGCTGGTTTTGAATCCATAATATCTGTGAGAAACAGCTACCTGCTGCAATATATTCAACTTCAGCAGTTGAAGTAGACATAGATGTTTGCTTCTTGCAAAATAAGGAGATAAGTCTGTCACAAAGAAACTGACAAGTTCCACTAGTGCTTTTCCTATCTACTCTACATCCAACATAATCAGCATCTAAAAATCTAGTTAGATCAAATCCTGAATCAGTTGGATACCAGAGACCTAGATTTGGATAACTTTTCACATACTTAAGAATCCTCTTAACTAATGTAAGGTGTGACTCTCTAGGGCTAACTTGGAATCTAGCACATATACATGTAGCAAACATTATTTCAGGTCTACTAGCTATAAGATACAATAAGGAGCCAATCATTGCTCTATATATTGTCTGATCAACTGGTTTCCCATGTTCATCAGTATTTAATACAACATTAGTAGGCATAGGTGTTTTCATAGAGGATGCTTCAGACATACAAAATTTCTTAACCAATTCTTTTGCATACTTTGTTTGAGAAATAAAGATGCCATCAGCATGTTGTTTGACTTGCAATCCTAGAAAGAAAGATAGCTCACCCATGCTACTCATTTCAAATTTGGAATGCATTAGGTTGGAGAACCTTTTGCACAAATTTGAATCAGTAGAACCAAAGATAATATCATCTACATAGATTTGTACTAGTAAGATATTTGACTTATGGGATCTAATAAAAAGAGTTTGGTCTACTCTACCCCTTTTTAAATCATTTTTCAAGATAAAGCAAGCTAGGGTCTCATACCATGCTCTTGGAGCATGTTTGAGACCATATAATGCTTTATGAAATCTTTAAACAAAATCAGGGTGAGTTAGAGAGATAAAACCTGGTGGTTGTTTTACATAAACCTCTTCCTTGATGTCACCATTTAGGAATGCACTTTTGACATCCATTTGATAAACTTTGAACTTCTTGTGAGATGCATATGCCAGGAAGATTCTTATGGCCTCCAACCTTGCAACTGGTGCAAAGGTTTGGTCATAGTCTATGCCTTCTTCTTGAGAGTATCCTTGAGCAACAAGCCTTTCTTTATTTCTTACTATAACTCCTTGATCATCTAGCTTGTTCCTGAATACCCATTTTCTTCCAACAATGGGATGATTCTTTGGCTTTGGAACTAGTTCCAAAACTTTAATTCATTCAAATTAATTTAATTCCTCTTGCATTGCAATGATCCAGTTTGGATCTTGTTCTGCATCTTGTATGGATTGAGGTTCAATTTGAGAAAGAAAGCAAGTGTGCATTAGATTTTGATTGAATTGGTTTCTTGTTTGCACACTAGCTGAGATGTCTCCAATCACTTGGGAGATTTGATGGTCTCTTGATGTTACTAAATCAACAATGGGTGTTGATTGTTCACCAACCTGTGTTGTTGTTTCCTCTAGTGGAACAACAACTGGCTCTTCATTTAGATTGTCACCATGGCTTGCTTAGATCTTTCTATAATCTTCATTTTCACTGCTTTCAGCTTATTGTTGAATGGATGAAGGTGATGGATCTTGTTCAATGATATATAGCCTGTCCAAATTTCCATATATAGAATGTACCTGCAAAGGGTCTATGGTAGAAGTTCTCTTCTCCTTGTAAGACATGTTAGTTTCATCAGAAAAGACATGCATTGATTCTTCAATTTTATGAGATGATTTATTAAAAACCCTATAGGCCTTACTGATCATGGAGTATCCCAGAAACACTCCTTCATCAGCTTTGGCTTCAAATTTTGCTAAGTATTTCTTGTTATTGTTATGAATATAGCAAATACAACCAAAAATCCTAAGATAATCAACTTTAGGTTTCTTCCCTTTGAGTAATTCATAGGGAGTCTTTCCCTTTAGTTTATGTATCAAACTCCTAGTCAAAACATAGTTTGAAGTGTTCACAGCCTCTACCAAAATGGATAGAGGAAGGTGAGCATCTGTTAACAATGTTGTGGCAGATTCAATAAGGGTTCTATTCTTCCTTTAAGCTACCCCATTCTGTTGAGGAGTTCTAGGAGCTGAAAAAGTGTGCATGATCCCTTCCCTCTGACAGAACTCTTGCATAAGAAGAGAATCAAACTCCGTCCCATGATTACTTCTGATCAGGGCTATGTGAGTATTGAACTCAATCTATATACATTTGAGAAACTCTGTCAAACTCTTGAAGTTATCAGACTTGTTCCTAAGAAAGATCACCCATGTGAATCTAGAGAAGTCATCTAAAACTACTAAAGTGTATGATTTCCCTCCTAGGCTTTGTAAAGAATTGGGTCCAAATAGATCCATATGTAATAAATACAAAATCCTAGGTGAATCACTCTTATTAAGTGACTTAAAACAGTTTTTAGTTTGCTTGCCTAACTGACAAGACCTGCAGAGTCCTTTCTTCTTGTTAGGGCCAGAAGGTAGTCCTCTAACAAGATTGTCCTTGGATAGCCTAGCAATGGTTTTAAGGTTGATATGTCCTAATCTCTTATGCCATAATTCATTAGGTTTGCTAAGAGAATTAAATAAACAGATATCTACCTAGGTTGAATGAAAATCTACTAGATAGATGTTACCTCTTCTGTTACCAGTGAACACAGTTGTGTTGTCTTCTGATTTGATGAGGCATGAAGATTTGTTGAATGTAACCTGGTAGCCTTCATCACATAGCTGACTGATACTGATAAGATTGTGCTTCAGTCCTTCCACATATGCTACCTTCTTGAATGTTACTGATCCTATTTGGACTGCACCAAATCCTTTGGTCTGTCCAATGTTTGAATCTCCAAACATCACTTTGGGTCCATGTTTAGCCTTGAAGGATGTCAGGTTATCCTTTCTTCCTGTCATGTGCTTGGAGCACCCATTATCCAGATACCAATGCTGGTCCATGGTTGGATAGGTCTTCACCTGCACAAATAACATTTCATTTGTTTTTGACCCAGTTTACCTTGGGTCTAGCTTGATAACCTTTGAAATCAGAAATGAATGACATCTCTGGTTGAATCTTATACCCTTTAGGATGATATCTCCTAGGAGGAATTATCCATTCAGTATAAGGGTTGAACCCTTGAGATGTAGGATATCTAGAATTAACTTTTGATGTACCCTTTGAGAATTGGTCAAATCTCTGAGCTCCGTACGATGATCGTGGAACTGAGTTCGACGATCTTGGGTCAGATCGTCGAGCTCCGTTCAGCGACTGATCTTGTATGTGTTTAGAGATTAGAGATCGTCGACTTGAGTTCGATAATTCAGCATGAAAACGCTGAGCTCTGTTCAAAGATTGTCGAGCTCTGTTCGAAGATCGTCGAGCTCTGTTTGATGATATCTGTTGAACTTTGTTCTTTTTGGGTAGATTAGAATTTTTTCTAGGTACCTCCACAACTCCTTTTCCTTTATCATAGATAAATTTATTGGGAGTTGTTAACACAATAACTTGGCTGGATGAAGCACCCAAGCCCAGTGTACTATTAAGTCTTGAGTTCACTGTGCTTGTGATGTCCATTAGTTTGATACTTCTCCCATTAAGGGTTTCTTCAAACTTCTTTGCCTCAGATAGTTCACTTTTCAGTGAAGCTATCTGCTCTTTACATCATTCTAACTCATCTAAGAGTTTGAGGTTATCTGAACTTAAGGTACTGTATTCAGATAATTGATTTCTGAGAGAGATAATTTCTTTCTCAGAATTGAGTAGATCTAACCACAGTGCTTTAAATTCAGACTTGAAGTCCTCAGAAATAAAATAAATTAATCAATTACCTGATCTTCTTCTAACTCTCGTTCAGATTCAGATTCAGATTCATGTTCTGAATCAGTGTTATTCTGAGATGCATTGATTGCCATCATGCAGAATTCCTTTTCTTGTGTATCATCTTCATCATCACTTGAGCTTGATGATGCATAAGATTCTTCTTCTGTTGCACTACATGTTTCAGCAACAAATCTCTTCCTAGTGCGCTTGTTCTTGCTGAAAGAGGATCTATCAAGAGTATTTCTTCTAGAGTCCTTGTCTTTTTTCTTTTCTCTCTTGTCCTTTTTGTCCTTATTTTGACTTTCTGCACAATCAGGAAGTATGTGGCCTGGTTTCCTACAACCATAACAAATAATCTCTTTATTATTTGATTTATCGTACCTTGGCTTTTCTTGGCCTCTAGATGACCTTTTTCTGAAGTCCTTCCTGGCCATTTTGTAAAACCTTTTGGCTAGAAGACTCATCAGTTCTTCATTTCCTGTGATTTTGACTTCAGGCTGTTCTTTTGTGGCTTTGAAAGCAATTGATTTCTCCTTCCTGACTCCTGGAGAAATTGTCTTTTATTCTTCTTCTCTATTTTTGATGAGCTGCTCATAATATTTGAGCTTGCCTAATAGAGCTTCTGTGGTAATCTCATTCAGACTTCTTGCATCCTTGATTGGCCAGATCCTTGAATCCCAAGTGCTGGGGAAGCACATTAGAATTTTGTCATTGATCTCTGTGAGAGAGATCTCCTTGTCCAAAGTTTTGAGTTCACTGACAATTAATCTTAGCCTGCTGTACATGTCAGGTACTGACTCATTTTCTGTCTTCTTGAAATTTTCATATTGGGTGATGAGATGAGATCTTCTGTCTTTCCTCTCATCAGCTGATCTTGATACAATTTCAGATAGTTTGTCCCAAATTTCTTTAGCTGAGTTGCATTCAGTTACCTTTTGAAAGATATCATCATACATTGTCTGTGACAGGATATTCATAGCTTTGGCATCAACAACCTTCCATTTCTTTATATCAGTATCTGTTCCTGAAGGAGGTGGAACAACATTTGTACTTGTGCTTGCAGGAGGCTTTGGGAAACTTGTCAAAATAGAATTTAATATATCTTCATCAATAGAATTCATGTACAATCTAATCCTTGCCTTCCAAAGTGCAAACTTGGAGAGATTGCACACTAGAGGTCTGGTGCTAGCATAATCCTTGTTTTGTGCCATGAATTTAAACTAAAATAGATATAATAAAAATAACCCTTTATAAGGATGGATCTTAAGATATATCTTTTGGTTCAGATGTTAGTCTATATTAACAACCAATTTGGCTGAGCAACCAACCTGGCTCTGATACCAATTGAAAGTGAGGGTAAGATCAATCCTTAGCTCTAGAGGGGGGGTGAATAGAGTGATTTCAAATAATTGTTCTAAATTAAAAAATTATTCTAGCAGAGGAAGACTTGATTTAATAAGTGTAGAGTGCAAAGCAAAACTTAAATAAAACAACTACAGAAGGATTAATTCACAGCACACAGCACAAGAAAGAGCAAGCAATCCAGAAGACACAAGGAACTATAGTTGTTCCCCAAAACCTGGGTACATCCACTCTTCTACCACCCTTGGTATGAATGCACTATAGGATGAGTTGATCAGGTGTCCTGGGCACCAATGAGCTTTTGATAAGGTGCTCAAAAACCAAACTAGATTTTTTGATCAGGTGTCTTGCCACCACTGAGTTTTAATCAGGTCTCAGGAACCAAAGCAAAACTTTTGAAGGGAGTTTAAAAACCCTTTTACAGGAAAGGAAAAGAAAAAGGGGTGAAGTTGTCTTCTCTGTCAACTATCAAAGAGAAGCACTAGTGGATGAGATATTGTCAAAGCTCCCCCTAAGATGTAGCAGAAGTTCAGGAACTAGAATCTTTGCAAGGGTGATAGGTCTTCAATGAAATGATTGCTTCAGCACTAGATGATTTCAGCAAGAATCGAAATGTTTGTTGTCTGGAGTATAGAAGATGAAGACTTGAGAGAGCTTTTGATCAGCAGGAATCAGAAAGAAAACTTGTTCTGTTTTCTTAGTTATTGATCATCTTTTTCTTTCCATGTGTCTCTATGTATGTTCCTAGTATACTACTGTGTATTTTGTTCTCTCTGAATGATGATGATAAATCCAGTCATCAAATCTTGATAATAGCCGTTAGCACAGTCATAAATGCTTTCCTTAATTGTCAACTGTCTCTTGAGGAAATAACCTAAGTACATTCCTTCTTTGTTTCCTTGAAACTTGCTCCAGATTTATTATAATGGCTAGAAATCTTCTTCATTAAATGCTCTGATTTGAAATCCTTAACAAGCTGACAAAATCCCAGAAATCATTGATCTCAAAAAAAAATCGTCGATCTGAGCTCAACTATCGTCGAACTGAGCTCAGAAGATATTGGAATTTGACTTGGACAGAAATCGTCGATATGAGCTCAGAGATCGTCGAATTGGGTTCGGCGCCACGTCGACTTGAGCTCAGAGATCGTCGAACTGAGGTCGACGCTTTGTCAGCCTGAACTTGGAGAAAGTTGAACTGAGTTCGACGCTTTGTCGATCTGAGCTCGACGATAACTTGAATTCTTCTTCTTGGCAACTTCATCTGAACTAGGAGGTCTTGGGGAAATTTTCAACCCTAAGTCCTAATCCTTAGACCTAACTAGTTGACCTTTTCTCTATACAATAAGGTCAAAGCAACAATCCTATTGACATAGTGATCCTGACCCAAATTAGTAATAGGGTGTTCCAACAGAGTTAATCAGGAAGTATGACATGGAAACAACCATTTCCAAGAGAACTCCTATGGGATCTTGTATGTCTTTAAACAATGATGTTACTGGCATGCAAGTTGATATAAACTTGTATAGGGGCATAGTTGGATCACTGCTCTATCTAACAACCAGTAGACCAGATATAATGTATGAAACTTGTTTCTATGCTAGGTATCAAGCTTGCTCTAAAGAGTCTCACTATATAGCAATAAAATGAATATTGAGATATCTAAACGGCACACCCAATCTTGGCCCATGGTATCCCAGGAATAGTGATTTTGAACTAATAGTATTTTAGATGCAGATTATGCAGGTTGTAAAGAAGACAGGAAAATCACTGCAGGTTCATTTCAATTCCTTGGAAGAAGGCTGGTGTCATGGAGCAGCAAAAAGCAAACAAGTTTAGCAATATCCACTACTGAATCTGAGTACATTTTAGCTGGATGTAGTTGTTTACAATTGCTTTGGATTCAACATCAATTAATAGATTACAACATTCAGCTAAGTAAAATTCCATTATATTGTAATTCTACTAGTGCCAATTGCAAACAATCATGTGTCACATAGTAGAACAAAACATATTGAAATTATATATCACTTTATTAGGGAGCATGTAGAAAATGGAGATATTACTCTAGAATATGTTCCTACAAATAAATAAATTGCTCATATTTTCACTAAGCCCCTAGATAAAGAGAAATTTAATTTCTTTAAGTTTGAAGCCCTAATCACTGAAGCCGGATTGGAATATGTGCTTTCAATTAAGAATATTGTTCATATTGTTCAAAGATTTTATCATCTGTTAATTAAGAATATCATAGCCCTAATCACTGTAGCAGGATTGGAATATCTGCTTTCAGAACCGTCAAATATTTGGAAATGAGAGGTTAATGAATTCTTTTCCAAGGCTCATCTCGACTTAAACTCATAAAAGATTAAGTCCAAAGTGAATGGAGAAAAGGTCAAAATCACAACCAGGAGACTGGCCTAGATATTTCAATTATTAAGAATAGATCAAGAAGAGGACCTAGATTCTGCCAAGACTTCAGAATCTTTGGAGTGGTGTGAATTGGCCCCAACAAAAAAAATTGGATGCACTCTAATCATGAAGGGTATGAATACTCAGGGAAAACCCTTTTTTGAGATAATCGGGAAGGAGCTGCTTATGTAAAACAGGAGCACATGACAGGATTTCTACATATATGTTTGAGTTAATGACAAGAATTATCTTCAAAGCCAATACTAACTGGAGCAATATAGTCTTCGACAAGATTGCATAAAGAATCAAGAAGCCCAATATGTGCAGAATTATAAGATACTACTTAGTACAAGCCATTCCTGACAATCTCAATCTCAAGATTGGATCACAGATCAATCATATGAGAAGAATGGACATGAAAATACTAGTTAGGTGGGATAGAGTACTATATAGGAAACACCTATAGTAGAGAAGGAGAAGGAGAAAAAGAAAAAAGTAGTGGTTGGGGAAGAAGAATCTTCCAGTGGATCTGAAAATCAGGGAAGTTCTAGCTCGGAGGAAACAGGATGATACTATACAATACCTAAAAAATCTCTAAGGACCTCTCCTGATACTAGTGATCAGATTCAGGGGGAGACAATCCCACCTAAGGATCCAAGTGAGGGGGAGAACCTCAATTTTCGCCCAGATATAGATTTGGATATATAAACACAATAGTAATGGAAGTAGTACAGGAGATAAACACTATTCTGGAATAAGTAGAAATCCCTGAATAGGAAATGTATGATAAAGAGAATGAGGAGGCAGTTTCTATGGAGACTGAGAAAGAAATCTTTCAGGATTAAGATACAAATATCCAGGGGGAGATGACTGCACTTCTAGAGGATCCTATTCCTAAAAATAATAATCTTTATGAAGGTGAAGCAAGCGTTGAGGGGGAGATATCAGATCTAGTCCCAAATATTGAAGGAGCTAAAGAGCCTACATCAGTTGAAGTAGTAAGTTATTCAGAATCTGAGCATGAAGAAGCCTCTCAAATGAAGAAAAGATAATTAATTGCACTCAAAAAGAGGAGTATAAGCTATAAGAAGATCATTCAGTCTGGAACAACACCTGCTCCTACAATGGATTTAAGCTTACTTCTAGTTCAAATACAAATAATATTAGATCAACAAAGAAATCAACTTGAAAAATATGTAGTTAAAAGCAATAAGGAGTTGCATTTTCAGGTTGCACAAGAAATCAAGTCAATTAGATTTGAGGTAAATTGTTGAAGAAGGATATGACTGATTTCTTCCAAAGAGGAGCTAATGTTCTAGTGTACATTGCTAGATAGCAGCATGAGTCAAATAAAACTGAAGATGAAATAGATGTTAAACAAGGCTATGTCCTTGAAAATAAGACTAGATTGAATGAAAACATGATAGTAATGCATGACACTACACTGGTCAAGATAGCTGAGCAAACTACAGCTCTGGAGAGCAAGATAGCCACTACCTCCAAGGATATTGAAACTCATCTATCTACTCACTCCGCCTCTATGACTCAGGATATCAAGGCTTCTTGCAAAGAACTAGATGACCACTTGCTCAAAGCAAAGAATCATTTGTCCTCAAGGATTACTCATCTTGAGGGTCAGGTCAGATTTCATACGAATGACTTAAGGGATCATGTTGAAAGAGAAGTCATAAAGGGGGAGAGAGTAATTATAAATTCAAGCTTTGAGCATGATATTTGGACCTCCAATTGCATCAGAGAAACTCTATGCTTTCCTCCCTTAAGGTATGATGAAGCTCAAACTGCTGAGTCTGGCTGCCAACAAGCTCATTTTGAGGCCATTCAAACTGCAGTATAGTCTTTATACAGTTCTCCACCACCGATTTAGAATATAGTATGTGAGGAGGTGGAGAAGAATGCTTTTGCATTGATCAATGAAAAAGAAGCTCAATTATCTAATAAAAGATTCAGGGAGAAGGCTGAAGAAAAGCCAAATTTTGAGCAGTGGAGTCCAACTGAAGGTTAATTCTATGGGTATATAATCACCTAGAGGGGGTGAATAGGTGTCTTTTTAAAATACTTTTTCAATTCTTTGTCACTTAACTGTTTTGCTGAAATAAAGTTTAGCAGTTAATTTACTTGAGATATTAGCTTTACTATAACTCAGCACAATTGAACCACTGAACATAGCACTTGCAAATATCAGATCAAAGCATAAGTAAAAGCAAATCACAGCACACAACACACAACACACAAAGAATTTATAGTGGTTCCTCTATCTAAGGTACATCCACTTCCCCCCTTCTTTCTCACTAGTAATGTGCTAGATAAGGTTATAGATCTTCCTCTTCAACTCAGATCAAAAGATCATACAGGCTTTGTTTTTGTTAAGAAACCTACACTCAGACCAACAGGTCCTATCTCAGAGATTCTCCCAATCTCCTACCTCAAGTTCCTCAAAAACCCTACCTCAGCATTTATAAATAAGGCTTACAACTCAGTGATCCACTCAAATCACCTACCTCAGGTCCCTCAAGAACCCTACCTTAGCCTTTATAAAATATGCTTACAACTAAGAGATTAGATCTCCTACCCACTCAGATCTCAAGGAGATATTACAAAATTAAGATGTAAAATAGAAAAAGTAATCTTTAGAAAACAGTAATTTTGTAATCTGACTTATCTAATAACACAAATTCTTCAATCAAGTGGCAATGGATTTCTTCTTGATAAACTGACTAACGTAAAAGGTACTTCTCTGGATTTGGCATCTGGTTGATGTTGATCAACTTGATATCCTTAAAGAAATTGTAGATAAGATCCACCATAATCTTCAGATGAACTTTATAAAAGGATCTGGAGATTTTCTTGAAGACCTACGTCTTCTTCATCCTTCTTGGGATTGTCGTCCACCCTTGGCTAGTGAGAAAATAGAATAAGAATTTCTGATTTTGTTGAATTACATCCTCTGTGATGATAACCCCTCAATTTATAGCCTTCCTGGATAGCTTGTTACTGAATGATTACATCAGCATCTGACATCATACTTCAAATTCTCCCTTAAACTATTTCTGGTGAAATATCACACATACTGTAGCTGATGTGATACTTTTGACTTATCCTGGCACTTCTGTGTTGACTCTACACATATTTAGAAACATAAGTGTCGAGATGTCCAAAGTGTCTCGATACTTGTGTCGATAAATCTTAGCAGTCTCGACACAATTTTACTTAGAAAAATTTTCATCTGAACTTGAAAGTGTTGAGACCGTTGACTTGTCTCGACACAACTGTCATCTGTGTCGACATCTTTAATTTTTCTTTGTGTTGAGACAGTTGAATTGTCTCGACACAACAGTCTTCCTAGTGTCAACACTTCAATGCTTTAATCCTCCATTATGTCGAGATAGTTGATTTGTCTCGACATTATTTTACTTAGTATAATTTTCAGTCTTCTTTATGTCGAGACAGTTGTATTTTCTCGAGACTAATGTCTTAAGCTTTAAAGTGTCGAGTTAGCTGACTTGTCTTGACACTACTGACTTAGTATTCAAGGTGTCGAGAGAACTGACTTGTTTTGACACAGTTCTCTTGAATCTTCTATATGTTGAGTTAGCTAACTTGTCTCGACACTGCTTACTTAGTATTTAAAGTGTCAAGTTAGTTGACTTGTCTCGACACTGCTGACTTAGTCTCCACGCAGCTTCTGTAAAGGTGTCGACACTGTTGGGAACATTGGAAAATGTGTACCTAATTTGGAGAAGCCTCACTTAGCTCAATGATATACATCAAGGTGTATTTGATGTTATTTTGAGATAATATGTGCAGGTTAAGAATGTGCTAGAATGCAGGAAAAATATTCTAAGTCCATGTGTCGACACTTGAGGAAGCTATGTCGACACTTCAGTAAGATTGTGTCGACACTTGGAAATAGCTGTGTCGACACTTCAGAGAATTTGTGTCGACACCGGGAGGCAGTGTCGACACACAGAAGATTATAGTTGACATCGACTGTATCGACACCGGGAGGCAGTGTCGACACATAGAGGAAGAGTCGACAACAACTGTGTCGACACCTGGAGGCAGTGTCGACACACACTATGTTCTAAGTCTACATCATTTGTGTCGAGACACAGGACTTATGTCGACACACAACTGAGTCTAGACCAAGTTGATTGCTGATGAATGGTGAAGTGTTTGTGTCGACACAAATAATCAGTGTCGATACATTCTCAAGATGCAGAATAAAGAAGCTATGTCGACATCAAGGCAGCTATGTCGACATCACCAAAGGCTATGTCGACACTTAAGTCACTTGTGTCGACACATATTGACAGATGGTCTCGACACTTTATGACAGACAGACTCGACGCTTTGCTGACAAATACAAAGGCTTAAGAACTGTTTGAAGACTTGACAGCTGTGAGTTACAACAGGTTTTCTGAAGCCGTCAGACTTGTCAGAAGTTAGTTAAAAACCGGATCAGCCGGCTACCATGGATGAAGTCTATAAATAGATGGATCCAGAAGAAGAAATACATATATAGAGAAGACAAGTATTGTCACAACTAATATAATTAGAGATTGATCTCTGATCAAGAAAGTACAAGTAACAAAGAAGATCTTCGTGAGAAGATCTAAGAAGACGTTCTGAAGTAGTTTACTATTCAGATTCTGTCTAAGTGGAATTAAATCAAGAATTCAGAAGTACCTTCAAGAGGTTTGGATAGAGAGAGATCCAGCTATTTGAAGACAAGGAGGAGACATTCACAGATCTCTCAAGAAGAAGATACTGAACTAATCTGTCAAGAAGATTCAGATCTATTTTTGAAGTCTAAGAAGGAAGCTGCCAGTCTGTTTTATTCAAAGGAAATAAACCCAACTAAGTTCAGATTCAATAAGCTTTGAAGAAAGCTAAGATCAAGTTGATTTCAGCCATCAGCCTCTTCAAGAATCTGATCAAGAAAGTTCTTATCCCTTCTCTCTCAACAGGGGTAAGATATTACAAAATTCCTTATCAAATTCTATAGGATCTATTCATAGATCTGAGTTGTAAGCCTATTTTATAAAGGCTGAGTGTAGGAGATTTATTCTCTGAGTGGTAGGGCTGTTTATGCCTGAGTTGTAGGAGAAGATATTCTCTGAGCTGTAGGCCTTGTGGCAAGGCTGAGATAGGGCTGTTTATTCCTGAGTTGTAGGAGAAGGTATTCTCTGAGTTGTAAGCCTTGTGGCAAGGCTGAGGTAGGGCTTGTTAGCCTGAGTTGTAGGAATCTTATAGGGTTCTGAGTTGTAGGAATCCTTCTAGATTCTGAGCTAAAGGAAGAAGTTAGGCCGACTCTAGCATACTGATAGATATGTGAAGGGGGAAAGTGGATGTACCCAGACCTTGGGGAATCACTATAAATCTATGTGCAATCTGCGATGTGTGTCTGTTTGTGATTGATGTACTGTGTTAGCTTAGAAATATCTTTTTTATTCAAAGAACTGTAGTTATATTCTGCCTTAAGTTAAATAAAGGAAAAGTACCTATTCACCCCCCTCTAGGTGTTTAGGTAGTCTTGAAAGTAAAACTATCAAGTGATATCAGAGTGAGGTTACTCAAAGAAAGACTTAATAGTCTGAGTTAGATCCTTAAGGCAGAATCAAGAATCAAGGAAATGGGTTCGGGAGAGAATCACAAGGAATTATGGTCAATGAAATTACTCATCTGCAGGAAAGAGGTTTTTGGAATCTAGAAAGAAGGAGTTAGATTATTTATGGAGGCCTCTGACCCAAGGATATATATCACAGTAAAAGAAGGTCCATATATCCCAATGAATGTGTCTGCTCTAGATGCAAATCAAAGAACTCCTAAATATTTTTCTGAAATGACCAAGGATGAGATTATATTGGAAACTATGGATAAAAGAGCTCAGAATATCATAGTGAGTGTCATAGATGATTCTACTTTCCAAAATTTGATTCACTTCAAAACCTCCAAGGAAATGTGGTACACCTTGATTGTCTACATGGAGGGTTCTGAAGAAGTTAGACAAGACAGAAAGTCTATGCTCAATCAAGAATATGAGAGTTTCAGACAAGGGAAGTCTGATAGCATATCTGAATGCTACAAGAAATTCTACAGGATTGTGAATGAACTGATGTCCTATGGAAGGGTCTTCAGTACTTATGAGCTGAATGAAAAATTCCTAAGATCCTTGACAAAGGATTGGAATACCAAGATTTGTGCCATTAGAGAAGTGGCCAAACTAGCTGACATTTCTCCTCCAACCTTATTTGGAAAGTTACTATCATATGAAATGCAACTAATGGCTAGGAAGGAGGAAGAAAGAAATACAAAAGGAGAGAATAGAGAAAAGTCAGTGGCCTTCAAGGTTGAAGCCACTAGAAAGAGCAGGAGGATGTCTCCATCACCTCCTAAGAAAGTTGCTGAAGTTATCTCAAAAAATTCAGACAATCAGAACTCAGATAGCAGTGATTCAGATGCAGATTTTGTTGCCTTTACAAGGAAGTTTAAGAGGTTCTTTAAGAAGAAGAAGTGGAAGTCAAGGCCCTCCACATCACAGCCAGTTGATGACTATTATCAAAAGAGAAAATCATCAAGAAAGGAAAGGAGCAGGTCTAAGCCAAGCAAAGCTATAACATCAAAAATTGTTTGTTATTGCTGCAATAGGCAAGGACATGTGGTGGCTGAGTGTTTAAAAAAGAGGAAGGAGTCAGCAGACAGAAAGAAGACTCAACAAAAGGGCAAGAAGGAGAAATCATTTGTTGCTAAGAATGAGAAGAGTCTTACAGATCAATCCTCCTCAGAGTCAGAATCTGAAGGTTAAGCATACATTGGACTGTATGCAGCTAGTGAAGAAGAGGAGTTTATGAAATAGCTGGACTCCATAAATGAACAAGAAGACCATCAGTGCATGGGACTGATTGCTGAATCAGAAGACAACAAGTGACAGGATCAGCCTGATCCCAGTAAAGTACAAAGTAATTCTAGAATTTCTTATTACAGTACTGGTTCAGAGTCTCATTCAACTTCATCAAGTGATGAGGATGGATAAGAATCTAAAGGAGATATTCATCAGTTGATAAAAGAATATGGGGACTTATTGCAGGCACTTAAGAAAAGCAAAAACTTGGCCAAAAATCAGGCTAAGGAAACTGCAGATCTTAAGATGACTGCATCTGGTTTAGAGAAAGAATTGGATCAACAAATGAATGAGGTTGCAAAGCTGAAAAATATTACTATTATTCAGATGGGTACAATCACATATAAAAATGATCTAATTAAAAGTCTTGAAGTCAGACTTCAAGTAAAGAAAGATTTGATGGCTAGTTACTCTAAGCCAAAATCAGTCTTACCCTTAATAGATGAATTTGTGGCTCAAAAGGGTAAGGCGGGAATAGGCTTTAAAGGTAACACCAGGGCTGCCCATTTCAAGAGAAAAGGCAAAGCACCAGTTCAGCCATTGAATTTTAAAGTCCCTATAGTTTTTAGAAAGGTGCATGAGCCTTCTAACAAGTATGATCTTGAAAACATTCATGGTCATAATAAGACTGATGTTCTGAATAACAAGGGTGTTAATGCCAATAAGTCGGCCCATGTTCATAAACCCCATGGTTATAAGAAATCAGTGGGTGTAGCTTCAGCAGCACCAGCATAGAACAAAAATTCTTCTTTCAAAAATGTATTTAGACTTAGATACAACAAGTATGAATGCTGGTCCATATGTCGACACCTGAGAAAGCTGTGTCGAAACTTCAGTAAGATTGTGTCGACACTTGGAAATAGCTGTGTCGACACTTCAGAGAATTTGTGTTGACACCAGGAGGTAGTGTCGACATACATAAGATTATAGTCGACATCGACTGTGTCGACACCGGGAGGCAGTGTCGACACACAGAGGCAGAGTCGACAACAACTGTGTCGACACCTGGAGGCATTGTCGACACACACTATGTTCTGAGTCTACATCAATTGTGTCGACACACAGGACTTGTGTCGACACACAGGACTTGTGTCGACACGCAGCTGAGTCTAGACCAAGTTGATTGCTGATGAATGGTGAAGTGTTTGTGTCGACACAAATAATCAGTGTCGACACATTCTAAGGATACAGTATCAAGAAGTTGTGTCGACATCAAGGCAGCTTTGTCGATATCACCAAAGGATGTGTCGACACTTAACTCACTTGTGTCGACACATATTGACAGATGGTCTCGATACTTTATGACACACAGACTCGACGCTTTGCTGACAAAGACAAAGGCTCAAGAACTGTTTGATGACTTGACAGCTGTGAGTTACAACAGGTTTACTGATGCTGTCAGACTTGTCAGAAGTTAGTTATAAACCGGATAAGCTGGCTACCATGGATGAAGTTTATAAATAGATGGATTCAGAAGAAGCAAGATACATACACAAAAGAAGGGACAAGTATTGTCACAATTAACACAATTAGAGATTGATCTCTGATCAAGAAAGTACAAGTAAAAAAAGAAGAAGATCTTCGTGAGAAGATCTAAGAAGACGTTCTGAAGTAGTTTACTATTCAGATTCTGTCAAAGTGGAATTCAATCAAGAATTTAGAAGTATCTTCAAGAGGTTTGGATCGAGAGAGATCCAGCTATTTGAAGATAAGGAGGAGACATTCATAGGTCTCTCCAGAAGCAAATACTGAACGAATCTGTCAAGAAAATTCAAATCTATTTCTGAAGTCTAAGAAGGAAGCTGCAAGTCAGTTTTATTCAAAGGAAATCAACCCAACTAAGTTCAGATTCAAGAAGCTTTGAAGAAAGCTAAGATCAAGTTGATTTCAGCCATCAGCCTCTTCAAGAAGCTGATCAAGAAAGTTCTTATCCCTTCTCTCTCAACAGGGGTAAGAGATTACAAAATTCCTTATCAAATTCTGTAGGATCTATTTAAAGATCTGAGTTATAAGCCTATTTTATACAGGCTGAGTGTAGGAGATTTATTCTCTGAGTGGTAGGGCTGTTTATGCCTGAGTTGTAGGAGAAGGTTTTCTCTGAGTTGTAGGTCTTGTGGCAAGGCTGAGGTAGGGCTGTTTATGCCTGAGTTGTAGGAGAAGGTTTTCTCTTAGTTGTAGGCCTTATGACAAGGCTGAGGTAGGGCTGTTTATGCCTGAGTTGTAGGAGAAGGCTTTCTATGAGTTGTTGGCCTTGTGGCAAGGCTGAGGTAGGGCTTGTTAGCCTGAGTTTTAGGAACCTTATAGGGTTCCGAGTTGTAGGAATCCTTCTGGATTCTGAGCTAAAGGAAGAAGTTAGGACGACTCTAGCATACTGCTAGATAGGTGAAGGGGAAAGTGGATGTACCCAGACCTTGGGGAACCACTATAAATCTGTGTGCAATCTGTGATGTATGTATGTTTGTGATTTCTGTGCTGTGTTAG
The DNA here is from genome assembly GCA_039513925.1 of Platanthera zijinensis. NCBI lineage: Eukaryota > Viridiplantae > Streptophyta > Magnoliopsida > Asparagales > Orchidaceae > Platanthera > Platanthera zijinensis. The sequence goes on from CM077079.1 coordinate 113,585,315, forward strand.
CTTAGAAATATCTGATTTATTCAAAGAACTGTAGTTATATTCTGCCTTAAGTTAAATAAAGGAAAAGTACCTATTAAACCCCCCCCCCCTCTAGGTGTTTAGGTAGTCTTGAAAGTAAAACTATCAAGTGGTATCAGAGGGAGGTTACTCAAAGAAATACTTAATAGTATGAGTTAGATTCTTAAGGCATAATCAAGAATCAAGAAAATGGGTTCTAGAGAGAATCACAAGGAATTAGGGTCAATGAAATTACCCATCTGCAGGAAAGAGATTTTTGGAATTTGGAAAGAAAGGGTTAGATTGGTTATGGAGGCCTCTGACCCAAGGATATATATCACAGTAAAAGAAGGTCCATATATCCTAATGAATGTGTCTGCTCTAGATGCAAATCAAAGAACTCCTAAAGATATTTCTGAAATGACCAAGGATGAGATTATATTGGCAACTATGGTTAAAAGAGCTCAGAATATCATAGTGAGTGTCATAGATGATTCTACTTTCCAAAATTTTATTCACTGCAAAACCTCCAAGGAAATGTGGGACACCTTGATTGTCTACATAGAGGGTTATGAAGAAGTTAGACAAGACAGAAAGTCTATGCTCAATCAAGAATATGAGAGTTTCAGACAAGGGAAGTCTGATAGCATATCTGAATGCTACAAGAAATTCTACAGGATAGTGAATGAACTGATGTCCTATGGAAGGGTCTTCAGTACTTATGAGTTGAATGACAAATTCCTAAGATCCTTGACAAAGGATTGGGATATAAAGATTTGTGCCATTAGAGAAGTGGCCAAACTAGCTGGCATTTCTCCTCCAACCTTATTTAGAAAGTTGTTATCATATGAAATACAACTAATGGCTAGGAAGGAGGAAGAATGAAATACAAAAGGAGAGCATAGAGAAAAGTCAGTGGTCTTCAAGGTTGAAGCCACTAGAAAGAGCAGGAGGATGTCTCCATCACCACTTAAGGATGTTGCTGAAGTTATCTCAGAAAATTCAGACAATCAGAACTCAGATAGCAGTGATTCAGATGAAGATTTTTCTGCCTTTACAGGGCAGTTTCAGAGGTTCTTGAAGAAGAAGCAGTGGAAGCCAAGGCCATCCACATCACAGCCAGTTGATGACTATTATCAAAAGAGAAAATCATCAAGAAAGGAAAGGAACAGGTCTAAGCCCAGAAAAGCCACAACATCAAAAATTGTTTACTATTGCTGCAATAGGCCAGGACATGTGGTGGCTGAGTGTCTAGAAAAGAGGAAGGAGTCAATAGACAGAAAGAAGACTCAACAAAAGGGAAAGAAGGAGAAATCCTTTGTTGCTAAGAAGGAGAAGAGTCTTACAGATCAATCCTCCTTAGAGTCAGAATCTGAAGCTGAAGCATACATTGGACTGTATGCAGCTAGTGAAGAAGAGGCATTTATGCAATTGCTGGACTCCATCAATGAACAAGAAGACCATCAGTGCATGGGACTGATGGCTGAATCAGAAGACAACAAGTGTCAGGATTAGCCTGGTCCCAATAAGGTACAAAGTAATTCTAGAATTTCTAATTACAGTACTGGTTCAGAGTCAGATTCATCTTCATCAAGTGATGAGGATGGATCAGAATCTGAAGGAGATATTCATCAGTTGATAGATGAATATGGGGTCTTATTACAGGCACTTAAGAAAAGCAAAAACCTGGCCAAAAATCAGGCTAAGGAAATTGCAGATCTTAAGATGACTGCATCTGGTTTAGAGAAAGAATTGGATCAACAAATGAATGAGGTTGCCAAGCTTAAAACTATTACTGTTATTCAAATGTGTACAATCACATATAAAAATGATCTAATTAAAAATTTGCAAGTTAGACTTCAAGTAGAGAAAGATTTTGTGGCTCGTTACTCTAAGCCAAAATCAATATTACCCTTAACAGATGAATTTGTGGCTCAAAAGGGTAAGGCAGGAATAGGCTTTAAAGGTAACACCAGGGCTGCCCATTTCAAGAGAAAAGGCAAAGCACCAGTTCAGCCATTGAATTTTAAAGTCCCTATAGTTTTTAGAAAGGTGCATGAGCCTTCTAACAAGTATGATCTTGAAAACATTCATGGTCATAATAAGACTGATGTTTTGAATAACAAGGGTGTTAATACCAATAAGTCGGCCCATGTTCATAAACCCCATGGTTATAAGAAATCAGTGGGTGTAGCTTCAGCAGCACCAGCATAGAACAAAAATTCTTCTTTCAAAAATGTATTTAGACCTAGATACAATAAGTATGAATGCTGGTGCTGTGGCAAGACAGACCATTTTGCCTTAGACTGCTGGCATAACATAAGTGTCAGGAATAACAACAGTCTACCAGTTAGAAGAGCTGCTGGTAGTTTTGATATGAATGGTGCTAACTTGAACCAAGGACCCAAGACTTACTTGGGTTCTAAGGGAAAGTAATTCTTTATTTCAGGAAAGTCCAAGTTGCCACACCCCTATATTGTACTTGGACAGTGGATGTTCCAGGCACATGACTAGAACAAAGGGGCTGTTGAAGGAGTACACACCTATCAAGGATGGGCATAAAGTAATCTTTGGTGGATCTGAAAGAGGAATCATCAAAGGATTTGGTAACATTTCTTAAAACCAAATTACCATCACTCAAGTGGCTTATGTAAAAGGTTTGAAACATAACATGATAAGCATAAGTCAGCTGAGTGATCTAGGATATGACATTTCATTTGTTAAAAATGGATGTCATATCAAAAGGTCAAGTGATCAAAAGGTCATATTGACTGGGTATAGAAAGAGAAATGTTTATTGTCTTGATTTTGGGTGTGAGAACAAAGGTTCTCCTATTTGTCTTATAGCTGATGAGAAAGCATCTCATTGTATCAAATGGAACAATAGGCTAGCTCATCTAAACTACAAGATAATTGGCCAACTCTTTAGTAAAGAGTTAGTGAGGAATGGTCCTCAAGTTAAGTGTATAAAGGAAGGGATATGTTCAGCTTGTCAAAAGGGCAAGCAGACAAAATCCTCCTTTCATAGCCTTGAAAACAAGGATTCAGTGAGGTGTCTATACCTCTTACATATGGATCTTTTTGGTCCTATGCAAGTTCATAGTCTAGGTAGGAAGGTCAACACTTTTGTGGTTGTAGATGAGTATTCTAGATATTCCTGAGTGTTCTTTCTAAGACAGAAATCTGAAACCCCAAGTGTTTTACACAGTTTTGTCAGACAAATTCAGAATTAACTGGACAGTACAGTGGTCAAAATCAGAAGTGACCATGGCACTGAATTTCAATCTAAAAGTATGACAAGATTGTGTGAAGAGTTTGTGATTTTTCAAGAATTCTCATCACCTAGAACACCTCAGCAAAATGGTATTGCTGAAAGAAAAAATAGGACATTGATTGAAGCTGGTAGAACTCTATTGAGTGACACTTCTCTCCCAGAATATTTCTGGGCTGAGGCAGTAAACACTGCATGTCATGTACTCAACATGGCTTCTATCACTAAGTGCCACAAAAAGACTCTCTATGAGATTATGAAAGGTAGAAAACCAAATTTATCCTATTTTAGGATCTTTGGTTGCAAGTGTTATATCCTAAACAATGGCAAGTCTTATTTAACTAAGTTTGCTGCCAAATCCCAAGATGGGATATTTGTTGGGTACAACAAAAATAGTAAGGCTTATAGAGTCTACAACTTGATTACTCAGGTTGTAGAAGAATCTGTACATGTTGTATTTGATGAAACAAGATTAATCAACAGTGAGTTGCCTTGTAGTTCATGCAGTCCAACAGATATAAGAAATAAGATGGACAAGCTTTCCATTACAGAAGGCTCAACTGCAGATGAAGTATTGGAAAATGATAGCTACTGTCCAGGGGGAGTACAAGACTCTCTAGAAGCTGATGACAACCAAGAGGTGCAGCATAATGAAGAAACTGGAGGTGTTAAGTCAGAAGGAAGTCTACCTCCAACTATAAGACATCTAAAGGATCATCCAGCAAATCAGATAATTTGTTATCCAAGACATGGAGTGCAAACCAGAAGTAGAAATATGAATAATGTCCCGCACTCAAGTTTTCTATTTCAACTGGAGCCAAAGAAATTTGAAGAAGCTATCCAAGACCAACACTTGACTAGGGTGATCTTTAAGATTCAAACAAATTGGTCTGATGTACTGTTTGATAAGATTAAAGAAGGAATCAATAAGCCAAACTTGGCTAGGATCATGAGTCTGTACCTGGCTAGAATGATTCCAGAGGTAATGCAACAGATTCCTGGATCAAAGATAAACCACATGAGGAGAATTAACATGAGGTTATTCTCAATATGGGATAGAGTTCTTTCTAAAGAAATGCCTGATATGGACAGGCAAGAGCATGGTCCTGAAGATGCACAGGTCCAGGAAGATAATATATCTACATAGGTGCAGGGGGAGCCAGTTATTGCACAAGTGTAGGGGGAGCTAGAAAGTACACAAGTCCAGGACAATGCTGAGAATGCATATTTGTAGGGGGAGCCAAAGTCTGAACAGGTATAAGAGGAAGAAAGAATCAATTTATTAGAGGACATTGTCCCTCAAACTGATCTTGATATTTCTGGTGCTGCTGCTGCTGTTGAGAAAGTACAATCTCATGCTCTCACACAACAAGAATTTACTCTTGAAGAGTTGTTTCCTGATATTGGAGGAGAAACAGATAAAATGGAGACCCTAAGGGTTGAGGGGGAGCAGGTTGATATAGAGGAAGAGCAACATGTAGCTGAAAAAGAAATTTCTTCCACTCCTCATGAGAGGGTTAATATTGATAGTTCTTCAGAATCTGAGCTAGAAGAAGTTAGGGAGGCAAAGAAAAGAAAACTTATGGTTTTTAAAAGGAGAAGTCAAAGCTATAAGCAGGCTTTACAAACTACTTCTTCCCGACCAGCACCTGCAATTGATTACAACAAACTTCTTGTGGATTTACAAATCAAAATGGATGAGTAGAGATTGCTTCTAGAAAAATATGTAGATGAAAGCCAAAAGGCTCTTCAATTTGATCTGGCACAAGAGATAAAATCTATAAGATTTGAAGTTAATCAGAATAAAAGAGAGATGACAGATTGCTTCCACAAGGGAGGCAATGCTGTGGTATTTCTTGCAAAGTAACAAGCAGACATAAAGAAGCAAGTGGATGAGATGGCTGTTAAACAAGGCAATGTTCTTGAGAATCAAAAAAGAAAGAATGAAAATCTGACTGAATCACATAATTTGATATTCACTTAGTTCACAAACACTGTTGTTGCAATGACTGCTGCAAGGGCTAAAGAAAAATAAGAATATGATCAGAAGCTACAAGCTGCCCTAGATGCAGTTAAAACTGCCATCACTTCATCTAAGAAGTTGATTAGTGATAAGCTTCAAAAATTAAAGCCATTCTTTAAAGATGGAATCAACTATCTGGATGGACAAATCAGATTTCAGAAAGATGACTTGAGAGAGCATGTGGTTAGATAAGTCATAAAGGGGGAGAGGGTGTTAGTCTATGCTGGGTCTGATCATGCCAAATGGGTAACTAATAGCGTAAGAGCCACTCTTGGATATCCACCCTTGTGTGATGATGATAATATGGCTGAGTCAGGGCTGCAACCAATTCTACTTGAAGGTAATCAATCTGAGGTTGCCCAAGTTATTTACCCTCCTACAAATATTGAGATGATACATGAACAGGTTCAGTCAATGTACAGCCCTCCACAAACCAATTACAAATGTGATTATTGAAAAGGTTTATATGCCAGATACTGTTATCAAAGCTAAGCAAGATGCTCGGTTATCAAAGAAGAGATTTGATAATACGTTTTGTAGCCTAAACTATTATCGTATTTTTTATTTTATATTGTACAAATTATGTCTATTATTAGTTTATTTTTATCATTTTTATGTAAATATTATTGCCACTGACTTTTTCTTGTCTTTTTGCAGGTTTCCAGAAAATTGGCCAAAATGACCTGTCACGCCCCCCTGTCACGCCCTCCCTGGGCGTGACCTAGGGCGTGCCACCCGATCCCGAGGACTCCTACTAGAAGGGACAGAAAAATGGTCAAAACTGCTGTCACGCCCCCTGACACGCCCTCCCTCAGCGTGTCACCAGGCGTGACTATGGGCGTGTCGCCCTCTGCCGCAAAGCCTGCCGTCACATTAAATGCCATTTCTCCACAACACGCAAACAGTACTGTCACGCCCCATATCACGCCCATGACATGGGCGTGACACCCTCCTTTTTCGGTGATAGACGGATTTCCGACCTATGATTTGGACATGACGTGCCTGTCACGGGCGTGACCTAGGGCGTGACCACCGACGTACCGAAGCAATCATCCCTCCCGCCAGAATCCAGAGCCCGAGGTCAACATAGTACTGTCACGCCCCCTGACACGCCCCCCTAGGGCGTGTCGGAGGGCGTGACCAACCCGAGAAAAAATTCTATAAATTGAGACCCCCCCTCTCCATTTCAAGAAGCTTTTGTTGAGAGGGGGAGGTGCTGCCCCTTTGGTTCTTGAGTTTTTTCATGCTTTTTCTCTCTCTCTCTCCCTCTCTTTGTAATTCTTGTTTAACCCTAGCTTAATCTTAGTTTGTTCTAGCTTTTATTGTAATTTTGCTCTTGCTTAGTGCTACTTGTAGGGCTAGAATAGGATTTCAATTTCATGCACTTGTAATTTTAATTTCAATAGTGTAACTTGCCCCTTTTTATTAATAAAAGTGTTCTTCCTTTACTTGTGTTCCTTTATATGCTTTTCTACTCATCTCCCCTCCTCCACTCCATTATGATTAACTAATCCTCCTTGTACTCGATCTTGATGATCCGAGGTTAGAGCGATTATGTTATGATGTTTTAATTAATCTTTTCTTTTTAGGTTAGGGCCTTGAATTACTCTTGATTAATCACGGGTTGGAGGTATATTTTTGATATATACTCTCCGCCTTTGCTTTCATTCTAGGCTAACCGAGAGGCCGAAAGAATGAAGTGAGCATTCAAGAGTAAAGGGAGTTGTACGCACCCCTCGCGAGATGCAGACGTCCAAATCTCCCGGATTGCAGTAAAATCCAATAGTGGGGTTCACCGCGTAAAGCGAGTTTTAGGCCTCCGATTTAGACGAGAGTCGGTCGGACCTTCCTAAACTCAGTTGGGCACGACTTCGAGAGAAGCATGTTCAAGCTTTAGGAACCTCCACGGTCAAGGACCTTTATCCTATTAAGTTTAGATTTTTATCGCATTTTCTTAATCGTCTTTAGCCGAGGTGAATCTTGATCGAGTGCATTTCCATTTCATATTTTTCTACTGTTCGTAGTAATCGTTTTACTTAATAGCTTTACTTAATTGCAGTGTTTCTCTTTCTGGTATAGCTTTACTTTCTCCCCTGCACTTAGATTTTCTAAAACCCTAGTTTTTTCCGTCGATAAGATAATAGCGTTCGTGTGAGTAAGCTTAGCCAACAGTTCCCGAATTTCAATACGACACTTGTGTCCCCTTGCTACAATTCGATAGGTATACTTGCCTCATCGGGTTGCTAGTTCGGTTGCGTTTATTTTCTTCGAACCCTAGCGCGCAACAAGTTTTTGGCGCCGTTGCCGGGGAACCAACTTCCGTTGATATATTGAAAACACGAACCTATTAATTTTATCTCTTCTCTTTCTCATCCTCTTTCTTTAAAATTTTAAAAATCCAAAAAATTTTATCACCGCTCTTAATAGAAACCAACCTCACAATTTTTCTACGCCACCTAATTCTCTCCTAAATGGCAAAGGGCTTAAAGCGCCACTGTCTTGTCTAGTACCTTGTGAACCCTTCACGGGGTAGTCCTTGGGAAGTTTGGGAGTTATTCTATATAAAAAAAAAATTATTTCAAAAAGAAAAAAAAAATTCTAATCTTTTTTCTAGTTTATCCTTTTTCTCTTCCTCTTCTTCTTTTCTGTTCTTTTAGTACATGACCCGCGGGAGTCCGTCGGTTATTTTGGACTTGGACCACGAAATTGAGCGTACTCTTCGGAGAAGATCGCGATTTCAAGGTCCTACTATCCAAGTGCCGGTTGAGGACTCCGAGTCATTTGCTACTTTAAGAATGGAAGAACCCAACGTAGATGAGGCCGTGCAAAGGACTATGTCCTATTATGCACGACCGAACCTCGAGAGAACAGAATCAAGTATAGTCCGCCCTGCTATAGCAAATAATAACTTCGAACTAAAGCCTAGCATAATTCAAATGGTGCAGCAATATGTGCAATTTGACGGTCATCAAGATGAACATCCGAACGCACATATAGCTAGCTTTCTTGAAATTTGCGACACCTTCAATATAAATGGTGCCACAAATGATGCGATCAGGCTGAGACTCTTCCCCTTCTCTCTAAGAACTAAAGCTAAGTAGTGGCTGAACACACTTCCGAAAAATAGCATAACCACTTGGAATGAATTAACTGAAAATTTTTTGGCGAAGTATTTTCCGCCAGCTAAAACTGCAAATCTTAGGAACGACATCTCTGCCTTCGGACAAATAGACTCTGAAACCCTATACGAAACCTGAGAGAGATTAAAAGAATTATTAAGACGATGCCCACATCACGCGCTGCCTGTATGGTTACAAGTGCAGACGTTTTATAATGGGCTAAATCAAAGCACGAAGCAAATGATAGACGCAGCTTCTGGCGGTACTTTAAATCATAAGACCCCGGAAGCCGCTCTTGAGCTTTTTGAGGACATGGCCATGAACACTTATCAGTGGAATGTGCCTAGGTCCTGCCCGAACAAGCCTGCAGGTATCTATGAAGTGGACAACGTCTCCCAGCTCGCTCTGCAAGTAGAAATCCTAAGCAAAAAGATAACGGAGATGACTGCTGCCTCCGCCCCTCAGGTATGGGAATCTGCAACCCCTACTCCAGAATATTTAGATTATGTTAATAATATGCCTAGAACTGCTTTTAATAATTTTTCTGCTGCGAATTTTCATCCGCCTGGTTTTAATTTTCCGAATAGTTATAACCCTGCTTTAAGAAATCATCCGAACTTTTCATGGAGTATTCCATCGAATGCGATGCGCCCACCCCCGCAAAATGATTTTTCTGCACCACCACCACCACCACCACTTCTTCAAAATTACCCAAAACCTCCAAGCTTTGAGGAATTATTTTCTAAATATATCACACAAATGACGCTACCATAAGAACTTTAACCGGAAGCGTAAAAAGTTTAGAAAATCAGGTAGGACAGCTCGCGAAAATAATTTCTGAGCGACCCGCAGGGTCTCTTCCTTCCAATACCGAACCCAACCCGAGAGAGCAAGTGAAAGCTATAACTATTCGGAGTGGGAAGCAAGTCTCCGGTATGGTAAGTGAAGAGCCCGAGGCAAGCTCCGCTTCCGCTTTTAAAAATCAAAGCTCCGCTCCCGCCTCTAAAAATCAAAGCTCCGCTCCCATTTTTAAAAATCAAAGCTCCTCTCCCGTTTTAAAATTTTCGCCATCTGCCGAAGAAGTAATCACCCCTATTTTAGAAAATAATCTCACTCCACCACCCATCTTCAAAAATAATTCAACTCCTCCATACCCCTCTGAACTTAATAGACAACGTCAAGATGATCAGTACTCCCACTTCTTAGAAATCTTCAAACAAATCCACATTAATCTTCCCTTCCACGAGGCTATTTCGCAGATGCCGAAATACGCCAAATATCTTAAAGACCTCCTCACAAACAAGAAGAAGTTAGAGAATCTTTCGCACGTCACGCTAAACGCCGAGTGCTCCGCCGTTTTAACAAATGGTTTGCCAAAGAAAATCAGTGACCCGGGTAGTTTCTCTATCCCGTGTGTCTTCGGTGATCTTTTTGTTAAACACGCGTTAGCCGACTTAGGCGCGAGTATAAACCTGATGCCCTTTTCGTTGTTCAAAAAGTTAGGGATTGGTAGCCTTAACCCCACGCGTATGAGTATCCAGCTAGCCGATAGATCCGTCAAGTACCCGTTAGGAATAGTGGAGGACGTTCTAGTGAAAGTCGACAAGTTCATCTTCCCGGTGGACTTTGTCATTTTGGACATCGAAGAAGACGTCGAGGTTCCCCTGATCCTTGGCCGACCCTTCCTTGCCACCTCCCGAGCCATCATTGACGTAAGCAATGGTAAGCTCTTTCTTCGAGTAGGCGACGACGAAGTCACATTTTTTATCACCCCTTCGATGAAGAACACCTTAGCGAACGATGACTCTTGTTTTTTCGTAGACGCCGTGAGTGATGATTCTTCCTACTGCCTCTCCGACTTTGAAAAAGAATTTTCTACTTTTTGCTCCTCTTCTCTTACAACTGAATCACTACAAGGAAGTGATGAATCTTCTTATTGTTTTTCTGAGTTTTAAAAAGAATTTACTGATTTTTGTTCTTCCTCTTTTCTTCCCACTGAATCGCTACAAGAAGCCGTCTTGGCTACTAGCCCCTCCCCTTGTTACGTTCCTTATAAAAAAGTTAATGAAGATATTATTTTTGAAAAAGAAAGAATCTCAAAATCCTCTTATGAAGAACCCCCTACCCTAGAACTTAAAGAACTTCCCGAACACCTTAAGTATGCTTTATTAGAAAAATATTCCAAGTTACCAGTTATCGTTTCGGCCTACCTCACGGATACGCAAAACGATAAACTTCTTCTAGTTCTACGTAAGCATCGCCGGGCGATTGCTTGGCAAATTTCTAATATCAAGGGCATAAGCCCATCTTTCTGTACCCATAAAATTTTAATGGAAGATAATTCGCGTAACTCTATCCAACCTCAGCGCTGTATAAACCCGAACATGAAGGAAGTAGTCAAGGGCGAGGTTATGAAACTATTAGACGCCGGAATTATCTACTCTATTTCGGACAGTAAGTGGGTTAGCCCCGTTCAGGTAGTTCCAAAGAAGGGAGGGATAACCGTAGTTAGTAATGAGAATAATGAATTAATCCCGACACGGAGGGTGACGGGTTGGCGTATGTGCATAGATTACCGTAAGTTAAATGACGCCACCCGCAAGGATCACTTTCCTTTACCGTTTATCGACCAGATTTTAGAACGTCTCTCCGGCCATAGCTTTTATTGTTTTCTCGATGGCCTCTCGGGGTACTTTCAAATACCCATCTCTCCCGAGGACCAAGAGAAAACTACGTTTACTTGTCCCTTCGGCACCTTCGCTTACCGAAGAATGTCGTTTGGATTATGCAATGCGCCAGCTACATTCCAGCGATGTATGCTCGCAATATTTGACAAGTACGTAGAAAGCATTATGGAGGTATTCATGGATGATTTCTCCGTGTTCGGCGATTCCTTCGATAGATGTTTAGAAAACCTCGAAAAAGTCTTAGAACGATGCGAAGAAACTAACCTTGCCCTAAATTGGGAAAAATGCCATTTTATGGTGAGGGAAGGGTTAGTTTTGGGTCATAAAATTTCTGCTAAAGGTATTGAGGTAGACGTTGCCAAGATAGAAGTTATTGAGAAGTTGCCGCCGCCTACAAACATAAAAGCTATAAGAAGTTTCCTAGGCCACGCTGGTTTTTATCGTCGTTTTATAAAGGACTTCTCCAAGATCACAAAGCCCCTCACCCATCTCTTAGAAAAAGACGCTCCATTCATTTTTGATGACTCTTGTATTTCTGCCTTTGAATCAATTAAAGAAAAGTTAATTAACGCACCGATTATGATAGCTCCGTTGTGGGACCTTCCTTTCGAGATTATGTGCGATGCGAGTAGTTTTGCGGTGGGGGCCGTATTAGGTCAACGCATATCTAAGAACTTCCACCCCATCTATTACGCTAGTAAAACCCTCACATCTGCACAAGAAAATTACACCACAACCGAGAAGGAGCTCTTAGCTGTAGTATTTGCGTTTGATAAATTCCGCCCTTACATTACTCTTTCAAAAATCATTATTTTACGGACCACTCGGCCCTCAAGTACCTTCTTGCCAAAATGGATGCCAAGCCTCGCTTGATTCGCTGGGTCTTACTCCTCCAGGAGTTTGACTTAGAGATCCGTGATAAGGCGAGGAGCCGAGAACTTGGCCGCCGACCATATATCCAGATTAGATAACCCCTTTATAGAAAAATTAAATGAAAAATCTTTTAATGACTATTTTCCTGACGAGAAGCTGCTTTTAGTTAATACATCTACTTCTTCTTGGTTCGCGCACATCGCCAACTAGCTAGTGGCCCGGGTGCTCCCAAAGGACTTCTCCTCTCAGCAAAAGAAGAAATTCTTTTCTGAGCTGAAGAACTACTTTTGGGAAGACCCACATCTTTTCAAAATTTGTGTGGATCAAGTGATAAGGAGATGTGTTTCTTTTGATGAAGGAATTGATATTCTAAAACATTTGCATGAAGGTCCGACAGGTGGGCACTATCAAGCTGCTCGCACCGCTCATAAGGTGCTTTGCGCGGGTTTTTACTGGCCTAGCCTGTTTAAGGACGTGCAAGCCTTTGTGAGCAAGGTGTGATAGTTGCCAACGGTCGGGCAACATCTCTAATAAAAATGAAATGCCACAAAATTATTTCTTAGAGTGCGAAATTTTCGACCTCTGGGGAATTGATTTTGTTGGCCCCCTTCCTTCTAGCTTCGGAAACAAATATATTTTAGTTGCTGTTGATTATGTTTCACGATGGGCTGAGGCCCAAGCTCTTCCTACGAACGACTCCCGAGTTGTAGTCACGTTTTTAAAAAAATTATTTTCTAGATTCGGTACGCCTCGCGCAATCGTTAGCGATAGGGGTTTCCATTTCTGTAACGCACAATTTTCAAAAATCATTACCAAATACGGCGTTACGCATAAGCTGTCCACTGCCTACCACCCCCAAACTAATGGACAAGTCGAAGTAGTTAATAGAGAAATAAAAAGAATACTAGAAAAGACTGTTTCAACTTCTAGAAAAGACTGGTCAGCCAAACTTGACGATGCCTTAATGGGCCTACCAAACAGCGTACAAAACCGCCCTCAAATGTACGCCGTATCGGCTGGTCTATGGAAAATCGTGTCATCTGCCCGTAGAGTTAGAACACCGCGCTTTTTGGGCCTTAAAATTTTTAAACTTCGATCCCCACTCAGTCGGTGACCTTCGAAAATTTCAACTAAATGAACTCGACGAGTGGCGCTCTTATGCTTATGAAAATAATAAACTTTATAAAGAGCGGACGAAGCGTTTACACGATAAACACTTAAGGCACCCTAAAAACTTTAAGCCGAGCGACAAAGTCCTTTTATATAATTCTCGTTTACGTTTATTTCCGGGCAAATTAAAATCTCGCTAGTCTGGCCCGTTTTCTGTTTTAGAAGTATTTCCTTATGGAACTGTTTTAATTTCTCACCCTGATAAGGGAAATTTCAAAGTGAATGGTCAGCGTCTTAAACTCTACTTTTCTGGTGATGATGATGTCAGTCCAAACATTATTAAGTTTCTCCTTCACGAACTGTAATCTGAAACTTTTAATTTTTTGCTAAAGACAATTTTATTTCGGGACAACAATATTTTTGGACAAAATTATTTTTTTGATGCGTCGAGCTCAATGACGCTTTAACCAAAGGGCGCTCTTGTGAGGCAACCCAAGTTATCTTTTTCTGTTTTCTTTATTTTACAATTTTTGCCTTGGACGGCTCCGACAAGCTGAAGCTTCTGCGATCGCCTGCTCCAACATTGCTGAATCTATCACGAAGTCCAAAGAAGACATTCGGGGGCGGCATCACTCAGCTTTCGCAGCAAATAAATCCGGGGAAGTACCTGTATTTCAATTCTGTCTTTCAATTCTGTACTTTATTTTTCTCTCCTTCTCCAATCCCCTTCTTTAGCCATTGAAGACAATGTCTGTTTTAAGCTTGGGGGAGGATTTCCTCCTTCATTTTTGCTTAGTGTAAATAATTTTCTTTTTGTATATATTGTAAATATTTCCAAAAAAAAAAAATGAATATCTTAAAATTCCAAAAAAAAAAGAGAAAAAAATCCAAAATCCAAAAAAAGAGAATATTTCACAAAAATTAAATTAAAAAAAAAATATATATGTGTTTTTGAATAGTTTAGACATTTTGGTATTTCAATAGTACCCATAGTTTTTAGTTTTGTTTTACTCAAAATCTCCTATAAACAACTTAGTTAATTATAATATTTCTAATCGTCCTTTTTAATTATGTTTCACAAGTAACATGTTGGCCATGCTGTGTTTCTAATTCACGGTAGCATGTTAAGGTGAAATATTTTTCTAAAACTCGCATTTCTATTATGGTTTTTTGTTGTTTATTTCCTTTACTTTCTCAAAAATTCATCATCCACTATTTTCTTTTTCATTTTTGAATAATTTTTGTAAAGTCAACTTTTGAATAATGTAGTAGATGTGAACAATTCAAGTCACCTATTATTTCTATTTTCAAGTTAATTTCATCAATCTTCTTTTATTATCTAGGACTCGCTTTTTGAAAAATTTTTCAAACCTTTTGTTTTAAATAAATTCAAAAGCGTGAAAATGATTTAGGCCGTTTTTGTTTTCGTTTGAGCTTTCTTGCCAACCTAAAAACTTTTACCACTAGTTAGCCATTTTTGAACCTTTTTCCGATTACATTTGATAGCTCCTCCCTTCATTTCAGTTTCACCAAAGCCAAAATTTCCAACCTATCGAATCACACTAGCCTTTTTGAGTTTCATAAATTAGTTTGACGATTTTGATAGGATATTTTGTGATTTTTGTGGGAGAAAGATTTTTGAAAAAAAAGTATGCTCAAAAGTGATGTTCATTTCTGTTTGGCCAATTCAAAAGGAAAATAAAAATATTTATGGCCTTTATTTTGACAAAAAAAAGAAAGAAAAAAGGAAGAAAAAGAAAAAAAAAGTGTATTTATCTTTTTATGAAAGTTTTTGAAACTCTTTGCTTTGGTTTAGTGTGATTTTAAACCTTCATGTTTATCTTTGATTTCCACTCCTAATCATATTCCTAAGCCAAACGTTTCTGTCCTATTTAAGTCCTTTTGATTCACGCTTTTTGATTTTTATTTAATAACTAAGTAAAGAAAAACAGTAAATCAGTTTTAGTTTTGGATTTAAACCTAGATTTTTGTTAATTAAATTGATATAATTATAATGCGTTGCTTGGATCTAGTAACAACTCAATGCGTGTTTTTTATTTTCGTTGCTTTGCTTAAGTCCATTTAAAAAATCTCGTTAAAATTTTGGATGATTTGTTTTTATTGAGTAAAGTTTATAAAAGTTTTAACATACCTAAATAATTGTTTTAAACTTACATTTCACCTTTTCCCTACTAAGAATTTCGCATAGTACTTGTGTAGGCATAATTAGAACTTTTTGATTAGTCCTTTTATAAATATCTAGTTTTTATATTTTTGCTTGGGGACAAGCAAAACTTAAGCTTGGGGGAATTTGATAATACGTTTTGTAGCCTAAACTATTATCGTATTTTCTATTTTATATTGTACAAATTATGTCTATTATTAGTTTATTTTTATCATTTTTATGTAAATATTATTGCCACTGACTTTTTCTTGTCTTTTTGCAGGTTTCCAGAAAATTGGCCAAAATGACCTGTCATGCCCCCCTGTCACGCCCTCCCTGGGCGTGACCTAGGGCGTGTCACCCGATCCCGAGGAATCCTGCTGGAAGGGACAGAAAAATGGTCAAAACCGCTATCACGCCCCCTGACACGCCCTCCCTTGGCGTGTCACCAGGCGTGACTATGGGCGTGTCGCCCTCTGCCGCAAAGCCTGCCGCCGCATTAAATGCCGTTTCTCCACAGCACGCAAGCAGTACTGTCACGCCCCATGTCACGCCCGTGACATGGGCGTGACACCCTCCTTTTTTGGTGACTGACGGATTTCCGACCTATGATTTGGACATGACGTGCCTGTCACGCCCCCCTGTCACGGGCGTGACCTAGGGCGTGACCACCGACGTACCGAAGCAATCATCCCTCCCACCAGAATCCAGAGCCCGAGGTCAATATAGTACTGTCACGCCCCCTGACATGCCCCCCCTAGGGCGTGTCGGAGGGCGTGACCAACCCGAGAAAAAATTCTATAAATTGAGACCCCACTCTCCATTTCAGGAAGCTTTTGTTGAGAGGGGGAGGTGCTGCCCCTTTGGTTCTTGAGTTTTTTCATGCTTTTTCTCTCTCTCTCTCCCTCTCTTTGTAATTCTTGTTTAACCCTAGCTTAATCTTAGTTTGTTCTAGCTTTTATTTTAATTTTGCTCTTGCTTAGTGCTACTTGTAGGGCTAGAATAGGATTTCAATTTCATGCACTTGTAATTTTAATTTCAATAGTGTAACTTGCCCCTTTTTATTAATAAAAGTGTTCTTCCTTTACTTGTGTTCCTTTATATGCTTTTCTACTCATCTCCCCTCCTCCACTCCATTATGATTAACTAATCCTCCTTGTACTCGATCTTGATGATCCGAGGTTAGAGCGATTATGTTATGATGTTTTAATTAATCTTTTCTTTTTAGGTTAGGGCCTTGAATTACTCTAGATTAATCACGGGTTGGAGGTATATTTTTGATATATACTCTCCGCCTTTGCTTTCATTCTGGGCTAGCCAAGAGGCCGAAAGAATGAAGTGAGCATTCAAGAGTAAAGGGAGTTGTACGCACCCCTCGCGAGAGGCAGACGTCCAAATCTCCCGGATTGGAGTAAAATCCAATAGTGGGGTTCACCGCGTAAAGCGAGTTTTAGGCCTCCGATTTAGACGAGAGTCGGTCGGACCTTCCTAAACTCAGTTGGGCACGACTTCGAGAGAAGCGTGTTCAAGCTTTAGGAACCTCCACGGTCAAGGACCTTTATCCTATTAAGTTTAGATTTTTATCGCATTTTCTTAATCGTCTTTAGCCAAGGTGAATCTTGATCGAGTGCTTTTCCATTTCATATTTTTCTACCCTTTGTAGTAATCATTTTACTTAATAGCTTTACTTAATTGCAGTGTTTCTCTTTCTATTATAGCTTTACTTTCTCCCCTGCACTTAGATTTTCTAAAACCCAAGTTTTTTCCGTCGATAAGATAATAGCGTTCGTGTGAGTAAGCATAGCCAACAGTTCCCGGATTTCAATACGACACTTGTGTCCCCTTGCTACAATTCGATAGGTACACTTGCCTCATCGAGTTGCTAGTTCGATTGCGTTTATTTTCTTCGAACCCTAGCGCGCAACAAGATTCAGAGAGCAAGAAGAATTAAAGCCAGACTTTGAGCAGCTGATCCCTTCTTCAAGGAATATCATTTTAACTGCATGAAAGGCTGTAAAAAATCAAGTACATGAAAGGGGTAAATGGTACAATGAGCAAGAATGGCAAAAGTATGAAGCCAGACAAGAAGCCATAGTTCAACACAGGAGAAAGGCTAAGATGGGGAAGCTACCTCCTGATACTCAGGAACCTAGCAAATATTTCCCCAAGCCCTTTCATTATTTTGAAAGACAAAGGATCAAGGCTGATGCACAAAAGAAAGTTGATTTGAAAGGCAAGAAGCCCATGGAAGATACAGAACCTCCTACTCAGGCTCAAATAATATCTGGAAAAGGGATAATCATCAAGGAGCCTGCCCAGCCTTAGTCTTAGCTTTACTAGTTTTTGTTCAAGAACTATGTAATTGTTAGTTTGTTAAAGAAATCAATGTAAATATTTTGTAACAAACTTTTTTAGTTGATATACAAAACATTATTCTGTGATCATTTACTTTTACATCTTTATTCTGTGATGTAACTATGATATGTGTTTTGTTTATATAGTACCATATCATATAATGCTTATGTACATCATCTTGTTTATTTTGTAAGTGGTGTATATCATTAGCTAAAGGGTTTTGACTTCTCCAAATAGGGGGAGATTGTTGGGTACATTGGGAAATGTGTACCTGATTTGGATAAGCCTCACTTAGCTCAATGATATATATCAAGGTGTATTTGATGTTATTTTGAGTTTATATGTGCAGGTTAAGAATGTGCTAGAATGTAGGAAAAATATTCTAAGTCCATGTGTCGGCACCTGAGGAAGCTGCGTCGACACTTTAGTAAGATTGTGTCGACACTTGGAAATATCTGTGTCGACACTTAAGAGAATTTGTGTCGATACCGGGAGGTAGTGTCGACACAAAGAAAATTTTAGTCGACATCGACTGTGTCGACACCGGGAGGCAGTGTTGACACGCAAAGGCAGAGTCGAGAACAACTGTGTCGACACCTTGAGGCATTGTCGACACACACTATGTTCTGAGTCTACATCAACTGTGTCGACACACATGACTTGTGTCGACACACTGCTGAGTCTAGACAAAGTTGATTGCTGATGAATGGTGAAGTGTTTGTGTCGACATAAATAATCAGTGTCGACACATTCTCAAGATGAAGAATCAAGAAGCTGTGTCGACATCAAGGCAGCTATGTCAACATCACCAAAGGCTGTGTCGACACTTAAGTCACTTGTGTCGACACATATTGACAGATGGTCTCAACACTTTATGAAAGACAGACTCGACAATTTACTGACAAAGACAAAGGCTCAAGAACTGTTTGAAGACTTGATAGCTGTGAGTTACAATAGGTTTTCTTAAGCTGTCAGACTTGTTAGAAGTTAGTTATAAACCGGATCAGCCGGTTACCATGGATGAAGTCTATAAATAGATAGATTCAGAAGAAGAAATACATACATAGAGAAGACAAGTATTGTCACAACTAACACAATTAGAGATTAATCTTTGAACAATAAAGTACAAGTAACAAAGAAGACGATCTTTGTGAGAAGATCTAAGAAGACGTTTTGAAGTAGTTTACTATTCAGATTCTGTCAAAGTGGAATTCAATCAAGAATTCAGAAGTATCTTTAAGAGGTTTGGATAGAGAGAGATCCAGCTATTTAAAGACAAGGAGGAGACATTCACAGATCTCTCAAGAAGAAGATACTGAACTAATCTGTCAATAAGATTCAGATCTATTTTTGAAGTCTAAGAAGGAAGCTACCAGTCAGTTTTATTCAAAGGAAATCAACCAAACTAAGTTCAGATTCAAGAAGATTTGAAGAAAGCTAAGATAAAGTTGATTTCAGCCATCAGCCTCTTCGAGAAGCTGATCAAGAAAGTTCTTATCCCTTCTCTCTCAACAGGGGTAAGAGATTACAAAATTCCTTATCAAATTCTGTAGGATCTATTCATAGATCTGAGTTGTAAGCCTATTTTATAAAGGCTGAGTGTAGGAGATTTATTCTCTGAGTGGTAGGATTGTTTATGCCTGACTTGTAGGAGAAGGTATTCTCTGAGATGTAGGCCTTATGGCAAGGCTGAGGTAGGGCTGTTTATGCCTGAGTTGTAGGAGAAGGTATTCTCTGAGTTGTAGGCCTTGTGGCAAGGCTGAGGTAGGGCTTGTAAGCCTGAGTTGTAGGAACCTTATAGGGTTCTGAGTTGTAGGAATCCTTCTAGATTCTGAGCTAAAGGAAGAAGTTAGGCCGACTCTAGCATACTACTAGATAGGTGAATGGGGAAAGTGGATGTACCCAGACCTTGGGGAACCACTATAAATCTGTGTGCAATCTGTGATGTGTGTATGTTTGTGATTGATGTGCTTTGTTAGCTTAGAAATATCTGATTTATTCAAAGAACTGTAGTTATATTCTGCCTTAAGTTAAATAAAGGAAAAGTACCTATTCACCCCCCCCCCCCCCCGCCCTCTAGGTGTTTAGGTAGTCTTGAAAGTAAAACTATCAGACACAGTTGAAGTGTGTCGACACTTCTGTACTTAGCCATTTTTCTCCACTATAAGTTGCTAAATGTAGACTGTGCTGACTTCACTCAGCATTTCTGACTTCATTCGACGCTTTTATACTTAGACATTTTTCTTCACTTTCTAGTCAGCTTCTTGAGTCCACCTATCAATGTGACTTGGACCATCTATTAAATCATTATGACATTGGCAACCTGCAGGCATGAACTAAAATATATACATCAAATACATATTTTGTGTATATTATTGAATTGAAAGGGCTTCTTCAAATCAAGTGCATTATGTCCAATGTACCCAACAATCTCCTCCTATTTGGTGAAGTCATAACCCCAATTCAATGATAAACACCAGAATAAAAAATATATTAATTATGATGTATAAAAAAAATTCTTGAACAAATTACAAAGGAACACAACAGTAAAAACACAAATATCATAAGTGCAATCAAATTTTTCGTTTAAATTTGTTCAAAGATTATATTTTTTTAGTTTTGATACAATGTTCTTAAAGTCAAATTACATAGTTTTTCAGAAAAAGAAAAATAAACTAAGAATCTTCTTGCTCCTTGATGACAATGACTTTTCCACACTGAATTTTAGCTTTCACTTCTTGCACTTTTTCATCAGCCACTTTATCCTTTCCCTTAGCATTCTTGTCTTTAGTAATTTCTTCTTGTTTGATTCTTTGCCTTTCATAATAGTGATAGGGCTTGGGGAAATACTTCCTTGCCTTAACAGATTAGCTGGGATCTTCCCTGCCTTTAGATCATTTCTGAATTTTTGGATGACCTCCTGCTGCTTTAAGTGCTTTGCCCACTCTTGCTATGTTTACAATTTTCCCTATTAACTACATTAGTATTGACTGCTATCCAAACAGTGAGTATAATTGATATAAAGGTTGGACTCCAATGTTCAAAATCTGGCCTAGCTTCAGCTTGTTCCCTGAATATTTTCTTTGATAGTTGAGCTTCTTTCTCCTTAAGCAAAGCAGATGCAGTCATCTCCACCTCGTCACATACTGTATTTTGAACATGTGGTGGAGGACTATATATGGTTTGGACATCATCTTGAATGGCCTCAAAAGGAGCTAGTTTACCACCGGACTTAGCAGTTTGGTCTCCATCATACCATAGGGGAGGATAGCCTAAAGTGTCTCTGATGCTATTTGAGATCCAAGTAGCATGCTCAGAGTTTGCCATTATCATTACCCTCTCCCCTTTATGACTTCTCTTTCCATATGATCCCTTAAATCATTCCTGTGAAATCTTACTTGATAATCTAGATAATTGATTCCAGAAGTTAAAGTGTTCTTGACTTTGATTAAATGTTCATCTAAATCTTTGTTAGAATCCTTGATATCCTTAATCAAAGAGGCAGAGTGACTTGTCAGATTGGTTTTAATATCCTTGGAAGTAGAAGCAATCTTAATCTCCAAACCAGTAGTTTGTTTCTTTATTTCTGCCAATGTATTATCATACATAATTATCATATTCTCATTCATTCTTGTTTGATTTTCCATGACATAGCCTTGTTTTATAGCTATGTTATTTTTCACTTTCTGTGATTCTACTTGCTATTTTGCAATGTATACTACATCATTTGTTCCTCTTTAAAATAAATATGTCATATATTTCATTAATAAGTTTACTTCAAATCTAATATATTTATTGTCCTGAGTAAGCTGAAACTACAACTCCTTGTTGCTTTCATCCACATACTTCTCAAGTTGAGTTCTTTGTTGATCTAACATAATTTGCAGTTTAACTATAATTGAACTTAAATCCATAGAAGGAGCAGGAGTTGTGCTAGACTAAATAGTTTTCTTGTAGCTTTTGCTCATCTTTTTGAGTTAAATTATTTTCCTCTTCTTCAGTTGAAAGGTTTCTTCGTCTTTTGATTAAGAAGAACTAACCACCTTAATAGATGTTGGCTCTTTAGATTTTTCAGTAGTTGGGCGCTGATATTCAAACTCCCCCTCAACCATTGCACCTTCTTCATTGATGTTTTCCAAGTTAGTCTCTTCTTATTGAACTTCAGTATCAGGAACAGGGTCCTCTAGAGTAGTAGTTATCTTCCCTTGGACATCTAAATCAGTATTCAGAATAATTTCCTCTTTAGTGGCCTTGGAGAATGTATCTTCAATCTCTCTATTAAGCATTTCTATTTCAGGAACCTTTGTTTGTTTCAGAACTTGTACAACTTCCATTATTATTATATCTACTATATCCATTTCAATTTTTGGCACATCATTGAGGTTCTCCCCCTCAATTGGATCCTTCTCTTGTATATTCTCCCCCTGCACCTGATCACTAGTTCTAGTTTAGGTCCTTGGAGAATTCTCAGCTATTGTATCATCCTATTTTTCATAGGTAGAACTTTCTTGTTTTTCAGATTTACTGGAAGAATCTTATTCCACAACTACAGCATTCTTTGTTTTTTATTTCTCCTTCTCAACTACAGGTGATTCCTTGGATAAGACTCTATCCCCCCTAGCCAGTATCTTCATGTCAATTCTCCTCATGTGATTGATCTTGGATCCAATCTTTATGTTGAGGCTGTTTGGAATGGCATGAACTAAGTATTGTCTCAGAATTCTGCCCATGTTAGGCTTCTTGATACTCTCTGCCATTTTATAAATGACCACTCTACTCTAGTTAGTCTTGATTTTAAAAATTACTCTTGTCATAAGCTCAAACATCTGAGCAGATATCCTGTCATGTGCTCCTATTTTACACATCAACACCTTCCTAATTATTTTTGACAGGAATTTTCCTTAAGAATTCATACCCTTCCTATTCAGGGTGCTTCCAATCTTAGTGGTTGGATCCAATCCACACCCCACCAATGCTTCAGCAGTCCTAGTGGCATATATTTCATCTTTCTGATCGATTTGTGGTATTTGAAAAACCTTTGCCAACCTCCTGATTGTGATTTTAACTTTAGCTCCAATCACTATAGACTTAATCTTTGCTGAATTTGAATCAATTTTCCATAGAGAAGAATTCACATACTTCTTTTTTCAGATGTTTGTTGGTTCAGAGAACACATAATCCAGACCTGCTTCTTTAATTAGGTCAATGACGTTCCTAATTTCTTCTCACGCTGAGACGAATACGTGGCGCACGAGTTCATACCCTTCAAATATGTTGTCGTCGTTCTTGGGAGCCATTGGAGTTGAGAAAAAGGATTGACAAGTGTCGACTATTTAGAATTCTCGGTCTCGACACTCAGGGATAAATAGTTCAAAAGATCAAGAAAGTGTAGTATACTTCTACTCTCACACCCCTTTTATAGTCAAATCTTCCCTATAATCGAAAGGGCGCACTGCATTTTTACTATTCTAAATTTTTGGGTAAATACTTAGTGTCAACACAGGAAATGATGTCTGTCGAGATGTGTCGACAAAAGTAGACACAAGGTTAATGTGTATCGATACATACCTTAGGGTTTCGACACCCTTATGTCCTGACGCTTACTTCAGTGTCTCAACACTTTGTAGTGAAGCTGTGGTGACACACTTTCTGTTGTCTCGACACAATACTATTTTTTGTGTCGACACACTTTCTGGTGTCTCGACACTTTTTAAGATATCTCGACACATTCTCTGGTGTCTCGACATAATTTTTTGACTTAGTCAAAATTTTGTTTTTTGAATTGTAGATTCTTGACATTTATGATGTCTATTCTTGATATCTAAATGAGTAAACTTAATTACTGACTAATTATTTTTATTCATAATTTATATCAGTTTTTATATGTGCATCAATTACTCAAGATTCAACATTCCAAGTTAAAAATTAAAGAAATTAAATATCTCTTTTTCCCGGGGCTTAGTAAAAATATCAGCAATTTATTTATTTGTTGGAAAAAATTCTAAGATAATATCTCCATTTTTTACATGCTCCCTAATAAAATGATATCTAATTTCAATATACTTTGTTCTACTATGTGACACAAGATCGTTTGCAATAGAAATAACACTAGTAAAATCACGAAATAAAGGAATTTTACTGAGTTGTAAGTTGTAATCTTATAACTGATGCTGAATCCAAAGAAATTGTGTACAACAACTTCCAACTGAAATGTACTTAGATTCATCTGTGGATATTGCTACAATTGTTTGCTTTTTGCTGCTCCATGACACCAGCCTCCTTCCAAGAAATTAATACGATCCTGATGTTCTTTTCCTGTCTTCTTTACATCCTACATAATCTGCATCTAAAAAGCCTATTAGTTCAAAATCACTATTCTTAGGATACCATAGGACAAGATTTGGTGTGACCTTCAGATATCTAAATACTCTTTTAACTGTTGTATAGTGAGATTCTTTAGGGAAAGCTTGATGCCTTGTACAAACACAAGTTGTATACATTATGTATGGTATACTGGCTATTAGATAGAGCAGTGATCTAACTATGCCCCTATACTAGATGATATCAACTTGCTTGCCAGCATCATCCTTGTCTAAAGACATACTAGACCCCATAGGAGTTCTCATATGAAGTGGTTGTTTCCATGTCATACTTCTTGATTAACTTCATGGTGAAGTTAGATTGACTAATGAAAAGTCCATCTATAGTTTGCTTAACTTGGAGACCCAAGAAAAACTTGAGTTCACCCATGCAACTCATCTAAAATTTTCCTTGTATAAGTTTGGCAAACCTAGTGCAAAGTGACTCATCAGTAGAACCAAATATAATGTCATCAACATATATTTATATAAAGATAGTCTTGCCTTTGACTTCCCTTAGGAATAGTGTTTTGTCTATTTTCCCTCTTGAGAATCTATTCTCTAGAAAGAACTTAAATAGAATCTCATACCAAACCCTTGGGGGTTGTTTTAAACCATAGAGAGCTCTTAATAGCAAATAAACTTGAGTATGTTTAGTGGAATCAATAAAACCTGAGGGTTTCTCAACATAGACCCTTTCTTTATGGTTACCATTTAGGAAGGCGACTTCACATCCATTTGGTAAACTTTGAATCCTTTATAGGCTACATATGCCAGGAAGAGTCTAATAGTCTCTAATCCAGCCTCTGGTGCAAAGGTTTGACCAAAGTCTATGCCCTCTTCTTATCTATAGTCCTTTGCCACTAGTCTAGCCTTATTTCTGACTATAACACCATTCTCATCCAATTTGTTCCTATAGATCCACTTGTATCCTATTATGTTACAGTAATCTGGTCTTGGAACTAGCTTACAAACATTACATCTCTTAAATTGGTTCAATTCCTCCTATATTGCACCTATCCAAAATGGATATATATTGGATTCTTCAAATTTCTTCGGTTTTGTTTGAGATAGAAAACTTGAGTACATCATAGTGTTATGATGTTTTCTTATTGTTGTCACTCCCTGAGCTATATCTCCAATGATCAATTCCCTTGGATGATCCCTTAGATGTCTTACAACTATTGGTATGATGACTTCTTCTCTTGGACTAGCTACTTCTTATTGCTGATTTTCTTTTCCTAGTTATTCCTGTGCAAGCACTTCTTCAACAACGTTGACTCCATCTTGTATATTTTTGCTTGTTGGAACTGAATCCTCTAAAGACAGCATATTTAGCATCAAGTCTTCCCCTGTTGTGCTTGATGTACCTGCATATCATTGTAGAACATAGAACTTTCATCAAATTCAACTTGAACAGACTCATCCACAACTTGATCCCTTAAGTTGTAGACCGTATAGGCCTTACTGTGGTTACTATAACCAACAAATATGCCATCATTGGAATTCTCAACAAACTAAGATATGTATGTATTCCCATTATTTAGGATAAAACATCTACATCCAAAGATTCGAAAATAGGACAAGTTTGGTTTTCTGCCCTTCTTTAGTTCATAAGGAGTTTTATTCAACATTTTGTTGATTGAAGCTCTATTAAGAACATGACATGTTGTGTTAATAGCTTCAGCCCAGAAATATTTCGAGAGAGAATAATCACTCAGCAAGGTTCTTCCAGCTTCTATGAGAGTCCTATTCTTTCTCTCAACAATTCTTTTTTGTTGAGGTATTCTTGGTGAGGAAAACTCCTACTGATTCCCAAGTTCTTCACAAAACTTTGTCATATATTCAGATTGAAATTCATTTCCAAGATCACTTCTGATTCTTACCACAGAACTGTTCAATTCATTCTAAATTTGTTTGATAAATGTCTTGAAGACATCAGGGGTTTCAAACTTTTTCCTTAGAAAGAAAACCCAACTAAATCTGGAATAGTCATTAACAATTACAAAGGTGTAGACTCTCCTTCTTAAACTATGAACTGGCATAGGACCAAACAAGTCCATATGCAAGAGGTATAAACACCTCTCTGAGTCTTTGGATTCAATACTTTTGAATGAAGCTTTGATCTGCTTGCCTTTTTGGCATGCAGAGCAAATGCTCTCCTTAGAGCATTTAATGATAGGACCATTCCTAACTAGCTCTTTACTATAAAGTTTGCCTATGGCCTTGTAGTTCAAATGATCTAGACTCTTGCGCCATTTGACACAGTGTGAGACTTTCTCATTTGCAACTTGGCATAAGGGCGAGTCTGACTTTAAACAAAGAAAATTTAAACAATATACATTCTCACATCTAGTGTCTGTCACGATAACCTCTTGGTCACTTGAATTCTTTATGAGGCACTCATCCTTCTGTAATGAAATGTCGTAGACAAGATCACAAAGTTGGCTTATGCTTATAAGGTTTTGTTGCAACCCTTCCACATAAGCAACATTGGTGAAAGTGACTAAGCCGTTTGTGATCTCACCATAACCTTTGGTAATTCCTTTGTTAGCTCCACCAAAGATCACCTTTGGTCCATTCTTCATAGGGATAAATTCCCTCAAATTGCATCTTTTTCTATTCATATGTTTGGAACACCCACTATCTAAGTACCAGATTGGTCTATCTCTAGTGCTTAGAAATTCCTGCAAAATAAAAATTTATTTTTCCTTAGGAACCCAAATTGTTTTGGGTCCTAGGTTCTTGTTAGTTGTGGATCCATTGAGACCACCTGTAAAATTCTAAACTGGTTACCTTTTCTTAACATGAGACATAGTGTAATTTAACAAACAGTCCAAGGCAAAGTGTCCCACCGTTCCACAACACTAGCATTCATATCTGTTATATCTCCTCTTTGGAGGAACAGAATGAGCTTTTTGCTGACATTCCTTAGAAAATTAATCAGCAAACTTGACTGTTGTATTTTGAATGGTATCAAATAGGCTGTTTTGTCTCACAGTTGCAATAGTTCTCCTTGGTGCAGGCATATAGGAATAGCTTTCCTATTCACATATGAACTTGGTCCAACTGGTTCAGACTTCTGGGTTTCTTTTCCCTTAGTCTAAAACACAGGCTATGGAATGACTGGACAATTTTGTCCTGACAGCTTTTTGCCACTTTTTCTATTCGGTTTAACATACCCAAGAGCACTTCCAAGCGTTCCTGAGAAGGTCTCTATAATAGGCTGCACAGTTTTAGGTTTAGAAAATTACTGTACAAAACTTTTCTCATTTAGGAGTTTTAGTTCCAGCTCCTGAATGGTTGCATCCTTCTACTTCAGCAATATAATTTTATCATCAATGATCTTAGTAAGCTTTGATTACTTAGAACTTTGAAGATCAATCTTCTTAGTATCCATCTTATGATGATACTCAAGACCATTTAGTGATGTTATTTCTACAGCTTGTTCTTTGACAAGCTTCTTGCTATTTACTAGAGCTTCCAACTGTTTTCCAAATTTGTATGTGAGCTGCTTCAGTTCAATCTCAGAGTTAGTGTTATGTGAATCAAACTTTGTGTCACATGAATCTAGCTCATCCCATGTCTCATATACATAAGTTTTAGAACAACTAGAATTATCATAGATTACTTGAGTATTTTGATAGTCAAGAATTTTTTTTTGGATCATCAGATAGTGCCATCATATTTAACTCCATATCTTCTTCAGAATCACCATAGTTTGATGAAGTTGTGGAGCTTTTGCCCTTTTATATGGCATCTCAGATGAATTGCTCTTCAAAGGAGAACAGTACAGTAAGATATTCTTCTGATTCAGTTGAATCTGAAAGATAGGGGTTAGACCTGATTTACTCTAGAGGGGAGGGGGGGCGTGAATAGAGTAATTAAAACTTTTGCTATTTTTAAATTTATCAGAGTAAAATAAGTGATACCAATAGTAATATAGAAAGGAAATGATATTGGCTAAGCTAATCTATCACAGCATAGCAAGAATAAGAAAGAAAATGATCACACACAGAAAACACAAGAATTTTATAGTGGTTCCCCAAACTGGGTACATCCACTCTTCTACCACCCTGGTAGGAATCCACTATCAGGTTTTTGATCAGGTGACTGCCACCACAAGATCTATTTTTAGGAAGATCTCACAACCCTTTAGGCTTTTGATCAGGTGCCCAAAAACCAAGAATAAACTTTTGAAGGGAGTTAATAAACCCTTTTACAGGAGGTGAGAGAGGTAATGATATCTTATCTTTTCTCCATACAATAGAGAATACTTGTGGATTCTTTTGTTAAGACTCCTTCTGAAATGTTGAATTGTTCCGAAAGCTTGGAGCCTTACTCAGGGTGTAGGTCTTCAGCCTTGTCTTGAAAGATCATGGAACTTTCTAACTAATTCAAAGTTTTTGTCCTTGAATGTTCCTGGAGTTAAAGTAGAAGAAGATTCTTGATATTTGATGGTTGTTCTTCTTCAGTCTTCACAAAGATCAAGGGAGAAAATAAAATGTTTTCTGTACACAAAGAAAGAGTTCTGTATGTTATTATTCTGTATCTCTTCTCTGTATTATCAGTACTGTCTTGTCTGTGTATGCTTGCAGTGATTGTTGCCGTCTGAAAAAAGAAAATCTCTTTTATATTCTGTTGTCCAAATTTTCCTTTGAAATTTGAATTCCAAGCATTAATTGCTGACTCATCTGGAAATTGAAACGACTGGAATATTTGCTTTAAATGAGTTTCCCCAACTGTCCCATTAAAATAAGCAAGTAATTAACCCAGATGAAGACCATAATTAATACTGCCAATAACGACTATATTCAAGAGAATATGAGCATTAATTACTCAGGAAATCACTGCTAAATAATATAATAAGTAAGGGACAGAAGTAAGGAAAACTTCTAAGTCTGGCTCGGGACAGAATTCGTCGACCTCAAAACAGAATGAAACGGTATGAAGGTTGAACCTAAAGACTAGCCTAAACTATAGGACTCAAGGAATTGACCCTGTCTATACAATGTGGGTCAAACACATCCTAATTAGTGAACCTAGCCCAAATCCAAACTAAGGATCCAAAAATCTCCCCCTATTTGGGTGAGGTCACTAATGCAAACAAAAGAAAACAATCATAAAGCTTAAAAACATATATCTGAGAAAAATAAACACATTATACATATATTTACAATAAGTACTTCATGATTAAACAAATAGAGTTCAGAAAAGTAAGAGTTAAACACAACAATCACTTGTTCTTCTTTGGCTTCTCCTTTTTAGATTTATCAGAAGGCTGTCTGAACATAATCTCTCTTTTTTGATTTGCAGCTTCTCTCTTTGCCATGGTCATGTCTAATGCTCCAATTATATTGTAAGAGGTGGCTCTTGGTACTACTGCTTCTGGATGTAAGCTCATATAATCATCAACATTAAAAAAACTTGTTAGCTTTAGCATACCTCTTGAGTTCCTCTTTTTTATATGATGACATTGTTGAGTATTGTGAAGGATCTTTTCCTTAA
Organism: Platanthera zijinensis; assembly: GCA_039513925.1. NCBI lineage: Eukaryota > Viridiplantae > Streptophyta > Magnoliopsida > Asparagales > Orchidaceae > Platanthera > Platanthera zijinensis. The sequence goes on from CM077079.1 coordinate 113,614,780, forward strand.
GCTTTAGCTTTGTTGATGTGAAAAAGTCCTATCAGCTCATGAAACCTGGCCATTTTTGCAAATGTTTCCTATTCTAGATCTACAAAAGGAATAGTTGGTGATTCTGGCCTTATAGGATTGGAGTCCTTCTGTGAATCATCAATAAAAACTTAAGTACTTCTCTTATCTGTAGCTAGAGGAGGCTTGCTTTGAGAGGACTGCTGGCTGCTGCCTGTCTTGGAGTGTCTCTGATAGGTTTAAGTAATAGGTGCTGATCTTTGAGATACAAATCCAGAGGCCCCAGAAGATGGAGGAGGAGGAGGAGAATGGTCTTTCCTGAATTTCTTATAAGGAGACCTATACCTTCTCCTCTTCTTCCTTTTTTTGCTCATTCTTTGATAACCACATCCATTATGGCATACCCTGATAAGGAGTAATATTGTGCAGTATATAATAAGGAGTATTATGGGTAGGGTTTGGTTTAGGAGCATCTTTTGGAACAGCTTTCCTTTTCTTAACAACCTTCTTTTTAGATTTTGGATCATCTGATTCATCAGAATCTTCTTCATCATCATCAGAGGATTCTGGAGGGTTTTCAACTAAAGCATCTATTTCCTTCAAGCCTTCTTTTGAGATTTGCTTCTCCACTTGAGGAGGCACTTGAGGTTCAGTAACTTCAGAAGCATCAATTTCAGTAGCCATCTGATAATCTTCTACTTCTAAATCAGCAAACAAAAATGCATCCAGGTCTGGCAATGGGACTCAGCCCACATACGAGGAGGAGGACTGCAAACCTCCTCAGCAATTGATATTACAGAATCTATAAAACTTGCTTTTAGTTGTAACAACTACAGGGCTTATTGGTGAAGTATAACATACTATGGCCATGGATTGCTCTTGAAAAACTTTTGCAATAAAATATATATAGGCATAAACAGACTTTAATAACCCAAATAAATCTACTGTGGGATTGACAAAACAATCACCAACAGTCAGAACTTCTGGCAGATCACCTTGCTCAACTGTACACAACATATCAAAATTAACTGTCTCAATTTCTATAATCATATGTACATCTGCATCTGCATCTGCATCTGCTAGCTCAACTATATGTAAAACTGCTGGCTCATTTATCTATACAACTACTGTTTTTGCTGCTGGGGAGGAGACATGAGCTTATTCACTGGATATATCTTCCTATCGGGCTTTAGAGGGTCATGAAGCTAGGCCCCCAGAAGAAGGGATAGAGGGGGCAGCAGCGATGATGGCAGATAGGGATGAAATATATTCAGTAAGAGGTTTAATTGCCTCTGCTATAAGATTTTTGAGAAGTGGAGTGATGAGTTCAAGAATGGGAGGAATGGAAGGGGAATCAATTTGCATAAACTCAGATGGTGTCTGAGTTGATACAGAAGGATGGAGGATGGATGATGAGGGGAAAGGAGTGGTGTCTGACACGGGCTCATCATGAGGTGATGGAGTATTGATGGGAGAAGATGATATAAGATCAAAGGATGGAATAGATGAGAGGTTATGGAGGGGAATGTCTGTAAGATGATGGGGAAGTGGGGATTAAGGTGGTGTGATATGCTTTGGATAGTGAACTGGTGTTGGTAGATGTTCAGGAGATTGAATTGGTGGTTGTTGTTGTATTGGAGATGTAGGTGGTGTTTGAATATGAGAATGAAATGTGGATGGTTGTTGGAGGGTTAAAGATGGAATTGAAATTTGTGGAGGTGTAGGTTATTTAGATGGAGGTGTTGGAATATGGGTGGATGGAATGCTGATGGAGGGGACATCTTTAGGGGGTGGGGGATCAGCTATTACAGCTCTGGTATCATCAGATGCTCTAGAAGAGGTGGAAGCCTTAGAAGGCTTTGAGATAGTCCTCTCCCACCTTCAAAATAAGATACATGTTAGCCTCCTGGAAGCATAAATGAATATGGTCTGTGAGACCAGGGATTCAACTGCCTTGTCTATAGGAAGATTCTAAGTATCCTTCCAAAACACACTTCTTTCTTACTATTCTTCTTCTTAGTCAAATCAAACAGTATCTTAGCCTAGTTTTCTGGCTTCTTATTTACCACTGCACACATTACTAGAAACTATTGCCTAGTGATATAATCATGGGTAGTATGCTTGCGCAGCAATACCTTACCCACCACATCAGCTAATAATTAATATTCTGAAGAAAAATGTTTCTTTAAAAGTTTATTAGGGTTTTCTACGTTATGACCCATTATATTCAACATCTCATCATATTCAGAGTTATCTATTTCTAACTCTTCTTCACCATTAATCAGTCCAAAAATCTAAGTCAAAACTGCAGGGGTTAAAGAAACTTGATTACCAGATATTGTCTGTGTCATCGTGTCGGCGTCTGGTGTTGAGGAGGTGAAGACCCATTCTCTGATTTCTGTAGTAGCAATTTTAATCCTGGTTGTCATAAAGTTCTTCAGTTGTTGGTCCTCAAATAATTACAGTATGTCCAAGAAGATTTGATCAGAATGCTAGAATGATTCGAAGTCGATGTCGAATCACATGTTGAATTTCATTGCAGCAAGAGAGCTTGCCAGAATTGCCATTGATGGCCTACAAAAGAAAACAGAAAGAACAAGTTGTTGGGTATTGAATCCACAATAACTCAGATTTGCATGAAGTAAGCCTTGAACTAAGATGAATTAAGTTGAATTTGATCTCTGTATTTAGTTGTGTGTTTGCATACTATCATTGCAAAGTGTAGACCAATGTCAGTCTACAGTGGCTCATGAACACAGGACCATAAAGTGTAATTCCTCTCTATGTGATCCAAGGTGTTGACTTTTGTGTAGCCTCTCTATTGGGATACACTTCATATTCAATCACTTGGAACATTGAATGAAGATTGGATTCATGAAGAATAAAAATTTCCTAAGTTAAAAAATTTTTCTAAGTCCACTTCTCGAAAAGTCTAGTATAGTTCTCGGGTAGTGGAGTTAGCAGAACTCGAGTATTTAGCTTAGTACTCGAGTACAAGTCTTAGTTCTCGAGTAACATCATTAAAGTTCTCGAGAAGCCTATACTAGTTCTCGAGTAGACTCAGCCTATACTTCTCGAGTTGCAAGAGCAAGCCTTGAAAATTTTTTAAGTCCATCTCTCGAGAAGATGGGTTATAGTTCTCGAGTACTTAGCTTCTACTTATCGATAAGTCAGCTTAGTACTCGAGTAAAAGTTTTAGATCTCGAGTAATATTCTTTTAGTTCTCAAGTAATGTTATTTTAGTTCTCGAGAAGCTTAGTTTAGTTCTTGAGAAGACTCAACGCTTATTTCTCGAGTACTTACATAAGTCTAGAACATATAGCCCTCGAGTAATCAGCTTATTCTCGAGAACTTATATATACTTCTCGAGAACTGCAGTCCAATTTTTCAGAAAATTACATAAGTTCAGAATTGTTGGGATTTTCAAATGATACATCGTGATTGGTCAACGTGTCATCATTAATGTCAATTCTAACTGTTAGTGGAAATCTTATATAAGGTCTTGTCATTAAAAACTAAACCTAAGCGGTGAATTGTACTCTTTCTAAAATTCTTAATCGGCCGTCTCTCTCAAGAAAATTTACAGAAGCCATCGCCGCTCATCCTGTCGCCAAAAGCCTATTTTGTTCCAAATCGACTTGCTGTTCAAGGGATTCATAAATCTTCATCTTCTCCTTGATTGAGTAAGTCCAAGTTTCTCAGAACTGATCCACCGAGAGTCTTCTTCAACAATTTCTGAAAAAGATGCAAAGTTCAAGAAAGAAGACCTAGGAATAATTTTTCCGATCTAAGAGAAATTTCTGTTTGTATTTCCAAATCTCTTTTTAATCTTGTAGGAGATTATTTTCCGAGTGTAGGAGCTTTGTTCTTCGAGTTGTAGGAAGTATTCATCTTCCGAGTGTAGATCCATTTGGATCAAGATTGTAGGAACATGGTTCCGAGATGTAGGATTTGTTTTCAATACGAGATAGTAGAGTAGCCGAGTCTAGTTATTTACTAGATCGGTGAGGGAAAGTGAACGTACCCAAGGTTGGGGAATTACTATAAATCTTCTTTTCATCTGTGATTACTTGATTGTTTTTGTGCAAGTTCGTTAAATTTTTTATTCCGCAAATAGATGCACAATTCACCTATTCACCCCCCTCTAGGTGAATTAGGTAGACAAATTATCACTTTTAATTGGTATCAGAGGGAGGTTGGTCATTAAAAAGTTAACACCTTGATCAATTTACTCTCTAAGTTGTCTCTAGAGATTTTCTTTAAGCAATGGACAAGGCTAAAGATTTTGCCAAGCTTCCCCTGTGCACAAAGAACAATTTTCCCATGTGGAAAGAAAGAATTAAGTTTTTCATGGAAGCTGTGGATCCCCGGATCTTTATGATTGTTGAAGAAGGTCCTTATATTCCTATGACTACCTCCACTATAGATCCAACAAAGAAAGTCCCAAAGAAGTTGATGGATCTAGATTAAGATGAGATTGCACTTGTCTCTCTGGATAAGAAAGATAAAAATATAATAGCAAGTGCAGTCGATGACTCTATGCTGCAAAACCTGATCCACTGCCAGTCTGCTAAGGAGATGTGGCACTCCCTCGTCACCTTGATGGAAGGTACAGAAGAAGTAAGGGATGATAGAAGATCCCTTTTGAATAAGTAATATGAAGCCTTCCAACAAGGGAACAAAGATAGTATTGCAGATAGTTTTGAGAACTTTTTCAAGATAGTTAACGGCCTCAGAGTATATGGCTGAGTCTTCACTAACGGAGAACTGAATGACAAGTTCCTAAGATCCTTAACCAAGGAATGGGACAACAAGGTGTGTGCCATCAGGGAATTTGGAAAGCTAGCTGAGATAGATCCTCAGAATCTCTTTGGGAAGCTGATGTCATATGAGCTTCAACTCAACTCAAGGAAAGCTGAAGAAGAGAAGAGCAGGTCTGCATCCAATGAGAAGTATGTTGCTTTAAAGGCAGACACCCTTAGGAAGTCAAAGGCTACCTCTCCAGCCCCACCACAAATAGTTAGTGAAGAAGAAAACTCGGAGCCAAGTACCACGGGATCAGAACTATCTGAAGGAGAGTTCTCCTTACTCTCATGACAATTCAAGAAATTCTTGAACAAGAAGAAGCAATGGAAAGGCAAGGATGCCTCTCACAGAAGATCACGACTTAACAGTGATCGACACAGAAAAGGCTCAAGCAGCCACGACAGGTATGGATCTAAATATGTTTGAAACATAGTTTGCTACTATTGTAACAAGCCAGGTCACGTCATTGCTGACTGCCCCCACAAGAAGAAGGAGGGTGGCAGGAGACAAGAAAAAAAGTCCTCGTACAACAAGAAGAAGATAGAGTAGAGCCTAATATCAAAGAAGGGCAAGAATCTTACTAACTCTGACTCATCTTAGTCGAGTGAAGAATAGGAAGCCTACTTTGGGCTTATGGCTCAATCAGATGATGAACAAGAGCCCCAGTTCACAAGGGAGGTAAAATCTTACACCCATCTTTCAGAATCTTAAGTTTTTAAGCATGATCATGAGGACAACTCCTCTGACGATGAGTCTGAACTCATGGCCTAGTACAAGGAGTTGATCAAGGCATACGACAAATGTCAAAAGGTCGTGAAAACTCAGGCAAAAGAGATTAAGTCTGTAAAGGCCATAGAGTGTTCTATTTTTCCTTTGAGTAATTCATAGGGGGTCCAATGTATTTCTTGTTGTTATTATGAATGTAACAGATACAACCAAAGTCTCTAAAATAATATACTCTAGGTTTATTCCTTTTGAGTAGTTCATAGGGGGTATTTCCCTTAAGCTTATGAATCAAACTTCTATTCAAGACATATTTTGTTGTGAACACAGCCTCTGCCTAAAAGGATAGGGGCAAGTGAGCATCTACAAGTAATTTGCATGTAGCTTCAATGAGTGTTCTGTTTTTTCCTTTCAGGTGCCCCATTTTGTTGAGGAGTTCTAGGAGCAGAGAAGTATTGCCTGATACCTTCTTTCTCACAGAATTCTTGCATGGGAAGAGACTCAAACTTAATATCATGATCACTTCTGATCAATGCAACTGGAGTAGAGTACTCAATCCTTATGCTCTTAAGAAAATATGTAAGAACCTTGAAGTTATCTGACTTATTTCTAAGGAAGAACACTAAAGTAAACCTTAAGAAGTCATCAACAATTACTAAGGTGTAAGACTTCCCCCCTAGGCTCTGTACAACAATGGGTCAAAAAAGATTCATGTGTAGCAAATACAGAATCGTAGGTGAATCACTCTTATTAAGTGACTTAAAGCTATTTTTAGTTTGCTTGCCTAATTGACAAGCCCTACAAAGGATTTCCTTCTTGTAGGGGCAAGACGGCAATCCTCTAACATGGTTGTCCCTAGAGAGTTTAGCAATGTTTTTCAGATTTACAAGTCCTAATCTCCTATGCCAAAGTTCATTATTATTACTAGTTTGGTAAAACATCCATATTTCAGTTTTAACAGACCTAAAGTTAACTACATAGATATTACCTACTCTAGTTCCAGTTAACACGACTTGGTTATCTACTGAAGTAATAATACAGTAAGTTTTGTTAAATGATACCTGAAACCTTTCATCACATAACTGACTTATGGATATAAGATTGTGCTTCAGCCCACTTAAGCAAACTTCTTGAAGGTGACTGCTCAAATTTTGACCTTTCCATATCCTTCAGTCTGGCCATAATTGAAATCACCAAATATTACTTTGGGTCCTAGCTTTGACTTATAGTTGATTAAGTTTTCCATGTTTTCAGTCATATGCTTTCAACAGCCACTATCCAGATACCACTGTTACCCTATGGTGGGATAGTCTTTCAATTGCAATAAAATAGATTAGCTATTCTTGACTGAGGTTACCTTGGGTCCTTGTTTATTTACATAATTAAAGCTGGAAATGTAAGAGTATTCTAGTTGATTTTTATAACCTAGGGGTGAAATTTTCTAGGTGGAATTATCCACTGATTAAATGGATTACCATATTGTCTTGGTTGATTTAATGTTATGTTAGAATTAAAGTTTCTTTTATTATGAACTGGGGTCGATGAATTCTGGTAAGTTCATTGATCTGAGGTCGACGAATGGGGATGAGTTTGTCGAACTCCAGTCAGAGAATAAAAATATTCATTTTCTGGGCCCCAATATCGTCGTTCTCAGGTCGACGAACCATACTGATTTCGTCGATCGCAGTTCAGAGAATAATTATAGTAAAAGTTTGCATTCGGAGTTCGTCGACTTTAGTTCGACAAACTGTACATATTTCATTGATCTGAGTTCGACGAAATCTGCTGAACATTGTTATAGTTAAGATTTTTCTTATTCTTCCTCTTTTTTTATTCTTTTGTTTTAATTCTATTTGTTTAACATTATTATCATAAATCTTTTCCTTGCCCTTTTCAGAAACAAATTTTATTGGAGGTTTTAAAATATTTTTCTGAATTAGTGGTGGTTGGCTTATGAAGCACCTAAGCCCAACTTGCCATTAAGCCTGGCATTCAATGTGCTTGTGATGTCCATCAGCTTGATACTTCTCCTATTTAGGGATTCTTCAAGTTGCCTAGCCTCAGCTAATTCAGTTTTTAATGAGATGATTTGTTCATTAGCTAGAGTTTGTTCATCTTTTAATTTAATGTTTTCAGAAATGAAGTTATCTTGTTCTGTTAGTTTTCCTCTAAGTTGTTTAATTTTTTTTTTCCAGAGTTAATTAAATCAAGACCTAAAGATTAAAATTTAGTTCTAAAATTATCTGAATTGAAATCAAAAGAAGACAGTACCTGATCTTCCTCAGATTCAGAGTCTTCACCCTCTAACTTGTCATCTTCTGCTCTTGAACAGTTGCCTGATGCATTGATGGCCATCAGACACACTTCTTTTGCCTTTTATTCCTCTTCAGCTTCACTAGAGCTTGAAGATGAAGCTTCATCTTCAGTTTCACTCCGGGTCTCAGCCACAATACCTTTCTCCTTCCTCTTATGCTTGCTGGAGGAGGGCTTGTTGTTGTACTGCTTCCTGGTTTCTTTTTTTATTCTTCTCTCCTTCTTTTGGTTCTCTGGACACTCTAAGATGAAGTGTCCAGGCTTCCTGCAATCAAAGCAGACAACTTCTTTAGTTGGTGTTTTATCATACCTTGGCTTTTCATCTTGCCTAGATGACATTCTTCTGAAATCCCTCTTGCCCATCTTGTAAAATCTCTTGGCTAAGAGATTCAGAAACTCTTCAGTGGTTGTTGGAGCTTCTTATTCTTCAGATGCTTTGAATGTAATGCTTTGCTCCTTTCTTGCCTATGAGGGAGTCTTCTGCTCAGCAGCTTCTCTAGTCTTTTTCAATTGTTGATAGGACTTGAGCTTTCCAAGAAGAGATTCAATGGAAATCTCATTCAAACTTCTGGCTTCCTTGATTGGCCAGATTATGGAATCCCATGAGCTGGGGAAGCACATAAGGATATTTTCATTGACTTCTGTGAGATTTATGTCCTTGTCCAGAGTCTTTAGCTCATTGATGATTGAGCTTAATCTGTTGTACATGTCACTGACAGACTCTGACTCATCTTTCTTGAAGTTTTCATATTGAGAAATGAGATTGGATCTCCTATCCTTTCTCTCGTCTACTGATCTAGCAAACATCTGGTTAAGAGAATCCCAGATAGCCTTGATTGATGTGCACTCTGCCACTTTCTAGAAGATGTCATCAGACATTGTCATAGCTAGAATATTCATGGCCTTGACATCAACTATTTTTTCCTTCTTTTGACCATCTGTCCACTAGGGTGGTGGAACAACATGAGTGATGGAACTAGCAGTAGTTGTATCCACTAGACTTGGTGATCCTGTCAAAATTAAATTAAAAAATCCTCATCAATAGAGTTCATATATAACTTGATTCTTGCATTCCAGATAGCAAACTTATTCAAGTTGATGATTGGAGGTCGGGTGCTTGCATAATATTTGTTCTGTGCCATGGTATAGAATAAACAGAAAAACATGGTAAAAGAAAATCAAATCTAACAAGGATCTTTTGGTTCAAGTGTTAACTTGTACAACCAAAGGAACCCCACTCTTATTCCAATTGAAAGATAGGGGTTAGACTTGATTTACTCTAGAGGGGGGTGTGAATAGAGTAATTAAAACTTTTGCTATTTTTAAATTTATCAGAGAAAAATAAGTGATACCAATAGTAATATAGAAAGGAAATGAAAACATGCTAAGCAAATCTATCACAGCACAGCAAGAACAAGAAAGAAAATTATCAGACACAGACAACACAAGAAATTTATAGTGGTTCCCCAAACTGGGTACATCCACTCTTGTACCACCCTAGTAGGAATCCACTATCAGGTTTTTGATCTGGTGACTACCACCACAAGATCTATTTCAAGGGAGATCTCACAAACCTATAAGATTTTGATCAGGTGCCCAAACCAAGAATAAACATTTGAAGGGAGTTAATAAACCCTTTTATAAGAGGTGAGAGAGGTGATGATGTCTTCTCTTTTCTCTATACAATAGAGAAGACTTGTGGATTCTGTTGTCAAGACCCCTTCTGAAATTTTTAATGGTTCAGAAAGCTTGGAGGTTTTCTCAGGTTGTAGGTCTTCAGTCTGTCTTGAAAGATCCTGGAACTTTCTAACTAATTTAAATTTATTGTCCTTGAATGCTCCTGGAGTTAAAGTAGAAGAAGATTCTTGATATTTGATTGTTGTTCTTCTTCAGTCTTCACAAAGATCAAGGGAGAAAACAGAATGTTTTCTGTATACAGAGAAAGAGTTTTGTATGTTGTTATTTTGTATCTCTTCTCTGTATTCTCAGTATTGTCTTGTCTGTGTTTGCTTGTAGTGATTATTGTCGTCTGAAAAGAGAAAATCTCTTTTATATTCTGCTCTCCAAATTTTCCTATGAAATTTGAATTCCAAGCATTAATTGCTGACTCATCTGGAGAATGAAACGGCTTGAATATTTGCTTTAAATGAGTTTCCCCAACTGTCCCATTAAAATAAGCAAGTAATTAACCTTGATGAAGACCATAATTAATGCTGCCAATAACAGCTATATTCAGGAGAATATGAGCATTAATTACTCAGGAAATCATTGCTAAATAATATAATAAGTAAGGGACAGAAGTAAGGAAAACTTCTAAGTCTGGCTGGGGACAGAATTCATCGACCTAAGAATATAATTCATCGACTAGAGTACATTGTTCGTCGACCTGAGAATTCCTGTTCGCCGACCTGAGCTTTGCGAACTTCATACTTAGAATAACTTGCCAATTCTGCGCTCTAAGTTCGTCGAGCTGAGAATCTGTCTATAAGAATTGATCGTCGACCTGAGCTCGAATATCGTCGAGCTCAACTCAAAGAAATTACTCTGAGTTCGTCGATCTGAGATCGACGATCGTCGAGCTTAGTTTGAAGAATTTCAAACTGATAATTTTGATTTCTGAATTCTTCTAAGTTTGAGTCTACTGAGGTCCTCTGCTGGCTGGTCCATGAAGGTTGAACCTAAAGACTAGCCTAAACTCTAGGACTCAAGGACTTGACCCTGGCTATCTAATGTGGGTCAAACACATCCTAATTAGTGAACTTAGCCAAAATCCAAACTAGGGATCAAACAGAATCAGTATCACTATCAGATAAAGGCTTCGATTTCTTTGTAATTAGACCCTTTTCTAATGTATTGTCTTTATTGACTTCTTTTCTTTTGCCTTTTTGTTCTCCTTTCTTTTTACTGGGCAGTCAACAATGACATGCACAGGCCTGTTACAGCGAAAGCAAATAATGTCAGTCTTAAATTGTTTATTCTGATGAGAATCATACCTGACCATAAATTTTTCTCTGTGTTTGTCGTTGCTTTTACTGGAACTTGGTGTAGTAGATTTATTCTTATTCCACTACATCCTTCTTCTCATCATTTTCTTGAATTTCCTGGTAAACAGTGCCAATTCATCATCTGATAATTCTTCTGATGAAGAACAGGTTCTAGTGCTATCCGTATATTCATCCCTTCTTAGTGATGATGTGATTTCTCTTCTAGCTTTCTTAAATGTATATGCTTTGAAGGTCACAGATTTAGTCTGAGTTGAACTTCTGGCTGATTCTTCTTCAGCTTTTCTAAAATTAAGCTGAAGCTCATGTGACAATATCTTCCCAAACAAGTCTTGGGGTAATATATTTCTTAGATTCCCCATTTCTTTTACAGCACAAATCTTGATGTTCCATTATTTATTTAGGGATCTCAGAAATTTGTCATTCAGCTCATAATTTGAGAAATCTCTTTCATAGTTTCTTAAGTCATTTATTATTCTAAAGAACTTTTCATAACATTGTTCTATAGAATCAATCTTTCCTTGTCTAAATGCCTCATACTGCTCGTTAAGGAGAAATTTTCTATCATCTCTTACTTCTTTTGTGCCTTCCATATAGACTATAAGAGTGTCCCACATCTCCTTAGATGTTTTATAGTGCACAAGATTCTGAATAGTTGAATTATCTATTGCACTGACTATTATATTTTGTGCTTTTTTTGTCCATGGAGGCGAGAACCACCTCATCCTTTGTCATTTCTGACAGTTTCTTGGGGGTTTGAACATTTTCATCTAAGACTGATATGTTCATTGGTACATATGGTCCATCTTTTATAATGATAAAGATTCTTGGATCTGAGGTTTCCATATATAATCTCACTCTCTGCTTCAATATAGCAAAGATATCCTTAGTACATATAGGCAGTTTCATATAACAGAGTTCTCTATGAGATTTAGAAGCCATAAGATCTGATATTTTTCTAATACCCTTTGGATCTTTTTCAGACTGTTAGGTCTTTCTTGAATAACCTGCCTCTGATACCACTTGAAAGTTAATCCTATGGGTAGATAATCACGTAGAGGGGGGGGGGGGTGAATAGGTGTCTTTTTAAAATACTTTTTCAATTCTTTGTCACTTAACTGTTTTGTAGAAATAATGTTCAGGAGTTAATTTACTTGAGAGATGAGCTTCACAATAACTCAGCATAATTGAACCACTGAACTCAGCACATGCAAATCTAAAATCACAGCACAAGTAAAAGCAAACCACTGTACATAACACAAACAATTTCTAGTGGTTCCCCTATCTAGGGTACATCCACTTTTCCCCTTCTTCCTCACTTTCAATATGCTAGATATGGTTATTACTCCTCCTCTTCAACTCAGATCCAAAGATCCTATAGGCTCAATTTCTATTAAGAAACCTACACTCAGACCAATAGGTCCTACCTCAGAGATTCTCCCAATCTCCTACCTCAGGTTCCTACAAAACCCTATCTCATCCTTTATAAATCAGGTTTATAACTCAGTGATCCACTCAAATCACCTACCTCAGGTCCCTCAAGAACCCTACCTCAGCCTTTATAAAATAGGCTTACAACTTAGAGATTAGATCTCCTACCCACTCAGATCTCAAGGAGATCTTACAAAATTAAGAGGTAAAATAAAAAAAGTAATCTTCAGAAAATAGGAATTCTATTATCTAACCTATCAGATAACACAGATTCTTCAATTCAACAGCAATGGATATCTTATTGATAAACTGACTGGATGAAAAGAAACTTCTTTGGATCTACAATCTTCTTGATGTTGATCAACTTGATTTCCTTGAAGAAATTGTAGATCAGATCCATCTTAATCTTCAGATCAACTTTATAAAAGTATCTGGAGATTTTCTTGAGCACCTACATCTTCTTCCTCCTTCTCGGGATTGTCGTCTCCCCTTGGCTTATGATAAATTAGAATACAAATTTCAGATTTTGTTGAATTGCTTCCTCTTTGATGACAACCCTGTATTTATAGCCTTCGTGGATGGCTGGTTGTTGAATGATGACATCAGCATCTGACATCATACTTCAAATTCTCCCTTAAACTATTTCTGTTGAAATATCACATTACTGTAGTTGATGTGATAGTTCTTAATTGTCCTGGCACTTCTATGTTGACTCTACACATATTCAGAAAGATAAGTGTCAAGATGTCAAAAGTGTCTCGACAATTATGTCGAGACATCTTAGCAGTCTCGACACAATTTTACTTAAAAAGAATTTTCATCTGAACTTGAAAGTGTCGTGACAGTTGACTTGTCTCGACACAACTGTCATCTGTGTCGACAACTTTAATTCTGCTTTGTGTCGAGATAGTTGAATTATCTCAACACAAATGTCTGTCTGGTGTCGACACTTCAATGCTTTAAACCTCCACTGTGTCAAGACAGTTGATTTTTCTCGACACTATTTTACCTAATATAATTTTCAGTCTTCTTTGTGTCGAGACAATTATATTATCTGGAAAATACTGTCTTAAGCTTTAAAGTGTCGAGTTAGCTGACTTGTCTCGACACTACTGACTTTATCTTCAAGTTGTCGAGACAACTGACTTGTCTCGACACAACTGTCTTGAATCTTCTATGTGTCGAGTTATCTAACTTGTCTCGATACTGCTGACTTAGTATTTAAAGTGTCAAGTTAGCTGACTTGTCTCGACACTGTTGACTTAGTCTCCACATAGCTTCTGCAAAGGTGTTAACATAGTTGAAGTGTGTCGACACTTTTGTACTTAGCCATTTTCTCCACTACAAGTTGCTAAATGTAGACTGTGCTGACTTCACTCAGCACTTTGCTGACTTCACTCGATGCTTTTGTACTTAGACAAATTTCTTCACATTCTAGTAAGCTTATTGATTCCTCCAGTCTATGTTACATGGACCACCTATCAAATCATTATGACATATGAAACTTGCAAGCATGAACTAAAATATATATATCAAATACATGTTTTGTGCATATCATTGAATTGAAAGGGATTCTTCAAATCAAGTACATTGTGTCCACTGTACCCAACACGATCTTCTAGATCAATTATACTCACTACATGGAAAGCAGTTAACAATAATACAGTTGATAGGGGAAAATGATATCAGAACAGGAATGGGTCAAGCATACAAAGCAGCAGGAGATCATCCATAAATTCAGGAAAGATCTAAAGGCATAGAAGATCCTAGCTGATTCTATAGAGCCCAGTAAATACTTCCCCAAGGCATATCATTATGCTGAAAGACAAAGGCAAAAGGAAGAAGAAATCTCTAAGGCTTAATATGTCAAGGGCAAGAAAGTGGCTGATGACAAGGTGCCTGAAGTCAAAGCTAAAATACAATCACGAAAAGGCATTGTCATCAAAGAGCCAGAACAATCTTAGAATATTGTTTATTTTTCTAGGAATTTTGTAATTTTGTTTTAAGAACATTGTAAAAAACTGAAAGGTGTAATCTTTTAACATATTGTAATGAAAAAGTTTGGTTGCACTTTATTATATCTGTGTTATCATTATTATTCACTTTATAATTTTGTTCAGCACTTTTCATGTACATCTTAGTTATCATATTTTGGTATTGTGATGTATATCATTGAATTGGGGTCATGACTTCTCCAAATAGGGGGAGATTGTTGGGTACATTGGAAAAATTGTACTTGATTTGAAGAAGCCCTTTCAACTCAATGTTATACAAAAGTATGTATTTGATGTATGTTTCAGTTCATGCATGCAGGTTTCCTATGTCATATTTGTAATGCCCCGAAAATTGTAATCGAACCGGTCACGTCCTAAGGAATTTTTTGTGCTTATTTAGGGGTACACGTCCTGGGACACGGGCGTGTCCAAGGTTGCGTCCTTCTGTGTTGGTCGGGTTGTGTCAAGTAAAGAACACAGTAGGAAACACGGTTTTGGAACAGTATTGACACGGGCGTGTCAGGAGTGACACGGGGGTGTCCTTACTCATGTAACCACCCGTGTCCCTCTTAGGTTGAAAACCTAGTGTTTGTTGCCAGGAGTGCATGGCCAGGTTACACGGGCGTGTACTGATCGACACGAGCGTGTCCCATTTGACACGGGCATGTCTTTGCCCGTGTCCACCAAACAATATGACGGTTGGCGTGGCGATTATCTGTGATACGCCCCAATGTCACGGGCGTGTCGGGTCCTGACACATGCGTGTCATGTTAAGAAACGGGCGTGTCTCAAACCGTGTCTTTTTCTGTGCTCGACGATCGTTCCTGGAACGAGGCACACGGCCTGGAACACGGACGTGTGCAAGGCCGTGTTTGACCCAAGATTACGAGATTTTAGGCGAATCCGAGCCGTTTGTTTTCTTTAAACAAGATCTGACGGCGCAGATGTGTTCCTGCTTTAATAAGGTCGGGAATAGAGGATTAATTCCTCATTATCTCTTAAGCCTTCTCCTTCTAAGGAGTTAGAGAGAGGATAGACCGGTTGAGGAAGTAAGAGGAGGAATCTGGCAGCCAGCGGAGCATCGGAGCACCGAGTCGAGAACCGAGATCGGATCTATCGAGGAAATTCCTTTGCGAAGCTTTCCATCCTAATAGATTTCCATGGCGCAAAAGCGAACTTCAAGGGTAACGATTCTCTACTTGAGCATGTGAAGATCTCTTTCTTTCTACATGGGAAACTCGCTCCCGCGAGTGTGCGGTGAGTTTGTGGTGTTCCTTGGGGTAGATGTGAATAGTCCCCCTTGTGTTGCATATAGAGTCCGGAATCGAAATACGGACATAGGCATTGTTTGTGAAGCCTACCCGGACGTGTTGGTCTGGATCGGTGAAGTTGCATATTGTATGGATTGCCAGAGAAGACTCCGTGCTTTGTGTTTTTTGGGTTTCTACACGGTAGATTGCAACCGGGATCCTTGAGGATTAACTCCAAGGCACACCCGAAAAACTGAGCGGAAACGTAGTTCTGCTAACTTTGCGGTCGGGGAGCCAGCCTTGTACATAACTGGGTTATGTGATGTTTGGGAATGTATTAGGATCAAGGAGAAGCTTGGCACGTGCGTACGTCTAAAGTGACTAGGCGGAGTGAGCAACGGGCAAGTGGAAACATCCCTGGGTTATACGGTTCGGTGCTAGAGGAGCTAAAGGGGAACTTGCCGTTGCCATAGTCGGGAGTCTTAGACGGTGGTCAGAAAGACTAAAATGCTCACAATTTTGTCATCCTGGGGATGGTGGTGAATCAACGGAATTGACCAGATTCACCGAAAATGTGCCCTGAGTGCACGAGGTGTTTGGCCGTGCGAGCCTACACCTCTGGAGAAGCTTGTTTGCACTTTATTGCTTAATTGGGCTAATGAAATGCAGGGAAGGAGCACCGCCATCCCTAGTAAGGGGCGGGGTCGTTATGATTTTGTCAGTTAGCTGACTGTTGCATTGTTTGCCACCTTGCGGTGGAATGTTGTTTGCAGGTGCTGCGGAGCCAGGTACCAAATAGCGGGCTGAAGCCCATGCTGCGGAGCTGGCCCTCAAAGGCCGAAGCGAATTGTTGTTTTACTTTTGTCATGTGTGGCCGGCCTATGAGCTACATTACTTTGTTAAGTGAACTCTTGTAAGGCCATAAGGCCAAGCACTTTCGGTGTATTTGTTATTTCATTCCTATGGTGGTAAGTGGACATTCATGATAGTTGTTATTTAATTATGGGTTCTTTCAAACTGTTTAAAAGGTTCTGCTAGAATGCTCTGAGTTAGGGCGAGTAGTTGTAGTTGATTTTTTGATATTCTTATGTAACCCTTCCGACCGTCCGTGGTATATGGCGTCGGGTTCCAGCTTAACCTTATGCTATATGCCATACGACGGATGGGGGTGTTACAATTTGGTATCAGACTAAGGTGTCGATCTTCTTTATTTGAATTTGTGGGCGAATTCTTTTAAGGGGAGGTGAGCACATGTATGTGCGTCATCGTTATAACATAAAAGAACCCATGAATGTCCACTTAGGAATGAAAATACACTTGTTTGGAGGAACATGAGTGTTCCAATGATTGCTTTTAGAAATCTATATGTCTCCTAATCGATGGTTATGCTATATATGTGACTAGGAGTGGTGCAGGGCAGTCGTAAGGTCAGCACTCCATGGAGATTAGCGCACTTAACAACGTGCCTGAGAACCTTCTTTCTATTGAAACCATAAGAAGGATAATTGAAGTGGTGTTCGTTGTGACTAAAGCACAACTTGGAGGACAAGTGTAGCCCCTTGTCCCTGAGGTGGCTTCAACACTGAGTGGTGTGATGGAACAACTGGCATGTATAAGTGTAACACCCTGAAACACAAAAGAGGGATGGGTGACGTTTTTAGCAAGATCTGGGTTTTGCTAGAGGTGACACGGCCTGGGACACGGGCGTGTCCAAGGGCGTGTTAGCAACTCAGAGCCTTACACTCAACGATCATTGAGTGAGGGGTACACAGCCTGATCCCAAGCGTGTTCGGGTCCGATACGGGCATGTTCCATTTGACACGGGCGTGTCAAATGTCGTGTCCTCCTCGGGTCGTGCGGCGTTTTGTGCTAAGGAGATTCCACAGCCTGGGACACAGGTGTGTCCCAGGGCATGTCTAGCACACGGCCTATGAAACGGGCATGTCACCTGGCCGTGTCCTTCTCGAGAGATTCGTGGTTTTTACATACGGGCCATGATACGGGCTTGTCACATTGAGACACGGGCGTGTCGGTGGCCATGTCAGAGGTCATATTCTTGTCGAGAATTTCTTGTGACGGCAAATGAGTGACACGGCCATGTACACAGCTGTGTTGCAACCTGTGTTCGACCCAGATTTTTCATTTTCAGCTTAAATCGTGGTCGGTTGTTTCCTTGGCTTGGGATCCAAGGGTTGGTGTTTGTTCCTGATGAGGTTAAATGGGGAATAGGGTTGAGAAACCCTTATTTTCACTTGGGTTATCTCTCTCTAAGATCTAGAGAGAAGGGAGAGCAAGGAGGAGGAGGAGGAGCTAGATACAGTCAACGACGGAGCATCAGAGCTCCAAATCGCGAGCCGACTTCGGATCCGCGGAGTCAAGGAGATTGCGGTACTTTACATCCGCATAGATTTCCATGGCGCCGAGGAAGAATGCTAGGGTAACGATTCTCATCCTAGGACATGTGAAGTTCTCTTTTCCTTTGCATAGGAAGCCCTCTCATGCGAGTGTACGATGAGTTGAGGTGTTCCATGGGGTAGATACGTAAAGTCCCCCTTGTGTAGAGTCCGTATGCGAAAATGGACATATGCATGTTCTGTGAAGCCTATCCGGACATGTTGGTCTGGATCGGTGATGTTGCATTGCATAATAATAGGAGAAGACTTCGGGTGAATGTTTGTTTTTCGGGTTTTCTACGAGGTAGATTGTAACAGGGAGCCTTGGGGACTAACTCCAAGGTGTACCCGGAAAACTGGGCAAATGCGGGATGTTGCCAACATGGTGGCTGGGGTGCAAACTTGAACATAACTGGGTTATTTGTATTGTGTGATGGAAACGGGACTCGGGGAGTCTTGACCTGCGCATATGGCTAAAATTGCTGTTGCGGTATGAGCACGGGTCAAGCGGAACCGTACCGTATCTATGTAATTCGGCGGAACCGTTGGCATAGATGAGGTTCTTTAGTGGTCTATGGCTTAAATTGAAGTGACCAATGCCAGGGAGACAAAATGCTCATATGGTTGGCCGTCCAAGGGACGGTGGTGAGACAGGAACGTCTATGGCTTAAATTGACGTGACGTTGGCCGGTTCGCCGTTAATGTGCCCTGAGTGAATGGGGTGTGTGGCCGTGCATTCCTGCACCTGTGATGAAGTGTGTGTTTACACTTTACCGCTTGTTTATGCTAACAAAATGCAGGGAAGACCATCGCCGCCCCGAGTTGGGGGCGGGTTCGTTATAATTGGGTCAGCATAGCCGACCGTTGCTTTTGTTTACCATCGGGCGGTGGATTGTTGCTTGCAGGTGCTGCGAAGCCGAGCGGCAAATAGCAGGCTAAAGCCCAAGTTGCTGTGTCGGCCCTCGAAGGCCAAGTTTTGAGTGTTTTCTTTTTTACTCATGTATGACCGGCTTGCGTGCCAAGGTTTGGAAGACACTTTTATTAAGCAAACACTTGTAAGGCCATAATGCCATCGTTTGTTGTATTATACATTCCTTTGGGTCTTTTGTCGTGGACATTCATGCTTTGGCTGTGTTCTTTTATCTTGCAACTTAATAATTTGCTTCCGCTAGGTGCTCTGTGTAGGACGTTGTGATTCATTGAATGGTTTCAATAAGTAACAAACCGGTCTGTCTGTAGTATATGGCATCGGGACCCAGCCAGACCTACTGCTATACGCTATGTGACGGATAGGGGTGTTATAAATTGGTATCAGACTACTGGTTTCGGTCTAACTTAAATGAATTCCTGGGAGAATTCACTTTAAGGGGTGGTGAGCACAGGTGTGTGTGTCATCGTTATAACATGAAAAGAACCATGAATGTCCACTTAGAAATGAAAATACACATGTTTGAGGAATCTGCGTGTTCCTATAATTGTTGTTTGCAATATTGTTGGTCGCTTATCGGTGTTTTGCACGATTATAGGTGACCAGAAGTGGTGTTGGGCCGTCGGAACGGCCAGGTTCTGAGGCAAGCAGCGCACCAAATGATGCGCTTGCAACACCTCCTTCAGCCAAGACCATTAGGTTGGTGGCGGAAGCTGTACTTGCAATGATCAATGCACAGCTTACGAGGCAGGTGTAGTAGCCTGCTCCTGCTATGGAGCAAGTACTCCTCCAAGCAACAGAGCCTAGGAGGGTGGAACAGGTGATGGTGGAGCCGGAGTTTCCTCGGAGAGCAACTGAAAAGCAACTTAAGCATGTGATGGGTTTCCATCTGCCTGTGTTCTCGAGAACAGGAACCCCGACTCAGGCAAAGGATTGGCTATCGAGAGTCAAGAGAGTGCTGACAACAACGGATACTGAAGAGTGGCAGAAGACCACGATTGCGACGTTCTTTTTGGACGGGGATGCGAGGTTATGGTTGGAAGGGCTGGAACTACACCACCTGAGGGGAAGGCAGTTGGCTGATGTCTCTATGGAGGAATTTTCAAGGTTTTTTATGGCTCGATACCTCCCCTCAGCGCTGAGGACCGCTCTAGAAAATGAGTTTCTAAAGTTGGTGCAAGGAGATAGCACCGTGGACGAGTATCTCCACGAGTTCACACGTTTGGGAAGATACGCTAGCGCTACCTTTACCGATGAGGTGCGCAAGACGAACCGCTTTTATGAAGGGTTAAGAGATGATCTGAGATTGTTACTTTCAGGGCCTATGGCGCAGGGTTTCATGACCTTGGTCAACTCGGCCCGGTCCTTGGAAAAGGACATGAAGAATGTTCAAGCGAAGAAGGAATCTGGTGGCAAGAAATCGGAGTTTAAATTGCAAACTACTTCGAAATCTAGATATCGCAAGTTCTACAAGAATGCTAAGACGTAAGGTCCAGCCCCTTCTTTAGGTGCCTCAGGGGCATCAACCAACCGAACCCCGGGCGCTTGTTATACTTGTGGAAGGACGGGGCATTTTGCCCGTTATTGTTGGAGCGGACGTCCGAAGTCCGAGAGAATGCAACGAGCAACCTATGAAGAGAAGGGCAAGGTGATGGAATCAACCGTGTCCCACTATGCTCCGACTCAACCGAGAGTCTATAACTTGGGCCAGCAGGAGGCCATCAAACAGGCCGACGTGGTGATAGGTACGGTTTAATTTATAGCAAGTTATATTTAAATACTGTTACTCAGTGCTTGTTAGCTTAATACTATTGTATAGGCTTTATTCTGATTGGCGGAAGTCCGGCACGAGCACTTTTTGATATGGGAGCTTCACACTCCTTTTTGTCCGAAAGTTTCGTAACGCGCATCGGAGTCCCTTCTTCGATGGCGAAGGACAATTTGGATGTGTTGCTACTGAATGGGTGTTCGATGCGTGCGGATAGAGTATGCGCCGTGAAGGTTCTTATTGGAAGCCAAGAGTTCGACTTTCTAGCGTCGTTGCTGCCGCTAGCAGAGTTCGACGTCATCATTGGTATAGATTGGCTTTCGAAGCAGAAGGCTTGTATCGATCGTAACCGTAAGGAGTTCAAGCTGTGTGTTGGTCAGGAGACGATGTTTGCGGGACTAAAGGGGTCGAGCAAGACACTGATGTATGCTCTTCAGGTAGTGAAGGCGGTTCGTGCTGGAGCAGAGCTGTTCTTCACATTAGTGGAGGCTGTAAAGCCTAAGGCCACTTTGGATAGTATCCCAGTGGTATGTGAGTACCCCAACGTGTCCTCGGGCGATCTTCCTAGAGCCCCACCGTAGCGATAAATTGATTTCACTATCGAGCTAGTGCAAGGTGCCAAACCTATGTCACGTTCTCCTTATAGGTTGGCGCCTAAGGAGATGGCGGAATTGAAGGTTCATATAGAGGAGTTGATGGAGCAAGGGTATGCGCGTCCGAGCTCATCGCCTTGGAGCGCACCGGTCCTCTTAGTTAAGAAGAAGGACGGGAGTTTGCGGCTATGTATCGACTATAGGGAGTTGAACAAGCAAACGGAGAAGAATAAATACTCGATCCCAAGGATTGATGATCTCTTCGATCAGTTAGTCGGATCATCGGTATATTCCAAGTTGGATCTGAAGTCTGGGTATTTTCAGCTGAGGGTAAGGGAGTGTGATATCCCGAAGATGACATTCAGCACAAGGTATGGGCACTTCGAGTTCACGGTCATGCCATTTGGACTGACGAATGCGCTGTCATTGTTTTTCGATTTGATGAACAGGACGTTCCGAGAGTACCTAGACCATTTTGTGATCATCTTCATTGACGACATATTGGTGTACTCGCAGTGCGAGGAAGATCACTTCAAGCATCTACATCTAGTATTGGAGACGCTGAGAAGGAATGAACTTTATGCAAAATTCTCCAAATGTGAGTTTTTGCTACCCTCAGTAGAATTCCTTGGTCATATTGTAAGTGGGGAAGGTATAGCGGTGGATCCGGCGAAGATTGTTGCGATACGGGAGTGGCCTGTGTTGTCTTCGGTAGTGGAAGTCCGTAAGTTTCTTGGGCTTGCCGTCTATTACAGGCGCTTTGTAGAGAACTTCTAGCAGATAGCGTTACCTCTCACGAAGTTGATAAGGAAGGATCAGAAGTTCTTGTGGACGTAGGAGTGCGTGCAAGCGTTTGAGGAGCTGAAGGGACAGTTGACCACGGCGCCAGTGCTAAGTTCGCCAAGTGGGACCGAGGGCTTCAAGATTTATAGTGATGCCTCAGGTAGTGGTTTGGGCAGCGTGCTGCTGCAGTATGGTAATGTTATAGCTTATGGATCGCGTCAGCTAAAAGTGCACGAAAGGAATTATCCGGTCTACGACTTGGAGTTGGCGGCCATGATATTTGCGCTTAAGCTGTGGAGACACTA
This sequence comes from Platanthera zijinensis, assembly GCA_039513925.1. Lineage (NCBI taxonomy): Eukaryota > Viridiplantae > Streptophyta > Magnoliopsida > Asparagales > Orchidaceae > Platanthera > Platanthera zijinensis. Next base: position 113,637,066 of record CM077079.1, read on the forward strand.
CTTGTACGGCATTAAGGTCGATATTTATACCGACCATAAGAGCCTGAAGTACCTGTTGAATCAGAAGGATCTGAACATGAGACAGCGGAGATGGTTGGAGTTCCTGGGGGACTATACGTTCAAGATTCATTATATACCCGGCAAAGGCAATGCAGTTGCGGATGCATTGAGTCGCAGGGCTCCCTCCCAAGCCAACTATTTGTTGGTGCACGATGAGAGGCTAATTCGGGAGTTGGAGGCGTTGGAGATCTATTGCGTGGACAAGCAGTCTAGCGTTAAAGCATTGTTGAACTGGACGGAAGTTCAGTATGACCTGGTTGATCGTGTTCAGCAGGCATTGGAGTTGGATGGTAGCATGAAGGAGCTTATGGATGCAGCTTAAGATGGGTCGAATTCCCAGTTTTCAGTCGAGGATGGGTTGTTAAGGAAGGACCATCGTTTGTGCATCCCAAGCGGGGGAAATCTTCGGGCGGAGTCTATGTACGAGGCTCATAATACCAAGTACTCAATCCACCTAGGGAGCATGAAGATGTACCAGGACCTAAAGAAGCTGTTTTGGTGGCCAGGGCTCAAGAAGGATGTGGCACTGTTTGTGGCTAAGTGTCAAACGTGCGCCTTGGTAAAGGCGGAGTGCCAAAAGCCCAGAGGATTTTGGAAATCCTTGCCTATTCCGGAATTGAAGTTCAATGACATATCGATGGACTTTGTGCATGGCTTGCCAAGGTCGCAGAAAAGGAATGATGCCATCTGGGTGATCGTAGACCAGCTAACAAAGGTATCGTACTTTATTCCGCATAGGAAGGATGATTCAGTGGAGAGACTGGCGAAGCTATATATTGATAATATAGTCAGACTGCACGGTGTGCCCCGCAGCATCGTGAGTGATCACGATGGGTGTTTTACGTCCAATGATTGGAGGTTGGTGCAACAGATGTTGGGGACTAAATTGAAGTTCAGCACAGCCTTCCATCCGCAGACGGATGGGCAAACCGAGAGGGTCAACAGAACTATGGAGTACATGCTCCGCATGTGTGTTCTAGACTTTGGGAAGCATTGGGAATACCACCTGTATTTGGGGGAGTTTGCGTACAACAACAGCTACCAGGTGAGTATTCAAATAGCGCCCTTCGAGGCCCTATATGATAGGAAGTGTCGCACGTCGTTATCGTGGCTAGAAATGGGTGAGGCCAGGTTATACAAGAAGCAGGAGGTGGAGAATGCTACATCTCTGGTGCGGATCATTCGATAGCATTTGCTGATCGATCAGGACAGGCAAGCTAAGTACTACAATGCTAAGCACTGGAATGTGGAGTTCGCGGTCGGCGATTGGGTGTACTTCAAGATAAAACTATTCAAGGGTGTTTCGCGGGTGAGACACTTGAAGAAGCTGAGCCCAAGATACCTTGGACCCTTTGAGATTCTGGAGTGGGTCGGCGAAGCGGCTTATCGTTTGAAGCTATCGGTTGAGTTGAGTGGACTAGATTATGTATTTCACATTTTTGTATTGCGGAAGGCGGTGCAAGAGCCTTCGTAGGTGATCGCAGTGGATCTAGTGCCGGTTAACGAAGGGTTGACGACTAAGGTCAAGCCCGTTCGTATTGCGGACTTTGAAGTTAAACGACTCCGTAACAAGGAGATCCAGAAGGTCAAGGTCTTGTGGGATAATTGCTGTCGGGAGGAGCTCTCTTGGGAACGGGAGCAAACCTTGCTGGAGGAGTACCCAGAGTTTTTCCACTCAGGTACCGCTTAAAGTTTTCCGTTATCTTTCCATTGGTAATTTCGTGGACGAAATTCTTTTAAGAGAGAGAGAGTTGTAATGCCCCGAAACTCAAAAGAGGGACGGGTGACATTTTTAGCCAGATCTAGGTTTTGCTAGAGGTGACACGGCCTGTGAAATGGGTGTGTCCCAGGGCGTGTCAGCCACACAGAGCCTTACACTCAACAATCGTTGAGTGAGGGGTACACGGCCTGAGCCCAGGCGTGTTCGGGTCCAACACGGGCGTGTTCCATTTGACACGGGCGTGTCGAATGTCGTGTCCTCCTCGGGTCTTGTGGCGTTTTGTGCTAAGGATATTACATGACCTGGGACACGAGTGTGTCCCAGGGCGTGTCTAGCACACAGCATGTGACACGGGTGTGTCACATGGCTATTTCCTTCTCGGGAGAATCGTGGTTTTTGCACACTGGCCGTGATACGGGCCATGATACGGGCGTGTCACATTGTGACACAGGCGTATTGGTGTCCGTGTCAGAGGCCGTGTTCTGGTGGAGAGTTTCTGGTGACGGCGAATGAGTGACACGGCCATGCACACGACCGTGTTGCAACCCGTGTTCGGCCCAGATTTTGTATTTTCAGCTTAAATCGTGGCCGTCTGTTTCCTTGGCTTGGGATCCAAGGGTTGGGGTTTGTTCCTGATGAGGTTAAACCCGGAATAGGGTTGAGAAACCCTTATTTTAACTTGGGTTATCTCTCTCTAAGATCTAGAGAGAAGGGAGAGCAAGGAGGAGGAGGAGGATCTAGATCCGGTCACCGGCGGAGCATCGGAACTCCAAATCGCGAGCCGACTTCGGATCCGCGGAGGCAAGGAGATTGCGGTGCTTTCCATCCGCATATATTTCCATGGCGCTAAGGAAGAACGCTAGGGTAACAATTCTCATCCTAGGACATGTGAAGTCCTCTTTTCCTTTGCATAGGAAGCCCTCTCACGCGAGTGTGCGATGAGTCTAGGTGTTCCTTGGGGTAGATATGTAAAGTTCCCTTATGTAGAGTCCGTATGCGAAAACGGACATAAGCATGTTGTGTGAAGCCTATCCGTACATGTTGTTCTGGATCGGTGATGTTGCATTGCATAATAACCGGAGAAGTCTTCGGGTGAATGTTTGTTTTTCGGGTTTTCTACGAGGTAGATTGCAACTGGGAGCCTTGGAGACTAACTCGAAGGTGCACCCGGAAAACTGGGCAAATGCGGGATGTTGCCAACATGGTGGTCGGGGTGCCAACATGAACATAACCGGGTTATGTGTATTGTGTGATGGAAACGGGACTCGGGGAGTTTTGACCCGCGCATATGGCTTAAATTGTCGTTGCGGTATGAGTACGGGTCAGGCAGAACTGTACCCGATCTATGTCGTTCGGCGGAACCGTTGGCATAGATGAGGGTCTTCGGCGGTCTTCGGCTTAAATTGATGTGACCAATGCTAGTGAGACAAAATGCTCATATGGTTGGCCGTCCAAGGGACTGTGGTGAGACGGGAATGTCTATGGCTTAAATTTACGTGACGTTGGCCGGTTCGCCGTGAATGTGCCCTGAGTGCACGAGGTGTGTGGCCGTGCGTGCCTGCACCTGTGATGAAGTGTGTGTTTACACTATACTGCTTGTTTATGCTAACAAAATGCAGGGAAGAGCATCGCTGCCCCGAGTTGGGGGCGAGGTCGTTATAATTGGGTCAGCATAGCTGACCGTTGCTTTTGTTTACCACCGGGCAGTGGATTGTTGCTTGCAGGTGCTACGAAGCCGAGCGGCAAATAGAGGGCTAAAGCCTAAGTTGTTGTGCCGGCCCTCGAAGGCAAAGTTTTGAGTGTTTTCTTTTGTACTCATGTATGACCGGCCTGCGTGCCGAGGTTTGGAAGAAACTTTTATTAAGCAAACACTTGTAAGGCCATAAGGCCATCGTTTTTTGTATTATACATTCTTTTGGGTCTTTTGTAGTGGATATTCATGCTTTGGCTGGGTTCTTTTATCTTGCAACATAATAATTTGCTTCTGCTAGGTGCTCTGTGTAGGACGTTGTTATTGATTGAATGGTTTCAATAAGTAACAAACCGGTCTGTCCGTAGTATATGGCGTCGGGCCCCGGCCGGACCTACTGGTATACGCTATGTGACGGATAGGGGTGTTACAATTAGACCTTTGGATCGGCAGTTGAACATGTTTTTAGTGTAGGGTACACACTCAGTTGAGGAGTATTTGCAGGCATTTCTTATCATAAGGCGCAACCCAGGGTTTGAGTTGGAGAACGAGCAGACTATAACTAATAGATTCTACAACGGTCTACGCGAAGAATTACGACTGCTACTCGTAGGAACAAAGCTACTTGGATTCCGAGCGTTAGTGTAGTCGGCTAGAGATTTGGAAGCAGATCTGGCCAAAATCAACCAGACGTCAGTGTTCAGGTTACAAAACTCCCTAGGTCCCGCAGAGTCTATATACCGAAAGAGGAGTAAAGTGAGGCCTGAAGTATCTACTAGTCAAGCTCCATATTACTGTTATAAATGTGGAAGGTTTGGTCACTTTGCTCGAGATTGTCGTAGAGAAAATCCTAGGACAGAGAAAATTGTGAAGAGAGTCCAAAGAAGAAATACTCCAGTCCAAAGAAGACAGAGTTCAAGATGCTGACCTCCTCAAAGTCCCATTTTCGTAGATGGTATAAGAAGGGATGGATTTCGGGTCTAGTTCCTTCTTTTGGTGCGTATGGAAAAACTATTGGACGAGACCCAGACGCATGCTTTAGTGTGGGAAGCTGGGAAACTTTGCCCGAGAGTGTCAGAGCGGACATCTGGAGTCCGAGAAGAAGCCTAGGGCAACCAACGATGAGAAGGGAAAGGGGTTGGAGGCAACTACATCTCAATATACTCCATCCTAACCTAGAGTGTACAGCTTGGGCCATCAGGAGGCCATGGAACATGCTGACATGGTGACGGGTATGGTTTAATTTTTGCTAGGTCAGCTTTAGATACTTGTTTCCTTATGCATGTTAGTCTATCATTGGTTGTGATAGGATTTGTATTGATTTTCTGAGTGCCCGGTGAAAACACCGTTCTTCTTGGGAACTTCACATTACTTTTTGTCCGAAGGATGTGTATCGCGCATTGGAGTTCCTTCTTCGATGGCAAGAGACAAATAGAAAGTACTGCTACCTAACGGGTGCTCTATACACGCGAATAGAGTCTGTTGTATGGAGTTACAGATAGGGAGTCAGGAGTTTGACTTGCAAGCGTCGCTACTGCTCTTTGTATAATTCGATGTAATCTTTGGTATGGACTGGCTCTCGGAGCAGCGTGCGTACATAAATTTCAACCGTAAGGTGGTTAGTTTGGTACTAGCTATTGGTTGTGAGATGTTAGAACTGAAGTACAACTTCAAGAGCTGGTGGTACAGGGTTATGTGCATCCAAGTTTATTGCCTTGGAGCACACCGGTCCTCTTGTTAAAAGGAGGATGGAATCTAACAACTCTGTAATGATTACTAGAAGTTTATTAAGTTAACCGAAAAGAATAAGTATCCAATTCCAAGAAGTGATGATCTGTTCGATCAACTCGTTGGGTTAACTGTGTACTCAAGTTGGATCTGGAATCCGGATACTATTAATTGTCGTTAAGGGAAAGTAACATTCCCAAAACGGCATACAACACACGATATGGGCGTTATGAGTTCATCGTCATGCCTCTTGTGCTGAAAAATGCGCCGTCCGTGTTTATGGATTTGATGAATAGGTCATTCAGTGAGTACTAGAACCAGTTCGTGATAACCATTATCGACGATACACTGGTATACTTTCAGTATGAGGGTGATCATTACAAGCATCTGAATTCGGTATTGGAGACATTGAGGAGAAATCAGCTGTTTGTCAAGGGACCAAGTGCGAGTTTGGTTACCTTCAGTAGCTTTTCTTGGTCACGTCTTGAGTGGAGAAAGTATCATGGTAGATCCGTCAAAGATATTTGCGATACGTGAGTTTCCTGTGTTGTCTATGTTGGCGAAAAGTCCGAAGTTTTTTAGGACTTGTCGGCTAGTACAGACACTTAATAGAGAACTTCTAGCAGATAACATTACCCCTCATGACTTTGACGAAGAAAGATCAAAAGTTTGTGTGGTCACTATAGTGCGTGCAAGCTTTCAAAGAGCTGAAAATTCGGTTAACCTTGGCAACTATTCCATGTTCACCGAGTGGGACTGAAGTATTTGAGATTTACAGCGATGCTTAGAGCTGTTGTAACGCCCCCGAATTTTCGACGATTTATTTAAATCCTTTTTCGGCGTTACGTTGACGTTTTCCGTCTCGAGCCGTTGTTAGAGTACCTCATTATGTGTTCTTAGAGGTTTAGCCTGTTTGCGGGGTTCCCCAGCTAGTCGGTGTCTGTTTTGGAGGCCCGGTTGAGTTTTTCAGGGAATCCTCGTGTTTTGGCTTCGGGCGGTGTTAGCCCGAGTGTTTGATCGTCGGAGGTCGTTTTCGACTTCGTCGCTGTGTTCGTAGCCCGAGTGTTTAGCTACGGTGCAAGTTTGGTCGAAATCTGAGAACGTCGCTTGTTCGCGTCGTTTCGACGGTCGCTCGTTAGCGGGTCGTCATCCCTTTTTATGTAAGCGTATATAAATAATTATTACGCATTTTTTTTTAGCATAAAGCGCGAATTGGGCGTGCCGGTGCGTAAATACACATGTACGTGCTCGTGCACGCGTGTGCGTGCGTGCGTGTGCGTGCGTGCGGGATTGAGTATGTTTGCGCGTGCGTGACGGCGTTCGTGTCAGTCACGTTGGTTTTAGTGTTTAGTTAATTAGGGTTAGTGAAGGTAGTTGGATTAGATTTAATTATATGAGTTAGAATTAGGTTGTTAATTAATAGTATAAGTGATTTATATTAGGTTATTTGATTAGATTAAGTATTACGTTAGTGTTAATGGTATTATTTATAACTTAAATTAGTGCATAGTGTTGGGATTTATTTCCCATCCCAAATGCCCGAAACCCCCCCCCCCCTCCAGCCAAATAAATTTAAATTTAATTAAACCCTTTAATTTAACCCATTTCATAGGGTTACATCTCTCCCTCTCCCGTAAATTTATAACCGTCGGCCCCCATTTTTTTTCCATCCCTGTAGCAGCCGAGCGGAAGAGAGGAGGCGAAGCCCTAGCCGGCCATTCCGCCGCCCGCCGCCGGCAGCCCCGGCCTCCCCTTCCCGATCCGAGCCCGGATCCGTGTTCCCCTCGCCGAGAGCTTCGCTCCGAGGTATTCTATTCGTCATTCCTCCATGATTTCCATTTGGATTTCGTTTTGGATTTCTTTTTTGGAATTTCTTGTTCTCCTTTTCATGTTTAGATGCAACCTTAGGTGGATTTGGTATTTGTTGGAGCTTTTCGTGCTCTTGGGCGTCCGCCATAGCGCCGTTGTGCCGGCGAAATTTTTGGTGATTTAGCAAGGCAAGTGTTTCTCCCCTTTTCGCCGTTTGGCCTATTTGTCTCTCAATTTTCTTGCTAATTACTCTAATTTCATGCTTTTACGCCACGAATTTGAACGTTCCTAACCCTTATCCCCATTGGAAACCGCGTTAAAAATTTAGGCTTTTACCCTCCCGCTAGTAGATTCCCGTTCTAGGACGGCGTCGCGGTAGATGTTTAGCGTAGGTGTGGGTTAGCCTAGAGTTGAGTTATGATAGGCCTAGGTGTAGGTCTAGGGTTTGGGGTTTTTGCCTAGTTTGCCTATTTGAGGTGTTTAGGTGTAATTGTGCACGCACGGCCTATGGTCGTGCGTCTTTTAATCGTGCGACCCGATGTCGGTGCTCGTACGCTAGGCTTAGAATCGAGTGAGGGTACTCACTCGCAGCGGCGTTGCGTAACCGCAACGATGGATTCCCTAGCGTTGATTTCTCCCCGAGTGTTTTGCTCGCGAATCGAAAGTCCCTTGTCGGCTGTTACCTTTCGAAGGCCGAATCGTGGGTTGTGGTCAGTAGTGGTGGTGGATGGCTCTTTTATGGGTTGTGTGGTGTGATGTAGCCATGACCGCACTCTTTACCTTGACCCGAGTAGTTTTCTGGGCAAGTGAGTGATGGGTCTTTTGTGCCTTCACGTGTCAACCCTTGAGCAATTTGTTGACTCGGAATTAGTGGTTGGGCGATTTGGAACGCCTTCAACCTGATTCCCAGTTTCTTGTTTTTGCTACTGCCGCCTCTCACAGTTTAGGATGTTAGGCGTTTCTTCCGTAGGTGTTGCAGCATTTTGGCATCATGGCCATGTTGACTCTGCAGGTCTTTAGGCAGAGTAGTTGCTGTTTACCCGCACCTGGTGCAGGTTTGTTTTTTTCGCCCTTCCTTGGGCATTATTGTTTACTCTAGTTTGTACTCTTCTTACCTTGCATTACCTGTTTTTACCTTACTTTTCTTTTTAGCACTTGCATTCTTTTTCCTTGCTCTGAGGTGTTCTATTTTCTTCTGAACGCCTCAGGTTCTGGGCAGTAGCCAGTAGGTGGCTGTTGCTGTGGTGCTGTTGGAGGTCCTTCTGTTGCCTGTTGAGACTCTCTTGAGTCATTGTGAGGTAGTTTTTACTGTTTTTCTTACAGACATGTGTACTTGCCAGTGGGTTATTGTCGTATGTGACGCCCCTGGTAGTTTTTACCTTTGCACTAGATATGTTTACTTTTACTGCTACCCTGTTTTTGGGGACTTAGTTTACTTGCTCTGGGAAGTTTTATGTTAGGTTGCTAGCTACTTTAAAACTATAAAAGTAAAACTATATTATGTATATAAAGCATGATCAGCATGATTTCTAAAAAGAACTCACTTAGCGTACTTTCTTAATTACGTATAACAAATGATTTTTTCTATATATGTATAAATTAAAACTAGAGTTTTGGTTCAGCGTAAGGGTCCTTCGGGATCACTTATGCGCTCATTTAGGATGTTGTCATAAATGAAGTATTTTTCCGCTACGTATAAAAAATCAGTTTTGAAACCGTGGACTCTTTGGTCCACTGAGCCGAGGGATACGGCCAATAAATAAATCAAGGTTTTTTATAATCAAATAAGTCATGATTTGAAAGGATTTGGAGTGTCGCCTGAACGTCGGCAGTTATCCCCTGCTCGACGTGGCATCACAGCGCGTAGATTTTCTCTTACTCTGATTTAATAAATAGTGAGAAAAATGCGGGTTGTGACAGTTGGTATCAGAGGGAGGTTGCTTGACAATTGGTCGGGCAACCTTCCTTTGTTTGTGTTAGATGTTTAGAGTCATATCATACACACACCGACATGTCATCGGCACGTTTTGGCTGAAGCACGAACACTGCACTACACGCATAAGCATAACATGAAGTATACGGGGCATATTATGTATTTTACGATACATAATATGTGGTTGTATATGGATCCACCATAGGGGCAACATGCGAGGGTTATGTATTATGGGGTGCATAACCTCACCGCATGGATGCGACTAGCACGTTTTCTTTTTTAGTTGCATGAGAATGTTATGTATTATGGGATGCATAACATTTTCATGTGTACTCCGCCATGGCATGCACTAGGGCCTTTTTAGAATGCATAGCATAACCATGCATAGCATAACATCGCATAAGCACAACGCGCCAAGCTAAAGACGTGCAGGATGACATGTGTACACACAAAATTTTTTTTTGAGTCAAGAGTTAGTGTGATGGTGGTGAACCATCTTAGGCTAAGCATATCATTTCCTTTGTAAATAAATAAAATAAAATCCCAGAGCAAATATAGCAGTAGAAGATCATATTTATGTACATATTGTCTGTACGTGTCTGTTGTTCGTTCTAGTAGTTAAAGTGCGTTCTAATAATTGTGATGTTGGTTTCTTTTAGCATGCCGCCGAAGCGTAGAGTGACGAGGTCGACTCCCCAGTCTGAGGGTGAGTCCTCTGGTGCCCAAAGTGATGCGTTGGTGGAAAGCCTGAGGCAGAGTAACGAGGCCTTATCAAGGCAGGTGGTGGAGTTGCAGGCCCAGATGCAGTCCTTTTTATCCGGAGTGGCGGGTCAGACTCCGGGAGTTCAGGACCCCGCCGTGGGTACAGCTGTTCTAGCCCCTCCTGCCCCTCCTGCTCCTCTCGTGCCTCCAGTGGTGGTGCCCCCCGGGATGGCGTTCATCTCCCAGTTTCAGCGGCTGCGACCTCCTACCTACGATGGTAAGGCGGACTTTATGGTACTGGATGACTGGATGATCACCATGGAGGAGATGTTTCATTACTCCTGGGTGACTGAGGACCAGAAGGTGATGTTAGCCGCCTATCAGCTGAAGGGGCTAGCGAAGAGCTGGTGGATGCGAGAGAAGGAAGGCATGGTGGGAGGATGTACTTGGGCATCCTTCAAAGAGATCCTGATGAGGAAGTTTCTACCGTCAGTAGAGCGAGACAGGCTGATGAATGACTTTATTCATCTGAAGCAGAGGCAGCTCTCCGTCAGCGATTACGAGATTGAGTTTAGCAAACTCAGTCGCTTTGGTCCTAGCTTGGTGAGCTCCGAGGAGGACAGGGTGAAGCGGTTTCTTGGTGGCCTCAGGAGCGATGTCCAGCAGCTTGCGGTTGCTCACGGCGCGGTTACTTATGCGGGAGCAGTTGAGGCCGCTTTGAAGGTAGAGGCTATCGAGAACGGGAAGCAGCGTGGTCAGCAGGCGAGAAACGAGAAGAGGAGGTCAGTTGAGGAAAAGGGTCCCCAGGTTCTTGGTGCTGCTTCTGAGAAGAAGAGCAAGGTAGTGTGCAGTTTCTGTGGCCATCCGGGCCACCCAGCTGAGAGGTGCTTCAAGAGGGCAAGGGTCCAGAAGAAGGAGCATGTGCATGCTATCCAGGGTGCTCCTAGGAGGGATATTCCTTGTCCTGTCTGCAAGCGACCCGGTCACGAGGCTGCTCAGTGCTGGTCCAAGGATCGTGTGTGCTACCAGTGTGGCCAGAAGGGCCATATTAAGTCGAGGTGCCCTCAGGTTCAGTCCGCTCTACATGCAGTTCCGCTTCAGGCTTTACCTCCGCCTCAGCCGGTGGACAAGGGTAAAGGGAAGCTGAATGTGGTATCTTCAGCGGAGGCTGAGACTTCGGCGCAGGTCATTTCAGGGAAATTTAAGGTAAGGAACCGCTGGGCCCGCGTTCTGTTTGACTCAGGTGCTACCCACTCCTTTGTGGCTAGGGCCTTTGTCGAGCGGTGCCAGTGGGTTCTTGATCGTGTTGGTGGTGCCTTTAGCGTCAAGTTCCCCTCGGGTGAATCCGTGATATCAGATCAGGGCATTCTGGACTGCCCTATTTGGTTGGGGGATTTTCTGGCCAAGGCTGATCTGAAGGTTATAGACCTGGAGGATTTCGATGTCATCCTGGGTATGGACTGGTTGTCCCGATATGATGCAGTGATTCAGTGCAGGGGAAAGCGCTTGGATTTCAGAAAGGACAGCGGTCAGCCCGGGAGTGTTTTCGGTGATTCGCGTCGGGACTCTCCGGCGATTGCTGCGGTATGTGCTCAGAGGGTTTTTCCTGCTGGTTGTTTTGCTTGTTTAGTCTCAGTGTTGGGGACTGTTAGCAGTGTGCCGCTGTTGGATGAGATTCGGTTGCGCGAGAGTTTCCTGACGTGTTTCCTAGCGATCTTCCCGGTCTTCCTCCAGACAGGGATGTGGAGTTCGTGATTGATTTGGAGCCTGGTACGCGTCCGATTGCCAAGGCGCCGTATCGGATGGCCCCGCGAGAGCTGGAGGAGCTTCGTACTCAGCTTGATGAGTTATTGGAGAAGGGCTTCATAAGGCAAAGCTCGTCGCCCTAGGGTGCTCCGGTTCTCTTTGTAAAGAAGAAGGATGGTTCGATGCGCCTTTGTATCGACTATAGAGAGTTGAACAAAGTCACCATCAAGAACAGGTATCCACTGCCCAGAATTGACGATTTATTTGATCAGTTGCGTGGCAGTTCAGTATTTTCGAAGATAGACCTCCGTTCGGGTTACCATCAGCTTAGGATCCGAGAGTCGGATGTTCCACGGACGGCTTTCCGATCGAGGCATGGTCATTTCGAGTTCCTGGTCATGTCTTTTGGGCTGACCAATGCGCCTTCAGCATTTATGGACATGATGAACCGGGTGTTCAAGGACTTTCTGGACAAGTTTGTCGTCGTGTTCATTGACGACGTTCTGATTTATTCTCGGAATGCGGCGGAGCATGATCAGCATTTGCGGTTGGTGTTATCCGCCTTGAGGGATCATCAGTTGTACGCCAAGCTGAGCAAGTGCGAGTTCTGGTTGCCTCAGGTTTCCTTCCTGGGTCATGTGGTGAACAAAGATGGTATTTCAGTGGACCCGGAGAAGATCTCAGCAGTGATGGATTGGAGTAGGCCGAGCACACCCAAGGAGATCAGGAGCTTCTTGGGGTTGGCCGGCTATTATAGGAGATTCGTCGAGGGCTTTTCTACCTTGGCAGCGCCCTTGACAAAGCTGACGCAGAAGCATGCGGCGTTCGTTTGGAGTGATAAGTGCGAGGAGGCCTTTCTGGAGCTGAAGAGCCGGTTATGTTATGCCCCTGTGTTGACCTTACCGGCGGAGGGACAGGACTATGACGTTTATGTGGATGCCTCGCACGTTGGACTCGGTGGCGTGTTGATGCAGGAGGGGAAGGTGATCGCTTATGGGTCTCGTCAGTTGAAGATTCATGAGCGGAACTATCCTACGCACGACCTCGAGTTCGCAGCGGTGATTTTTGCCTTGAAGCTGTGGAGACACTTACTTTATGGGGCCCAGTGCAGGATCTTTACCGATCATAAGAGCCTGAAGTACGTGTTCACTCAGAAGGAGCTGAATTTGCGCCAGCGGCGGTGGCTTGAGTATGTTGCTGATTATGATGTTGAGATTCAGTACCATCCGGGCAAGGCCAATGTGGTGGCCGACGCCTTGAGCCGGAAGACGGGGAAGGTCTTCAATCTCACCGCGGATCGCTTAGTGGAGGAGTTTCTATTGATGGATATCACCGCAGGACGCTGTGAGTTGCAGAGCAGTTTGGTAGTGGCAGAGCCGTCATGGATTTCTCTCACCAGATTGCATCAGAAAGAGGATCCGGATTTGTTGCACTTGTACCTCAGAGCTGAGAGGGGAGAGTTGCCAGATTTCTCCATCGACGAGGCGGGTACTCTGAAGTACCGCGGCAGGTTTTGCATCCCCGCAGTGGAAGGCATCAGAGTATTGATTTGCAAAGAGGCTCACGGATCCAGTGTTTCCTACCACCCGGGATCTACGAAGATGTACCATGATCTGAAGGAGATCGCCTGGTGGTATGGGATGAAGGGTGATATAGCTCGTTTTGTCTCGGAGTGTTACACTTGCAGGCGCGGTGAAGGCCGACCATGGGAGGCCTGGTGGCAAGTTGGCACCTTTGGAGATCCCGACTTGGAAGTGGGAAAGCATCTCGATGGATTTCATTACAGGCTTACCGAGATCTCCGAGAGGGTTTGATTCTGTTTGGGTGATCGTGGACCGATTGACGAAGTGTGCGCACTTCGTACCTTATAAGATCGATTACTCGATGAAAAAGATTGCTGAGTTGTACTTGGATGAGGTCGTCAGATTGCACGGCGTTCCAGTTAGCATCGTTTCAGATCGAGACTCTCGGTTCACATCTCGTTTCTGGAGGAGTTTGCAGGAGGGTTTGGGCACTGATTTGAGGTATTCCACAGCTTACCATCCGCAGACCAACGGGCAGACCGAGCGTGTGAATCAGATTGTGGAGGATATGATCCGGTGCTATATTCTTGATCATGGAGGCGCTTGGGATGAGCGTTTGCGACTCATGGAATTTGCCTACAACAACAGCTACCAAGAGAGTCTACAGATGGCTCCCTTTGAGGCGTTGTATGGGAGGCGCTGCAGAACCCCTTTGTTTTGGGCCGAGGCCGGTGAGAGGCCTGTTTTGGGTCCTGATGCACTCGAAGAGATGGAGATTTCCGTGAAGCTCATTCGGGAGAAGCTTCGAGTTGCTCAGGAGAGGTATGAGAAGAACGCCAATCGGCGTAGGTCCGATTTGGAGTTCTCTGTGGATGATTTGGTCTTCTTGAAGGTGTCTCCGATGGTAGGGGTGAAGAGGTTTGGCAAGAATCGGAAGTTGGATCCGAGATTTGTGGGCCCGTTCAGGATTTTGGAGCGTATTGGTGTGGCTGCTTATAGGCTGGATCTGCCAGCTAGCTTCCCGGGGGTTCATAATGTCTTTCATGTGAGCCAGTTGCGGAAGTGTGTGCGGAGCAGTGGGCAAGTCTTGGACGCTGTGCCCCAGTTGGAGCCCAATCTCTCGTATGTCGAGGTGCCGGTCCGCATTTTGGATGCTCAAGCTCGAGTGTTGCGGACGAAGTCTATTCCTATGGTGAAGGTTCTTTGGAAGAATCAAGATTTGGAGAGCGCGACTTGGGAGCTAGAGTCGGCTATGAGGGAGGCTCACCCTCATTTGTTCCCCTGAGTTGTCGGGTACGTTTCCTTTCTAGTACTTGTTTCTTTCCTTCTGTTGTAGAAGTAGTGTTCGCAAAGTTTCGGGTCGAAACTTTCTGTTGGGGGGAGTGACTGTAACGCCCCCGAATTTTCGACGATTTATTTAAATCCTTTTTCGGCGTTACGTTGACGTTTTCCGTCTCGAGCCGTTGTTAGAGTACCTCGTTATGTGTTCTTAGAGGTTTAGCCTGTTTGCGGGGTTCCCCAGCTAGTCGGTGTCTGTTTTGGAGGCCCGGTTGAGTTTTTCAGGGAATCCTCGTGTTTTGGCTTCGGGCGGTGTTAGCCCGAGTGTTTGATCGTCGGAGGTCGTTTTCGACTTCGTCGCTGTGTTCGTAGCCCGAGTGTTTAGCTACGGTGCAAGTTTGGTCGAAATCTGAGAGAACGTCGCTTGTTCGCGTCGTTTCGACGGTCGCTCGTTAGCGGGTCGTCATCCCTTTTTATGTAAGCGTATATAAATAATTATTACGCATTTTTTTTTAGCATAAAGCGCGAATTGGGCGTGCCGGTGCGTAAATACACATGTACGTGCTCGTGCACGCGTGTGCGTGCGTGCGTGTGCGTGCGTGCGGGATTGAGTATGTTTGCGCGTGCGTGACGGCGTTCGTGTCAGTCACGTTGGTTTTAGTGTTTAGTTAATTAGGGTTAGTGAAGGTAGTTGGATTAGATTTAATTATATGAGTTAGAATTAGGTTGTTAATTAATAGTATAAGTGATTTATATTAGGTTATTTGATTAGATTAAGTATTACGTTAGTGTTAATGGTATTATTTATAACTTAAATTAGTGCATAGTGTTGGGATTTATTTCCCATCCCAAATGCCCGAAACCCCCCCCCCCCCCCTCCAGCCAAATAAATTTAAATTTAATTAAACCCTTTAATTTAACCCATTTCATAGGGTTACATCTCTCCCTCTCCCGTAAATTTATAACCGTCGGCCCCCATTTTTTTTCCATCCCTGTAGCAGCCGAGCGGAAGAGAGGAGGCGAAGCCCTAGCCGGCCATTCCGCCGCCCGCCGCCGGCAGCCCCGGCCTCCCCTTCCCGATCCGAGCCCGGATCCGTGTTCCCCTCGCCGAGAGCTTCGCTCCGAGGTATTCTATTCGTCATTCCTCCATGATTTCCATTTGGATTTCGTTTTGGATTTCTTTTTTGGAATTTCTTGTTCTCCTTTTCATGTTTAGATGCAACCTTAGGTGGATTTGGTATTTGTTGGAGCTTTTCGTGCTCTTGGGCGTCCGCCATAGCGCCGTTGTGCCGGCGAAATTTTGGTGATTTAGCAAGGCAAGTGTTTCTCCCCTTTTCGCCGTTTGGCCTATTTGTCTCTCAATTTTCTTGCTAATTACTCTAATTTCATGCTTTTACGCCACGAATTTGAACGTTCCTAACCCTTATCCCCATTGGAAACCGCGTTAAAAATTTAGGCTTTTACCCTCCTACTAGTAGATTCCCGTTCTAGGACGGCGTCGCGGTAGATGTTTAGCGTAGGTGTGGGTTAGCCTAGAGTTGAGTTATGATAGGCCTAGGTGTAGGTCTAGGGTTTGGGGTTTTTGCCTAGTTTGCCTATTTGAGGTGTTTAGGTGTAATTGTGCACGCACGGCCTATGGTCGTGCGTCTTTTAATCGTGCGACCCGATGTCGGTGCTCGTACGCTAGGCTTAGAATCGAGTGAGGGTACTCACTCGCAGCGGCGTTGCGTAACCGCAACGATGGATTCCCTAGCGTTGATTTCTCCCCGAGTGTTTTGCTCGCGAATCGAAAGTCCCTTGTCGGCTGTTACCTTTCGAAGGCCGAATCGTGGGTTGTGGTCAGTAGTGGTGGTGGATGGCTCTTTTATGGGTTGTGTGGTGTGATGTAGCCATGACCGCACTCTTTACCTTGACCCGAGTAGTTTTCTGGGCAAGTGAGTGATGGGTCTTTTGTGCCTTCACGTGTCAACCCTTGAGCAATTTGTTGACTCGGAATTAGTGGTTGGGCGATTTGGAACGCCTTCAACCTGATTCCCAGTTTCTTGTTTTTGCTACTGCCGCCTCTCACAGTTTAGGATGTTAGGCGTTTCTTCCGTAGGTGTTGCAGCATTTTGGCATCATGGCCATGTTGACTCTGCAGGTCTTTAGGCAGAGTAGTTGCTGTTTACCCGCACCTGGTGCAGGTTTGTTTTTTTCGCCCTTCCTTGGGCATTATTGTTTACTCTAGTTTGTACTCTTCTTACCTTGCATTACCTGTTTTTACCTTACTTTTCTTTTTAGCACTTGCATTCTTTTTTCCTTGCTCTGAGGTGTTCTATTTTCTTCTGAACGCCTCAGGTTCTGGGCAGTAGCCAGTAGGTGGCTGTTGCTGTGGTGCTGTTGGAGGTCCTTATGTTGCCTGTTGAGACTCTCTTGAGTCATTGTGAGGTAGTTTTACTGTTTTTCTTACAGACATGTGTACTTGCCAGTGGGTTATTGTCGTATGTGACGCCCCTGGTAGTTTTTACCTTTGCACTAGATATGTTTACTTTTACTGCTACCTGTTTTTGGGGACTTAGTTTACTTGCTCTGGGAAGTTTTATGTTAGGTTGCTAGCTACTTTAAAACTATAAAAGTAAAACTATATTATGTATATAAAGCATGATCAGCATGATTTCTAAAAAGAACTCACTTAGCGTACTTTCTTAATTACGTATAACAAATGATTTTTTCTATATATGTATAAATTAAAACTAGAGTTTTGGTTCAGCGTAAGGGTCCTTCGGGATCACTTATGCGCTCATTTAGGATGTTGTCATAAATGAAGTATTTTTCCGCTACGTATAAAAAATCAGTTTTGAAACCGTGGACTCTTTGGTCCACTGAGCCGAGGGATACGGCCAATAAATAAATCAAGTTTTTTTATAATCAAATAAGTCATGATTTGAAAGGATTTGGAGTGTCGCCTGAACGTCGGCAGTTATCCCCTGCTCGACGTGGCATCACAGCGCGTAGATTTTCTCTTACTCTGATTTAATAAATAGTGAGAAAAATGCGGGTTGTGACAGCTGTGGCTTGTGTTGTGTTTTGCAACAACATGGGAGTGTAATATCATATAGCTCGCGTTAGCTAGATGTACGCAAGAGGATTTATCCGGTCCATGACTTGGAGTTAGTGGCCGTGATATTCTCCCTGAAGCTGTAAAGACACTACCTATACGGTGTGAAGGTCAATATCTAAATCGATCATAAGAGCCTGAAGTACTTAATGGATCAAAAGGACTTAAACATGTGGCAATAGAGGTGGATGAAGTTCTTGGGGGACTATGCCTTCGACATACATTTTGGTCCGTGATTTGGAGGCATTGGAGATCTCTTGCATTGACAAGCAGGCTGGTGCCAAGGCGAAATTGTATTGGACAGAGGTGCAGTATGACCTAGCTGATAGGATTCAGCGGGCTTTGGTTCAGGATAGCAGCATGAAGCAGATCATAGATGAATCTTTGGATGGGTAAAATTCCCAATTTGCTGTTGAGGATGAGCTGTTGAGGAGGGATGGTCGCCTATGCATCCCTTGTATGTATAATCTTCGGGAGGAGTTGATGTACGAGGCTAATCATACCAAGTACTCAATCAACCCGGGGAGCACGAAGATGTATATAGACATGAAGAAGTTGTTCTGTTTGCCAGGATTAAAGAAGGATGTAGCACTTTATGTGGCCAAGTGCCAAACATGTGCCTTGGTGAAGGCGTAGTGCTAGAAGCCCGGAGGTTTCTTGAAGTCCTTGCCTATCCCGGAGTGGAAGTTCGACGACATTTCTATGGATTTTATGCATTGTTTGCCAACGTCGCAGAGAAGAAACGACGCCATCTGGGTGGTCATTGATAGATTGGAAAAAGTGTCGCACTTAATTCTGAATAGGAAGGAAGATCTGGTGGAAAAGTTAGCCAATCTTTATGTATATAATATTGTACGATTGCATGGTGTGCCCCACAGTATTATTAGTGACCGAGATGGACGCTTCACATCAAATGACTGGAGGCTTGTGCATTGATTGTTGGGAACTAAGCTGTGTTTTAGCACAACCTTCGATCTGCAGACGGATGGTCAGACCGAGAGGGTCAACAAAACGATGGAGGACATGCTTCGCATGTGCGTCTTGGATTTCGAAAAGCAATGGGAAGACCACCAGTACATGGTGGAGTTTGCATACAACAATAGTTATCAAGCGAGTATTGGAATGATGCCTTTTGAGGCCTTGTATGGGAGAAAGTATCGCACGTCGTTGTCTTGGTTGGAGATAGCAGAGTCTATGTTATACAAACGTCAAGCGGTAGAAGACGCCACTTCAATGATACGTATAATTCAGGAACGGTTGAAAATCGCTCAGGATAAGAAGACAAAAAACTATAATGCCAAGCATAGGAACATGGAGTTCGATATTGGCGACTGGGTGTATTTGAAAATCAAGTCATTCAAGGGTGTCTTGCGGGTTCGACGCTTGAAGAAGCTGAGTCTGAGATACCTTAGACCATTTGAGATCCTGGAGAGAGTTGGCGAAGCAGCGTATCGACTAAAGCTGTTAATGGAATTGAGTGGGCTACACGATGTGTTCCACATATCGGTGTTATGGAAGGAAGTGCAAGAGCCTTCACAGGTCGTTGTGTTCGATCAAGTGCAGGTTGATAACGGATTTACGGCAAAGGTCAAGCCAGTACGCATTGAATATTTTGAAGTCAAATGACTCTGCAATAAGGAAATCCAAATTATT
Organism: Platanthera zijinensis; assembly: GCA_039513925.1. Lineage (NCBI taxonomy): Eukaryota > Viridiplantae > Streptophyta > Magnoliopsida > Asparagales > Orchidaceae > Platanthera > Platanthera zijinensis. Next base: position 113,656,005 of record CM077079.1, read on the forward strand.
AAAGTCCGTTGGGATAGCTACGGACGTGAGGAGCTTTCATGGGAGTGAGAGCATACTATATTGGAGGAATAACCCGAGTTATTCCACTCAGGTAACATTTTAGTTTTGTGTACCTTTAAATAATTTCGGGACAAAATTCTTTTTAGGAAGGGGGGAGATTTGTAGCGCCCCGAAAATTGTAATCGAACCGGTCGCGTCCTAAGGAATTTTTTGTGCCTATTTACGGGTGCACGGCCTAGGATACGGGCGTTTCCAAGTCCGTGTCCATCTGTGTTGGTCGGGCTATGCCCAGTAAAGAACATGGCAGGAAACACGGTTTGGGAACAGTATCAACACGGGCGTGTCAGGGGTGACACGGGCGTGTCCTTATCGGTGTCACCACCCGTGTCCCTCTCGGGTTGAAAACCTGGGGTGTGTTGACAGGAGTGCACGGCCGGGTTACACAGGCGTGTACTGATCGACACGGGAGTGTCCCATTTGAAACGGGCATGTCCTTCCCCTTGTCCACAAAACGACGTGATGGTTGGCGTGGCGGTTATCTGTGACACACCCCAATATCACGGGTATGTCGGGTCCCGACACGGGCATGTCAAGTTGAGACACGGGCGTGTCTCAACCCATGTCTTTTTGTTTGCTCGACGATCGTGCCTAGATCAGGGCACACGACCTGGACACAGCCGTGTGCAAGGCCATGTTCGACCCAGGATTAAGAGATTTCAGGCGAATCCGAGCTGTTTGTTTTCTTTAAACAGGATCTGATAGCCCAGATGTGTTCCTGCTTTAAAAAGCCCGGGAATAGAGGATTAATCCTCATTATCTCTTAAGCATTCTCTTTCTAATGAGTTTGAGAGAGGAGAGACCGGTTGAGGAAGGAAGAGGAGGAATCCAGCCGCCGGCGGGGCATCAGAGCACCGAGTCGTGAACTGAGACCAGATCTGCGGAGGAAATTCGTTTGCGAAGCTTTCCATCTGGATAGATTTCCATGGCACAAAAGCAAACATCAAGGGTAACGATTCTCTACTTGAGCATGTGAATCTCTATTTCTTTCTGCATGGGAAATCCGCTCCCGCGAGTGTGCGGTGAGTGTGCGGTGTTCCTTGGGGTAGATGTGAATAGTCCCCCTTGTGTTGCATATAGAGTTCGGAATCGAAGTACGGACATAGGCATTCTGTGTGAAGCCTACCCGGACGTGCGTGTCTTGATCGGTGATGTTGCGTGTTGTATGGATTGCTGGAGAAGACTCCGTGCTTTGTGTTTTTTGGGTTTTTACATTGTAGATTGCAGCAGGGATCCTTGGGGATTAACTCCAAGGCGCACCCGGAAAACTGAGCGGAAACGTAGTTCTGCTAACTTTGCAGCCGGGGAGCTAGCCTTGTACATCACTGGGTTATGTGATGTTTGGATATGTATTAGGACCCGGGAGAAGATTGGCCCGCATGTACGTCTTAAAGTGACTAGGCGGAGTGAGCAACAGGCAAGTGGAAACGGACCTGGGCTATGTGGTTCGGTGCTAGAGGCCATAAAGTGGAACTGGCCGTTGGCATAGTTAGGAGTCTTAGACGGTGGTCAGAAAGACTAAAATTCTCACGATGTTGCAATCCCGGGGATGGTGGTGAAGCCACGGAATTGACCGGATTCACCGAAAATGTGCCCTGAGTGCACGAGGTGGTTGGCTGTGCGAGCCTACACATGTGGAAAAGTATGTTTGCACTTTGTTGTTTAGTTGGGCTATTGAAATGTAGGGAAAGAGCACTGTCATCCCGAGTAAGGGGCAGGGTCGTCATAATTTGGTCATCTTTAGCTGACCGTTGGTTTGTTTGCCACCTTGCGGTGGAATGTTGCTTGCCGGTGCTGTGGAGCCAGGTACCAAATAGCGGGCTGAAGCCCATGCTGTGGAGCTGGCCCTCGAAGGTCAAAGAGAATTGTTGTTTTACTTTTGTCATGTGTGGCCGGTCTGCGAGCCGATGTATGCAAAACATTACTTTATTAAGTGAACTCTTATAAGGCCATAAGGCCAAGTACTTTCAGTGTATTTGTTATTTCATTCCTGTTGTGGTAAGTGGACATTCATGATAGTTGTTATTCAATTATGGGTTCTTTCAAACTGTTTAAAAGTTTCCGCTAGAATGCTCTGAGTTAGGGCGAGTAGTTGTAGTTGATTTTTTGATATTCTTATGTAACCCTTCCTACTGCCTGTGGTATATGGAGCCGGGTTCCAGCTGCACCTTCTGCTATATGCCATACGACGGATGGGGGTGTTACAATATTGATTGTACATGTGGTACAAGTTATATTGACAAGTGGACTCAAAGAAGCTGACTTGAATGGCAGAAAATTGCCTAAGTCCAAAAGCCTCGAGTGAAGCAAGTTTACTCAACGCCATACAGCTAAAAGTGCTGAGTGAAGTCAAGACATTCAACGCCTAGAATGTTGTAGTGTAGAGAAATGGCTAAGTACAAAACTGCCGACACACTTCTGCTCTGTTGACACTTTTACAGGAGCAGTGTTGAGACAAGTCAGTTATCTCGACACTTTCAAGATCAAGACATATGTGTCGAGATAAGTCAGATATCTCGACACCTTAAGATAGTAGTGTCGAGACAATACAACTATCTAGACACAATGAAGACTGAAGTGTAGACTTAAAGATGTCAACACCCGATAGGAAGTAGTGTCGAGACAATTCAACTGTCTCGACATAGTGAAGAATTAAAACATGTGTAGACACCCGACATATAGTAGTGTGTAGACAATTCAATTGTCTCGACACAGTGAAGAATTAAAACAAGTGTCAACACATGACAGATAGTAGTGTCGAGACAATTCAACTATCTCTACACAGTGCGTATTTAAAGATGTCGACATTATCGATAGTTGTGTCGAGACAAGTCAACTGTCTCGACACCTTCAAGGCAGACTAAAAATTATACTAAGTGATATTGTGTCGAGACTGCAAAGATGTCTCGACACCTTCTAAGAACACTAAATATTATTGTGTTGAGACACTTGAAACATCTCGACACTTAGCATTATTAAGATATACAGAGTTAACACAAAAGTGTCCAGTCAAGTAAAAAATTTCACATCAGTTATAGTAACGTTATATCTCATCAGAAACTATTTGAAGGAAGACTTAGAGTATGTTGGTGTAATTATGACGTCATCAATCCGAAGCCAACAACCTGTGAAGGCTATAAATAGAGGGGTCATCTACATAGAAAAAATCAATCAGAAGAATCACACAATCAATTTCTCTCAATCAGATTTCTCCTAAGTCAGAGGAGGGCGACAACCCCAAGAAGAAGGAACACGAAGGTCCTTAAGAAAATCTTCTGATCCTTTTAACAAGTTGATCAGAGGATTAAGGTGGCTCAATTCTACAAGTTCTTTAAGGAAATCAAGTCGATCAACATCAAGAACTTACAGATCCAGTGAAGAATCATTTCAGCCATCCTGTTCATCAAGAATCTATTATGTGCTGCTGAATTGAAGAACCTGAATTCTCAAATAAGTCAGATTACAGAATTGTTGTTTTCTGAAGATTACTTTCTTTCTTATTTTCCACTTAATATTGTAAGATCTCTTTGAGATCTGAGTGGGTAGGAGATAAATTCTCTAAGTTATAAACCTGATTTATAATGGCTGAGGTAGTGTTCTTGAGGGACCTGAGGTAGGTGATTTGTGTAGGATCATTGAGGTGTAAGTCTGTATTATAAAGGCTGAGGTAGGGTTCTTAAGGGACCTAAGGTCGGAGATTGGGTGTATCTATGAGGTAGGACCAGTGGGTCTGAGTTGTAGGTTTCTTAATAGAAACTGAGCCTATAAGATATTTTAATCTGAGTGGAGGAGGAGGAGATATAACCATATCTAGCACATTGCTAGTAAGGATGAAGGGGGAAAGTGGATGTACCCTAGATAGGAGAACCACAATAAATTCTCTGTGTTCTGTGGATTGCTTGTGATGTGTTCTATGGATTGCTTGTGTTGTGTATCTACTAAACATCTAATCTAAGTGACTAAGAAATTTAAAAGACACCTATTCACCCCCCCCTCTAGGTGATTAACTACCAATAGATTTATCTTTCACATGTGATTTAAGAATCAATCAATATTGTTTTTGATGAGACTAGCCTGATACACAAGGGCTGGTCTTGACTCCTATTATTACTGGTACTGAAGTAAAGATGAATGAGTTTTCCATAAATTATAAGCCCAGGAAAATCAAAATCTCCTTGCATGATATAATCAAAAGTATGGAAGAACATCCATCTGATGCAGTTAAGCTTAATGAAGATGTGTGTCAGCAGACTGAAGACATTATTAGATCACAACCCTCTGTGGTAGCGATATCTGCAGTAACTAGGCATCTTAAATCACCCCAACAATTTAATCATTGGGAATGCTAGTCAGGTGGTCACAAAAGATGCTTTGCATCTGAGCTTCCTCTCACAGGTGGTAACAAGGAAATTTGAAGAAGCAAAACCGTACCCTTTCTCGATAGTGGCTATATAGGAAGAACTTCATCAATTCAAAAGATGCAAAGTATAGAAGTTTGTTCCAAAACCTCAAGGACACAATATCATTGGAACCAAGTGGGTTTTCAGGAATAAATTGGATGAAAATGGAGTGGTGGTGAAAAATAAGGCAAGGCTGGTTATAAATGGGTATAAACAAGAAGAAGGCAATGACTTTGACCATACCTTTGCACCAGTAGTAAGGATTAAAGCAATAAGGTTGTTCATTGCATATACTTTCTTCAAGGGATTCAATGTCTACCAAATGGATGTGAAGTCATCCTTCCTGAATGGTGACCTCAAAGAGGAAGTCCATGTTGAGCATCCATTGGGTTTTGTCAATCCTACTCAACCTGATTTTGTATATTTTCTTATGAAAGCACTATATGATTTAAAGTAAGCCCCAAGGGCTTGGTATGAAACCATTTCTACCTTCCTTATTAAGAATAAATTCTCAAGGGGGAAGATAGATAGTACATTATTCCTTAAGGAAATAAAGGGTAAGAGTCCCCTAGTCTAAATATTTGTTAATGTCATTATATTTAGGTATAATAATGACAACCTTTGCAAGAGATTTATTAACCTGATACAAAGGGAGTTTGAAATGAGCAGTATGTGGCAGCTTAAGTATTTCTTAGGCCTACAAGTGAAATAGTCTGAAGATGAAATTTTCATCTCTCAAACCAAGTACCATACGGAGTTAATTAAGAAGTTTAGTATAAAAAGTGCCTCTACCATGAAAACTTTCATGGGTTCAAATATATCCCTGGACAAGGATGTGAAAGGGAGACATTTTGATGAGTCCATGTGCATGTGCATAAATTGTTCCTTGCTTTATTTAACTGCTAGCAGACCTGATATTATATATGCAATATGTCTTTGTGTTAGGTACCAGGCATGCCATAAGGAATCACATTACTCACCTATAAAGAGGATTTTAAGATACCTAATGGCCAGGCAAAATCTTGATCTTTGGTACCCTAGGAATAATTATTTTGAGCATACTGGTTTTTCAGATGCAACTTTTGCAAGTTTCAAGGAAGACAGGAAAAACTCCTCAGGAGCATGTTGGTTCCATGGAAAAAGACTTATTTTATGGAGTAGCAAGAAGCAGTCAAGTGTTGTTATCTCAACAGCTAAGTCAGAATATATTTCAGTCAGAAGCTGTTGTACTTAATTATTATTGATTAAGCATCAGTTGTAGGACTATAATCAAAAGATAAGTAGAAACCCTATGTTTTGTGATTCCTCTAGTACCATCTCAATTGTTAATAACCTTGTGTCACATAATAGGACTAAGCATATTGAGATAAGGTATCACTTCATCAGAGAGTATGTAGAAAAGGAAGATATTTGCCTTGAGTTTGTACCCACTGAAAAATAAGTGGCAATTATCTTTACAAAGCCTCTAGATGAATCCATGTTTAATTTCTTTATGTTTGATTTGGGTATGCTTAACTTACAATGAGTTTGCATTCCCAGTTGATCATTCTATTTTTACTGGTTTTTGTATGCTCGATCATTTTATCTGGTGTTATCAGTAGATGTTAGGACTCTAACCATATATACAGGAACATCTAAAAATGAGTCAAATGACTCACATTCAGGAGGAGTGGCTATCTCTTTGATCGATAAGAAGATCAAATTGGATCAAGACGGTGAATTCCCGACGGGTTGTTAAAGTACTGTCTTTCCCGAAATTAAAACCCAGTCATCGGATTTAATCTTATCACCTATCCAGGTACACAACGCTTCATTTTTTTATTATATATACATATATAATAGTGCCAAAGGGTTTAGGTATAAAACATAAACAACTTTTCCCTTGTCTCCGTATCGCTCTCTCCTTCTCTCGCGACAACTTGAATCTCCAAGTCTTTCACAATAATGGATCCAAAAAGAGTAGATTAGCTGCATGAGGGCAGTGAGCTTATAAGGCTTGGCTTTCAAAATGCTTTTGAGGAAATCAAGTCAGTAATCATGCAACTTGATGTCATCAACCTTGAGTTTGTACTGTCAGAGTTGACAATAATTCTGAAGAAGGAAGTATTGGTGCTATATTCAAATGCATTGGTGTCTCTATCAAGTAATTCCATCAAAAGTAAGATAGGGGGAGTTCATGTATAGATAAGCCCTAAGCATATAGCCAAAGCTCTACGCTTTCTTATAGCTAGGGTCCATCAAGAAATAACCAGGTAGGACACCATATATGCTTTAGACTATCATGAATACTCTAGAGAGCCCTATGGATCTCCAAAAAGTAAGCATTTATATCTGAAAGGGAAGTTCTTGGTAGATATTATTCAGAAGGCCCTTATGTATAAGGTAGGTTCTCATGACAAGATTTCCAAGCAAATGTTTGAATTTATGAGCAAACTTAATCTAATGAACAAAACAGATTGTGCTCAACTTATCTTCCTAAGAATTAAGGAATGTTTGCAAGTTCCTATCCTAGGAAGGATCCTGTCTCTATATCGTCTTGAGAGAGGAAGTTGTCTACCTAAATCACCTAGAGGGGGGTGAATAGGTGAGATGTGCGTCTATTTGCGGAATAAAAAATTAGGGAACTAGCACAGCATAATACCAAGCAATCACAGACGACAAAAGATTTATAGTGGTTCCCCAACCTTGGGTACGTCCACTTTGCTCACCAATCTAGTAAACCACTAGACTTGGCTACTCCACTATCTCGGATCAAAACGATCCTACACCTCGGAACAATGTTCCTACAACACTCGATCCCAAAATGGATCTACACTCGGAAGATTAAAACTTCCTACAAATCTCGGAGAGAATTTGTCCTACAATAAAGATGTTTGAAATATAACTCAAATAATACAAACAGTGAATTCTCAGATCTGAATAGATCGGCCTTGATCTTCCTCTTTGTTGTTGTGGCTTTTTCAGAAAGATCGAAGAAGAACACGGCAACCCTAGATCTGAAAACTTCTTTGACTTCTCCCGATCGGATGTAGAAGATGATGAGAAGCAAAACTTTGATCACGATCAGAAGAAGAAAACTTAGATCTGAATCAGGAATCAGAAACTCAGCACGAGCACGATGAAGATCAACGGCGGCGGCGGCGGCTTCAGTGATTCAGACTTTTCCGAGAGGTAACGATGTCGACGGCGACGGCTTGTAGATCTCGAAAAATTTATTCTCTGATAATTCCTTTTCTTTTTCTTCTTAGGTTAGGTCTAATCACGTATCCCTTTTATAGGAGACTGATAACGGTCATAATCGTAATTAACGATGATACGTGGACCAATCAGAAAAGAGGAATTCAAAAATTACTTTGGAATTCTGGTCTTAGCGATTTTCAAAAAAAAATCAGAGTCATATACACGAGATGAAATGATATACTCGAGTATATGTCTATCTACTACTCGAGTAACTAGAAGAGAAGCATACTCGAGTGAATGAGTTTCAACATACTCGAGTATCTGGGTTCAACTACTCGAGTGACAGAAAAGATCTACTCGAGTATAAAGAAGTTGATTACTCGAGTATATCTACTTAGAGGAATTCTCAGGATAAAAGGATGGTGTTACTCGAGTATATAGAAAGGAGGTACTCGAGTACTTGGAAGACAGTTTACTCGAGTATAACAGAGGGAGTCAACTACTCGTGTATCTGAGCTATTACTCGAGTGTAGAGAGTCTACTCGAGTATATAGACTTAGAGAAATTCCTTTATATATCCAGTCCAGGCTTACTCGAGTGTAAGTAAAGCATCTACTCGAGTAACTCGAGGACTACTCGAGTAAGAGAGTTAACCTACTCGAGTAACAAGTAACCTACTCGAGTATACCAAAGGAGTACTCGAATATGTATACTTAGGATATTTTCCAGATAAAAATAGAATCCTTTACTCGAGTATATAACTTAGACCTACTCGAGTAACAAACCATTTACTCGAGTACATATAAATTTACTCACTCTAGTAGATGAAGATCTACTCGAGTATACACTTATATACTTGAGTAAGAGGGATTTTTCTCGAGTATGCTTAAGTCAACTACTCGAGTACTAAGTCACCTACTCGAGTATATGGAGTATATTACTCGAGTATGTGGACTTAGTAGAATTCTTGGAATTAGGTCTTCTATCCTTCTTTGTCCATGAGTCCAAGTGCATCTAGATGAAGTGTATCCCAATAGAGAGACTATACGTGAGTCAACACCTTGGATCATACAATGAAGGATTACATTGTATGGTCCTGTGTTTGATGACCCACTATAGACTGACATTGGTCTACACTTGGCAATAGAGTCCTGCGCACAAGTAACTTAAACACAATATCAAATACAACTTAATTCATCTTAGTTCCAGGTCTGACTTCCCACAAATCTGAGGTATTGTGGAGACAAATCCAAACAATCTCCCCCTATTTGTAGAAGTCAGCACTCTCTTCCTAAGGTGAATTACTTAAAGTAAAGTAGAACAAGGATAGCATAAATGACAAAGTATAAAGCATTAAAAAAAAACTGAGCATGAAAACAAATAAACTAAGATAGCCATAATCAGAATTATATATAATCTAGAAATGTTTTTGAAACAGAATATCAATTTCCACAAGATCATCTTTCAGGGATGGGCATCCCTATTCTGTCTTTCTCTCACTTGATGCTGCCTCTCAAAGTATGAGAAAGGTTTTGGAAAGTATGTCTTTGGCCTAGGAGGAGCCTTCGGGTTGTTGAATCCCCATTTCTTGTCATGGAGTCTGATCTTTATCTGTGAATTCTCATAGGCTTTCCATTATGAGTAACCGTAGTACTTATCTTTGTGTTCTCCATGGTCAACAACCAACCTCAGGGTATCAAAAATAAGAGATTTGGAGAATGGGCTCCAAATTTCTGCATGAACTACATCTGGTTTGGCTCCAGGTCTGGCTTCAGGAACGGGAGCAGGCTCTCTTCTCGGGGCTGACCGGCTAGCAGAAGCGTCGTCACCATACTCTCTTTTCTTACTAGGACCACCCTGATCAGATGGTTTTCTGGAGGAGGAGGCACCATGATCAGTGTGTCCTTTAGAGCTACCTGGCATATCATCTGTCCAAACATCAACATAGGAGAGAGGAGGGTCTGACTTGTCCCCAGCAGGTCTGGGAGAGAATGTAGGCCCTGTCTATGGAGGATAGATCTGAGCATCTGATGGAGGAGCTTCTGCAAGAGGGTTCAGGCCTTGGGGGATCACAGTAGGGTCCAATTGGAAATCTGGGAAGTTCTGATTATGTACCCATACTGCTGTATCATATATATAAAACTTTACCTACTGAATCTGAGCAAGAGTGTCAGCTTTTATTTCTTTTAACTTGACGTCCAGGGCAGCTTCAGACTTTTCAGCAAACTGGGCGAAGAGTTTTTCAACTTGTTCTTTTACTATTTTCTCCCCCTTGCTGATATCTACATTTAACTGAGCAATAGCCTCGTCTCTGAAGGTTCTAACTTCATTGCATACCTTGATTACATTGGTTTCTGCATTTTTGTCGGCTTGGATCTGATTATTAGCAACTGTTACAGCCTTATCTCTGAGTTCACCGATACTGGTGATAGTATGGTCTAAAGCTTTTCCACCAATCCAAAATAGTTTACGGAGCTCATCTGTATTTTCTTGAATCTCGGCAAAGCCTCTACTCATCTGTGTTTCCAGAGTAGAGACCTTGTCCTGGACAGTTTTGAGAGAGTCATCAAAGTATCTTCTCTGTTCTGTGAGCATGAGCTCAATCTTGCTGAGAATGTCAGAAGAGGATGAAGAGGAGGGAGCAGAGGGTATTATAACAGCAGGAGCAGGGGCTAGAGCAGGAGCAGGAGCAAATCATGGAGGAATCTCTTTAATGACGACAGAGCTTACAGCTCTCTGTGTTGGGGGGGAAATCTACTGAGTCTTCTGCATCAATGAAGGAGGGGAGAGAGAAGTCAAGGTTCCTCAGAGGTGGTTCTACATGTTCCGGAGACATGTCCTCGTCACCGGAGACTTGGATTTCTTCATGCAGCTCTTTATCTTCAACTAGGGAGTGAGCAGGGGATTGAGAGGGAACTCTTTCTGGAGATAGAGGTCGGTGATCGTCTTGGATGAAAGGTTCATCTGATCTCAGTTCCTCAATAAACTTAGCTATATCTTCTTCAGTGGACAGGAGGTCCTTTTGAATCTGAACATCTGAGCTGATCTCTGCTGGTGGAGGAGACTGAACTGCAGGAGAGGGAATTGGATCTCTGAGTTGAAGGGACTGGACTGGTGAATCTGCATGCTGTGGCTGAGGGCTAGCTGAGGCAGGCTCCCCCTCAACTACTGCACCCGAGGTGTCAGCAGTTTGACGGAGAGGAGGAGATGGGGTCCTGTCAGCCGGGGCATTGAGGCCTATTTGCTCGGCAGAGGCCTTGAATGCTTGAGCAGTGTTCTGCAGCTTAAGCTCCCAACGATTAATTGATGAGATGGACAGTTTCTTCATATGGTGGAGAGGAGTTCCTTTAGCAAAGCTGAACACCTCGGAGTCGATCTCCCGGAGAATGAGGGAGATGATCCTTGCATAATTTGGACTTTTGATGCTTTCCCGAATTTTATCCAATATCATCATGCCGAACTGAAACTTCTTCCTGCAGACTATGGCTTGCATAATGTCGAATAAATTTTGGGATATATCTCTTATGGAATATGTCTTGCACCACAGGACTTTGGCGATGACATCAACTAGGAACTTGCCTTCTGAATTGAACAATGACCTATTCAAGGTTTCACCTCCACCTTCAGGATCTCGACCACAGAATAGGGAAGTACGGTCGGCATCTTCCTTTTCTAGGTCGTCTTCTTCGTCAACCACGGGCATCCGAAGCAGAGTGGCGACCGAAGTTTTATCCAACCGAATCTCAAGTCCTTTTACCTTTGATTTCAGAATTGTGCCATTACGTCTAACTTCAGATTTCTGTAAAATTCTTCAACATCAGGAAACAGGAGACGGCAGGGTTCTTGAAGAACGAAGGACAATCCGGCGGTGTCCAAGAGAATCAGTAAGTTTTTGAAGTCATCCGAAAGATCTGCAATACCATCTGTCACGAGTTCGGAGCCGATTCCAATCTTTGATGGAGGAGCCATCGTCCAGAGGAGGCGAGCAGCGATGATCGGGAAGAAGGAGTTCGTCTGCTCTGGAATTCGAAACGCCGGCTCCACCGAGAGATTGAAATGTGGAAAAAGATTTTCGGTTTTCTTTCTATTTATATATAACCCTAATTAGGTTTAGAGAGAGATTAAAAAAATTTAAATCATACCAGAAGGGGCGCCAACAGTCTCGGTGTGCGAAAAGAGGAAAATAGAATTTTCAAAGTGCAGGAAATCCATATACTCGAGTATATGTCGGCATACACGAGTAAGTGGAAATTGGACATACACGAGTGACTATCGACCTACTGGAGTGAGGTAAAAACATACTCGAGTGGATTTGGGCATACACGAGTAAGTGGTAATATTCTTGAGTGAGCGTCCAAGTACTCGTGTAGATGATTTTAAGTACTCGAGTATGTACTTGAAGTACTCGAGTATATTTCGAAGTACTTGAGTATGTACTTGAAGTACTCGAGTGTACTTGAAGTACTCGAGTATGTCAAGTGATGTACTCGAGTATATGTCTTTTGAAAAAATATCTTTCTTAAAAATTTTTTTACCTCCACCGAGTTCTTCACTTTTGAGCCTATGGATGAGTCCATCATCACTATTCGTCTTTGTTGAGCATCCCAAGTTCCGTTTTGAAGAACGAGAACTTGGTCACGTCCAGCGGTTTTGTGAAAATGTCTGCAACTTGTCTGTCTGTGGAGACATATTGTAGATCTATGTCCCCATTCTCCACATGCTCTCGGATGAAGTGATATCGAAGCTCGATGTGCTTTGTCCGGCTGTGGGAGACTGGGTTGTTGGCGATCGCGATTGCACTGGACGAGTCGCAAAACAAGGGAATGTTCTGGAACTTCATGTTGTAATCGTCAAACTGATGCTTGATCCATAAAAGATGTGCACAACAGTTGCCTGCAGAGATATACTCTGATTCAGCCGTTGAGATGGCTACACAGTTCTACTTCTTGCTACTCCAGGAGATAAGTCTCCTTCCGAGGAATTGGCATGTCCCGGAAGTGCTTTTCCTGTCGTCTTTGCTACCTGGCGGTTGCTCTACGTACACTTCTTCCTTTATGTCAACATTCAGGAAGGCGGACTTTACGTCCATCTGATAGAAGGTAAAGCCCTTAAGTGCAGCATACGCAAGGAATAACCTGATAGCCTCCAGTCTTGCTACTGGAGCATATGTCTGATCGATGTCGATTCCCTCTTCTTGACGGTAGCCCTTTGCAACGAGTCTGGCTTTGTTCTTTATGATTGTTCCATCTTCATCCATCTTGTTCCGATAGACCCATTTTGTTCCAATGACATTTTTGCTCTTGGGTCTAGGAACAAGTGTCCAAACATTGCAGCGTTTGAACTGATTCAGTTCTTCTTCCATGGCTAGAATCCAGGATGCATCCGAGTTGGCTTCCTCGAACTTCTTTGGTTCAACCTGTGAGAGAAAGCTCAAGTATAAATTCTCATTAGTTGTACCTCTCCGAGTTCTGACACCATCCCGGGGATCTCCTATGATTTGGTCTACGGGGTGATCCTTCAGATATCGGAGCTCTAGAGTTCTTACATCTGGATTGTCTTCAATCACTGGAGTGATTTCACCATTTGGAGTGATTTCATCATCTGGATCATCTACCTCTTCAATAGGGATTGGGGTGGTGATATTTATGAATTTATCACCTCCATCTTCAATAGGTTCATCCAAGCTTGTCTCTTTTGACTTTGTACCTGCAGCTTCAATGAGCACACTAGAGGAGTTGCTTTGCAGCAAGCTCGTCTCATCAAATACAACATGTATAGATTCTTCTACAACTAGAGTTTTTCTATTAAATATTCTATATGCCTTACTATGGCTACTATACCCTACAAAAATACCTTCAAAGCTTTTCTCACTGAACTTGGTAGTGTGATACTTGTCGTTGTTAAGTAAGAAGCACTTACAGCCAAAGATTCTAAAATAGGAAATGGTCGGTTTCCTGCCTTTTAAAAGTTCGTACGGTGTCTTATCGTGGTCTTTGTTTATGAGCGCTCTATTTTGCACGTGGCATGCAGTGTTAACGGCTTCAGCCCAGAAGTATTCCGGAAGTGAGGCATCACTTAACATGGTTCTGCAGGCCTCTATGAGGGTTCTGTTCCTTCTCTCAGCCACTCCATTTTGCTGTGGAGTGCGAGGAGAGGAAAACTCATGAAAGATACCTATGCTTTCACAAAATTCTGTCATGGCCCCAGATTTGAATTCTGTTCCATTATCACTTCTGATTTTGACTACTGAACAGTTATATTCATTCTGGATTTGCCTAACAAAATTAATAAAGATGTCGAAGGTATCTGACTTGTGTTTCAGAAAGAATACCCATGCAAATCGTGAGTAATCATCAACAATAACCAACGTATAATTCTTACCTCCCAAACTTCTAACTTGCAGTGGACCGAACAAGTCCATGTGCAGTAGATGTAAACATCTATTAGAATCTTTGCCTATAATGCTTTTAAAATTACTCCTTGTTTGCTTGCCTTTTACGCATGCAGGACAAGGTCTTTCCTTAACGCACTTGACATTCGGGACATCACGTACTAGGTTTTTAGAGAATAATTTATTGATAGTTTTGAAATTAATATGTGCTAATCTCTTGTGCCATTGGTCACCAAGAGATGCACTATCTTTTGCCAAGAAGCATACTGGTGTAGATGAATCGATACAAATGAAATTTAAGCAAAAAATGTTTCTGCTTCGAGTACCTGATAAAATCGTTTCCATATTGGTAATGGATTTTATCAGGCACTTATCAGCATGGAATTCTACTATGTATCCTTTGTCGCATAGTTGGCTTATGCTTATGAGATTGTGTTCCAATCCTTCAACATAATCTACATCCGAAAAGGATACATTACCGTTAGTAATCATACCGTAGCCTTTAGTGATTCCACGGTCTGAACCTCCAAAGATGACCTTTGGTCCGTTCAATACTGGTGAGTAGTTTTGAAGTAGGCTTCTAGTCCCGATCATATGCCGAGAGCATCCACTGTCCAAGTACCAGATTGGCATTTTAGCGGTCTTTGGACATACCTGCAATCATAATCACTTAGCCTTAGGAACCCAAACGAGTTTGGGTCCTTGGTGTCGAGTTAGAATACTCCCCTTACGAGGATTAGCCTCATGAGTGGTCATTCTCATGTTGCTAACTTGAGGAGTTGCAGCATATTTGGGATTGAACCAGCAATCGATGGCAATGTGACCAACTCTACCACAGCACCAACAATCAAATTTGTTGTATCTTTGCCTCATCTTCTCCTGCTTGACTACCTCGAGAGGATGTCCAATAGGAGCAGCATTTTTAGATATAGAGGCTTCATGATGATGGCACGTGCATGGAGTCTTCTCCATCTTCGGCTTTTCTACAACAACTTTCACTTTGGGTGCCTTCTTAATATTATGACCATGAACATAAGGTCCATAGCTCTGAAGTTGAATCTCCTCATAAGGTTCCTTTAAAACGATCTCACCAAAGTTGCGAAGGCGAGTCCAACCTTGGTATCTTGTCTTAGGCTTCTCAGGGATAGGCCTATTAAAGTGACCATAGGTGGATTCGTAGTCAAGACCGTTCGTAGGAAAGATGACTTTCTTGAACGCGACTGTCTCCAAGGGAGCTTTCCCTTTCTCTTCGGCAGAGGCCTTCTTGGCCGCCTTATTTCTCCTCTTGGCCTTGTTTCTCCTAGCAGATTTACTAAGAGCTCCTTTGTGGCCTAGACCGGCACCACTTGCCTTAGCTGAGAATTCAGCAATCATAGGAAGCACAGTCTTAGGCTTCGAGAAGCTTTCTACAAGCTTCTTCTCAACCAAGAGTTGTTATTCCAATTCCTTGATGATTTTCTCTTTAAGGTCAAGGTGCCCGAGAGCCTTGTTGTATTCTTCGATAGATTTATCGAAGTCTTCCTTGAGAGAGTCAGTCTTAGAGACTTCTTCTCTAAGGTTGCTCTCTGAAGCTTTTAGAGATTTTATCTCCCTAGCTTGAGTTTTCACGACTTGGCGACATTTGTCGTAAGCCTTGAGTAACTCCTGATATTGCATCATGAGTTCTGATTCATCCTCAGAGGGATAGCCCTCTTGTTCATTGTCATCATCAGAGTCAGAAAGAGGGGTGTGAGATTTTACCTCCCCAGTGAACTGGGGGACTTGTTCATCGTCCGTTAGAGCCATTAGCCCAAAGTAAGCTTCTTCCTCTCCGGCACTCGACTCGGATGAGTCAGAGTCACTGAGAGTTTTGCTCTTCTTAGCTAACAAACTCTTTTCTGTCCTCTTCCTGTTGTAGGACTTCTTGTCTTCTTTCTTGCCGCCCTTTTTCTTCTTATGGGTGCAATCCGCAATGACGTGACCTGGCTTGTTGCAGTAATAACAAACAATATCAGTGGAATAATGTTTATTCGGTTTCGAGCCATACCTGTCTTGGCTGCTTGAGCTCTTTTTCTGACGATCACCATCATTGCGTGATCTTCTATATGAGGCATCCTTGCCTTTCCATTGCTTCTTTTTGTTCAAGAATTTCTTGAACTACCTTGAGAGTAGAGAAAACTCTCCATCAGATAGCTCCGAGCCAGAAGAGCTTGGTTCAGACGAATCTTCATCATCAGCTTCAGGAGCTAGGGCAGGAGAGCTAGCCTTAATCTTCCTTGAGCTGTCTGCCTTCAGAGCAACAGACTTCTCTTTGGATCCGGACCTGCTCATCTCTTCTTTAGCTTTTCTAGAATTGATTTGAAGCTCATAGGACATTAGCTTTCCGAATAGATTTTGCAGGTCCGTCTCGGCTAACCTTCCGAACTCCCGAATGGCGCATACCTTGTTATCCCATTCCTTGGTTAGGGATCTTAGGAATTTGTCATTCAGTTCTCCGTTGGTGAAGACTCGGCCATAAACTCTTAGGCCGTTCACTATCTTGAAAAAGTTCTCGAATGTGTCAGCTATGGCTTCCTTGTGACCTTGCCGGAAGGCTTCATACTTTTGATTCAGAAGGGATCTCCGATCATCCCTCACTTCTTCAGTACCTTCCATCAGAGTCACTAGGGATTGCCACATCTCCTTGGCAGATTTGCAATGGATGAGATTCTGCAGCATTGAGTCATCGACTGCACTTGCTATTATATTTTTGGCTTTCTTATCGAGGGAGACAAGTGTAATCTCGTCTTTATCCAAGTCCATCAGCTTCTTAGGAACTTGTTTGGATGAGTCTATAGTAGAGGCAACCATAGGAACATGCAGACCTTCTTCAACAATCATGAAGATCCGAGGATCCACAGCTTCCATGAAGAACCTAACTCTTTCCTTCCACATAGGAAAATTATTCTTGGTGCAAATGGGAAGCTTGGCAAAATCATTAGTCTTACTCATCCTTGATATTTCTCAAAAGACAACTCGGGTGGGATCAGATCAAGGTGTTAACCTCTTAACGATCAACCTGCCTCTGATTCCAATTGAGAGAGGAAGTTGTCTACCTAAATCCCCTAGAGGGGGGTGAATAGGTGAGATGTGCGTCTATTTGCGGAATAAAAAATTAGGGAACTAGCACAGCACAATACCAAGCAATCACAGGCGACAAAAGATTTATAGTGGTTCCCCAACCTTGGGTACGTCTACTTTCCTCACCAATCTAGTAAACCACTAGTTCGACTTGGCTACTCCACTATCTCGGATCAAAACGATCCTACACCTCGGAACAACGTTCCTACAACACTCGATCCCAAAATTGATCTACACTCGGAAGATTAAAACTTCCTACAAATCTCGGAGAGAATTTGTCCTACAATAAAGATGTTTGAAATATAACTCAAATAATACAAACAGTGAATTCTCAGATCTGAATAGATCGGCCTTGATCTTCCTCTTTGTTGTTGTGGCTTTTTCAGAAAGATCGAAGAAGAACACGGCAACCCTAGATCTGAAAACTTCTTTGACTTCTCCCGATCGGATGTAGAAGATGATGAGAAGCAAAACTTTGATTACGATCAGAAGAAGAAAACTTAGATCTGAATCAGGAATCAGAAACTCAGCACGAGCACGATGAAGATCAACGGCGGCGGCGGCGGCTTCAGTGAATCAGACTTTTCCGAGAGGTAACGATGTCGACGGCGGCGACTTGTAGATCTCGAAAAATTTATTCTCTGATAATTCCTTTTCTTTTTCTTCTTAGGTTAGGTCTAATCACGTATCCCTTTTATAGGAGACTGATAACGGTCATAATCGTAATTAACGATGATACGTGGACCAATCAGAAAAGAGGAATTCAAAAATTACTTTGGAATTCTGGTCTTAGCGATTTTCAGAAAAAAATCAGAGTCATATACACGAGAGGAAATGATATACTCGAGTATATGTCTATCTGCTACTCGAGTAACTAGAAGAGAAGCATACTCGAGTGAATGAGTTTCAACATACTCGAGTATCTGGGTTCAACTACTCGAGTGACAGAAAAGATCTACTCGAGTATAAAGAAGTTGATTACTCGAGTATATCTACTTAGAGGAATTCTCAGGATAAAAGGATGGTGTTACTCGAGTATATAGAAAGGAGGTACTCGAGTACTTGGAAGACAGTTTACTCGAGTATAACAGAGGGAGTCAACTACTCGAGTATCTGAGCTATTACTCGAGTGTAGAGAGTCTACTCGAGTATATAGACTTAGAGAAATTCCTTTATATATCCAGTCCAGGCTTACTCGAGTGTAAGTAAAGCATCTACTCGAGTAACTCGAGGACTACTCGAGTAAGAGAGTTAACCTACTTGAGTAACAAGTAACCTACTCGAGTATACCAAAGGAGTACTCGAGTATATATACTTAGGATATTTTCCAAATAAAAATAGAATCCTTTACTCGAGTATATAACTTAGACCTACTCGAGTAACAAACCATTTACTCGAGTACATATAAATTTACTCACTCGAGTATATGAAGATCTACTCGAGTATACACTTATATACTTGAGTAAGAGGGATTTTTCTCGAGTATGCTTAAGTCAACTACTCGAGTACTAAGTCACCTACTCGAGTATATGGAGTATATTACTCGAGTATGTGGACTTAGTAGAATTCTTGGAATTAGGTCTTCTATCCTTCTTTGTCCATGAGTCCAAGTGCATCTAGATGAAGTGTATCCCAATAGAGAGACTATACGTGAGTCAACACCTTGGATCACACAATGAAGGATTATATTGTATGGTCCTGTGTTTGATGACCCACTATAGACTGACATTGGTCTACACTTGGCAATAGAGTCCTGCGCACAAGTAACTTAAACACAATATCAAATACAACTTAATTCATCTTAGTTCCGGGTCTGACTTCCCACAAATCTGAGGTATTGTGGAGACAAATCCCAACACGTCTAACAGAGTATCCAGATAACTTCAATAAGAAATAAGGAACAAAGATCCACCAAATGATGAGAATGGATATTTGGACACTAGAAAAATAAATAAGGTTTTGCTAAACTAATCAAAGGAAAATGAGACACTGGGTCAGGATGAGGGCAAGTCAACTGTTGAAGAATCTAAAAGTGAAGAAGATTACTCTGAGGAAGATAATGCCTCAGTGTTGATGCACAAAATGCGACAAGGAGTCGGGCACCACCAGTTAATGGTTCGAGCACTAGGGAAGGAGTTGGGAAAAGACCGTCGGCGAGTCGTTTACTAGCGATCAGGAAAAAATCAGACCAAGCCGCCCGAAGCGGCGACACCATACTTCGGCCGCCGCGGCCTGAATGCCTCTCTCGCGGTGGGCTTTTCTTCTATGTATGGAAAATGGTTACAGCAGTTAGATTATCGAGCCCGCGCGGATAGGATACCCACTGGAGAAGGATTTCGAATCCTCTTCCACATGCGGCAAGCTTGGGAATTCGAACTCTGTCCTAATAAAGGTATTGTTCACGTCTATTTATAGGCTCAGGGGGCCTGCCCAACGGGCAGGGCTAGAAATACCGGCTGCCCGTTCACAGGAGAAACGGGCAGTGGTGACCAGATACAGGGGAGGAGAAAAGAGAGAGGGGGTCACCTAGCCGCGCGGATAGGCAGGTAGACAGCTCCTAGCTGACTTCTCCTGGATTCCTTCCAAGCCAGGGAGACCCCGCGGGGAGATGGGAAGGCGGCTAGAGTTCGTCTTGCCGCTGGGACGTGGGGAGCGGTCAAATCTTGTGTTAACATAATCCCAGCACATTTTTAAATTCAGGAGGAATTTCGAAAATGTTGTTAATCGCCTGACCGCGAGCGCTGTTAATGCCTTCAAAACTATAAATAACGCCGGTGGTGTTGATGCTGATTTCACAAAACTCCCTTTGAAATGGGTCACTTCTCTCCAACTGCGGTTAAGATTCTGTTGTCCTCCATGTCTTCCAGAAAGAGCATCGTAGTGAGGATCAGCGGCGAGGGGTTAACCGCTTCCAAGTCCCCACGGGGAACATCTACCCGCAAAGCCGGTGAGATGCCACGCAAGACGCACACTGCCAAGGCTGCTTCGCAAAAACATAGGTCGATAAACGAACAATCCTCCAAGCCGGCAACTGAGATAATAGCCGTTGGGAACCTGGAGCAGTGTACTGAAGCCGCTGCAGTTAAGCATACCGAACAGATTCCCGAGAACACGGAGGGTAGTAAGGTTTTAGACTCTACCCGAGCGAACACTCCACAGCCTTCAGCGGGCTCAGATGTGGCATCACATCTACAAGCAAAGAAAATGGCCAAGGGGACGCTGAGGTTAAAACCGGGCGAGCGAGCGGAGAGATCGCAGATATTATGGACAAGGCAAAAAAGGCTGTCAATAATACCGCCGACAAGCTCAGGGAAAACCTCGATGTCGTGATAGCCGCCATCCCGACAAAAAAAATGAAGCACAAGCCGACTTGATCAGTTCAGGAGAAGAAAGAGGCAATCCTGCAGAAGAAGAAGAGAGAAAATAAGAAATCCGCAGTGGTCATGGCAGCGACCAGCAAGGTCAATGTACCTGATCAGCTTGAGGGCGAGACCGTGTGAACAGATGAGGTAAATTCTTTCTAACAGCTCGAGTGCTATACTGAAAAGAGGGCGGGTAAGCGAGTAGAGTTAACCTTGTCTCCCATTGTGATTTCACTACAGGAAAAGGAAAAAGAAGTTAGCAGCAAGCAGCTATTAGGGGGCGAATCCAATATGGAGATTCTGTCGGTGAAAGCAGGGAAGGAGATTCCTGGAGCATCCGAGGTTAATGACAAAGTGAAACTACGGGAACGAGTCCTTGCGGAGAAGAATCTGCTGACCGCTGGAGAAGAGATCCGTGATTCCTTGGTTCTTTTAGTTGCTGAAGCTGACCGCCAGGGTGCTGCTAAGCTTCTGCGGACAGGTATGATTAAACCCGCCCCGAAGGATATAAAAATTCCACCATGTTACAAGGAACTGCCACGGTTAAAGAGACCCATCCTCATAATAACCGAGACCGACGACTTGCTCCTGTCGTGCGAAGAGCTTGAAAAGAATAAGCGGGCCGAGCGACTTCTGAGGAACAATTACCTGAAGAAGACGGATCATGAGAGACTGAGGCAACCTATTTTTTCTAACAGTCAGATAGCGCCCGCGACTAGAGAAGATAGCCTCTACTCGGGGGCCTATTCTTTTAGAATCATTGCATGTCTATCTTGTCGCGCGGTGAGACTATTGCTTCCTGTCATTTGCTTTGCGATGCAGATTTTGCGGAACTAAACTCTCAAGCCATCGTGGACGAGACCGCACGACGGCTTCTGGATGATGAAGGCCAACGCGCTTTCTCCGAACTGTTCGTCGACCTCGAGTGACTAAAGGCGAAGCTCAAATTCGAGGAAGAGGCGAAGATAGGCCTGGAGGAGCGGATAAATGCTTTGTCCGCGGGACTGGCCGGTTGCCGTGAGCGAGAAAGAGCTTCTCACGGCAAAGTCTTCGTCCTTGGGAAGTGACTACAAAGGGCATAGGATGACGTTGTGTACTTCAAGAGAAAATATCACGAGAGGGCTGAAAAGGAGAAGGGCCGGTTACCTGACTTTGCGAGTTCGGCGAAATCGCGCGAGTCAGGTCATGACCCCAGCAGGGGTGAAAATTCTGCCCTGGTGACCGGCCATGCAACCCTACCCACGCGAACAATCAAACAGGTGGCTTTTATTGAGCCAACCGTTCCGATGAGACGCATAGTTCGGGATACATCCCGGATTCACCGGGCCAAGAACACCCTTAGCAACCACTTGATCAGTGCGATGTCCGTTTTACTGGGCATTAGCGATCAAGTCACGCACATTGGCAGGGACCCCATATTACCTAGCGGCGAGTGACACGAGGAGCGGCGCGAGGAGAGAGAGAGAGATCTATAATAAGTTGATCGAACTGACCTTATTTGTTGCTTGCTGCACTTAATTCCTTATTATATTTGCGGTGTGGTTTCTTAGTTTGATCGATTTATATGTTCTTGTCACTTGATATTGTACCCGTGCTATCTGTCATGCTTTAGATGCTTGCAGTTTGAATTTTTTGCTCGCTCGAGCTTCCGCATAATGCTTGCAAAATCTGCAAGAAACGAATAACTCAGCGGATTCTTGGATCTAACCGCACGAGTTGTAATGTGTTGAAATGATTGAAAAGATGTCTGTAGGAAATGATTAATGTCCCGACGGCTTCTTTTATCTAACCGCACGGATTGAAACTCGTCTTTAAGGTTCTGTAAATACGGCCTAGTTCCGCATTATATGGAAAAATTTCAAGTGCAGTACTTCCTGCGGCAAGGTTCAATAGCACCCGCGCAAGCTTCCGCTGCCACCGCTTTCCTTGATGCCGAGCACAGGAGGTCGAAAATGACTGCCAGTGAACTTGAGCGCTTCATCGCAATCCACATGACAAATACTGATGTAGTCGCGCGACTACCTTGAGAGGATGAGCGGATAAAAACTTCCGGAATGAATCTGGTGGCGATCCCGATCGACCACTTTTACTTTGGTTTCAGCTGGCCGCTGCTAATCGAGCTCGTCGAGATTCTTGACTTCTTCAGAATCGTCCCCGACCATCTCTTGCCGAATACGATTGCGTCGATGATGAGCTTCATCATCTACCTGCGGACCGAGCGGGTAAAATTTACCATGGATCTTTTCCGCCACTACTTCGTGGTCCGCTCCATCATCTCCGGCAAGTAGGATAGCCGGATCTTCAAAGGGGTTGTGTACTTCGGCTGCACCGGGATGAAGACGGTGAACTTGACGAACAAGTTCCCAAACTGGTCCACCCGATTCCTCATGTTCGAGGGAAATCTGGGCCTTCTGCCTGTCCGTTCGCAAATTCGGCCGGCCAAACTCTTCGAGCGGTTTGAGGTCGAAGGCATCGAGAGAGAGATCGCTGACTTCCTCACCGGTTTGAGGCTAGACATCCTGCACTACATCCCGTTGCTTCCAGTCATGGCGGATTTGACTGCAAAAGGTCTACTTTCAGCGATTAGTTACTTATTTCTTCGTCTTACCGCGCGACTAAATATTTTGTCCCTTAGCAGCTATTCTGAAAGTTCAAGCGAACAAGCTGGTTAAACTAGTAGAGCCCGTCCTGACACAGAGCGAGGCCAGGAAGAAAAGGAAGGACGACCGCCGCGAAGAGCACGATGTCGCCGCCGATTTTGATTCTGAGCCCTTCACACCCCAAGCAATGGGGGAGAACTTGAAAGACCGTCGCGGCAAAGATGTTATGAGATGGCATCCGTGCGGGAAGAATGTTCAAGTTTCCACTGCTCTTCCCTTGTGGAAGAACGAGAAAATATCAAAACACGCCCGCGTGGTTAGCTGGGCGATGTACGGCAGGGAGAACCTGGCCGATCTGCGGGCAATTCCAACAAAGAAACTCCCAGCTCTCGCGGCTCAAATCTGCGTGAGAAGTTTTGTGACGGACCACTTCATCGCTGAAGCCCTTGCCAAAGTGGTCGGCCTCACCGAGCGGTTAGAAGATGAGATAGACCAGCTAAAAGAAGAAAATGAGAAACTGAAGAATATTAACGCAGTAAGTATTTACCTCGTGGCTTTACCGGTTACCCTAACAATAACCGCAAATCTTACTTTATCTCCTTTTACAGAAAGTTTATGACCCGGAGAATCCAGCTTTTGATAATGAGATCATTGCGCACCTGCGGGAAAGCGAGGAGGATACGCTTGACATTCTGCGGGAGCGGGGAGAACTTAAGCCCGGCCATGAAAACATAACTTTTGACTAGTTATTCCCCGACTTCAAGGAGGCTGAAGCCGCGCGAGAAAGGCTGGCAAAAGAACCCGTTGACGAGATCCTCGCAGATGATGAGCCCGCAAACGAACTGGATGGCTTACTCGCAGATGCTAACGCGGATAAAAGCTCAAGCTCATCCAGCAGTTTTAGCGAGCAAGGATCCCAGACGTGGGGATCAGCTGAGGCGAGTAGTTCTTCAAGTTCTTCCAGCGAGGCGAACTATGAACCATAGCGGAAAAAGATGAAGAGTTAATATGTAATGATTGAATATTTTGATCCGGAGGTATGATTTATGTAAGCCGCTCGGATACAGATATTGTAATATTTTGAGAATGCAAATGATATCATTTGTTCGATTTTACTGTAATATCGGTATTCACTCGATATTATATTTCTATCCGCACGATTATAACATGCTGATTTATCTGAATAGTACATTGAACGATCCGCAGGCAAATAAAACGAACGCATTAGAGCAGAATAAATGTGAATTGATAAGCTCAATGAGATTATCCGTTGATAATTGCGTAATGCTGGTTTACTTTCCCGGGCGACTAGTAAATCTTTGAGTGAGAAGCCAACTGTAATACTAAGTGATCACCAAGCATAACTCATTCGCACGATAAACAGTGATCAATAATAAGCCATTCACATGATTAATAATGATCACCATGCATAATGTACTCGCGTGACCACTAGCGACGATCAGACAGTGATCAACAGGCTTAATATACTCGCGTGATTAATAACGATATCTGTTATATGAATAGATGATTACCAAACACAAAATACCCGCGCTATTAATAACGATATCCACTATATGAATAGAAGATTACCAAACATAGAATAATCGTGCGATGAAGTCTGATATCCACTATATGAATAGATGATTACCAAACACAAAATACCCGTGCGATTAATAACGATATCCGCTCTGCCAATCAACTCGAAAGATTGCCCAGTACGATGTACCCGCGCGATTAACAACGATATACACTATATGAATAGAAGATTACAAAACATAGAATAATCGTGCGATGAAGTTTGATATCCGCTATATGAATATACGAATGAATGATTCGGGCCACCTCTCCTCTAACCGCGCGGTTAAGAGGTGAGAATATTAGCACATTCAGCAAAGGTGTTATATACTGCTTGCTTTAACAAGATCAATACCCCGACTCTGTTGAATACCAATTCCAATCTGCTCTTCGAAGGAGTCTGATGATAAATCTCGGACACTAAGAAAGTTGGCTATAGACTTAGGCAACCAAGCGGGCAGGTGCATATAGCAGTGCTTTCCTCACAGGGTCGCAAAAACTGTAGCTCTCATCACTTAATAAGAAGATATCTCAGTCATCTGATAAATCAACTCTTGCGGACTGAAGTGGATACCAGAATTCTGCCGGCTGAGAAATGAGCTACAGACTTAAACGACCAAGCAGGCAGGTGCTTGTGGCAGTGCTTTCCTCACAGGGTCGCAGAAGCTATAAACTCAATCCAAACTCCACACAAGGGGAAAGTACTAACACACATCATAATCTAATAAAGGTTAAAAGTAATTAAAAATCTCAAGAAACCTATTCACCCCTCCCCCTCTAGATGATTAGCTACCCTTGTATTGAAAGACTTTCAGTCCACCAGTAGTTGTTGGAAGCAACAATACTTTAACAATAATAGTCGTACAGTAGTCCGGCGGTGCCGTTTGTCATGTACTGTAGACTTCCTGCAACATTTCAATCCTTGTTAACGTCATCCCCTGTGGATTTATTCAAATTCAAGCAATAATAGTATAGTCGTTGAGTGAGCAACCTTCACTTAATGCCAAAATACTTGTAAATAATTTCGGTCACCGGGCGTTGAGTGAGTAGGCTTGACTTAATGCTAAAACAATTAGAAAGATTTTCTGTCATTAGACATAGAGTGAATAGGCTTGACACAATGCCAAAACACTTAGACACTATCTGTCACTAGGCGTTGAGTGAGTAGGCTTGACTCAATGCAAAAACACTTGGTTAAACTTTGTCACTAGGATTTAAGTGAATAGGCTTGAGTCAATGCCAAAACACTTAGACAGATCTTCTATCACTAGGCATTGACTGCGCTTGACTCAACACCAAAACATGACCAATAATTTTATTTTGAAGCATTGAGAGCGTTGAGTGAAGCTTCATCACTTAACTCTTTTGTCCTTGGACAATCTTCCTGCATCAATAGGCGTTGAGAGAATTGAGTGACTCTTCACCACTCAATGCTTTTATACTTAGCCGCTTCTCTAAAGTCTGTCGGCTTGCTGAGGCGTTGAGAGAGTTGGTTGAAGCTTCATCACTCACCGCTTTTGTACTTAGATAGATTTTTTTGTCTCTTCTCATTAGTCTTTGATTGAGAGAGCTTTTCTCAATGCTTTTAGCCATATGGCGTTGATAGAGTTTACATCACTCAACGCCTATGGACTTAGCCACTTTTCATCTCTATCAAAGCAAGTGCTTTAATAGCGTGAGCTTGTGTCAACGCTTCTACATATTTGACATTGAGTGAGCTATCTTCACTCAACTTTTGTGGACACACTGATTTCAGTCTCTCCACATCTCTGCCTTGTGACCACCTGTTACAGCCACTTGAACAACCTGTATACTAATGTTCCAAGGAACATCCTACAAAAAAAAACTTGTGACATCTGTTAGATTACACACATGTCTATACTATTGTTCATTAGGACTTCTTCAAATCTTGGACATTAGGATCAATGAAACCAACAGTAACTCCACTATTCTGATAGGCTATTTATAGATCCCCATGGGCATCCAAGAAATTTTACCTCTGGACCCCACTAGGCGAGTGACCCATAAATGCACCTCTCGCCTGAAGAAGTGAATGCTGTGTTGAGCCGAGCAATCCCCTCCCCCTCTTCCGCAGCTCCTCAAATAGCGAGTTCGAGATCCTCGTGCCATCTGCCTGATTTGGCGAGAGCCATTTTGCCTAATCCTATAGTCCTTCCGCTTTCCTGGTAGAAAGCCCTTCCGCCCGACTTGGCAAAAGGCCTTCACACTCTCTGGGAGAGTGTGGGCCCGCCTACCCCACTCGCATACTTTGAAAAGCTTAATCCTGAGGGTCACTGGCTTCGTCGGGAGGTCCCACTCTGCATATATAGGGTTATATACAATCGCCGCTCTTTTCGAGCTAGTCCTTTGCTCGGAAAGAAGAGTCAAAACCTAGATATTTTGTTAGGGCTTGCTGACCTATAAAGTAATCTTTGTTGGGTCTCTCCAAGAAACTATAGATATCCCAGGACCCTACTTTAACATGATATCATCTGCTTATCCCCTGCTCATCCCCTGAGCTCTCGCCGCTATGATGATGTTTTCCAAACCTATCCCAAAGACACTCTTGCAAAAACTATTGGATCGTCTTGCCGCCGCGCAAGAGAAAACAAACTCCAAGTCTTCCCGATATGCCCCGTGGCTCTCCTCTAAAAGGCCTGAGGACTCGCCATATCAGACGAGAAAGGCTATGATGGTTCGACGGAACCTCACGGCAGATGAGACTATCTCTACAACTCCGACCCTTCAACGCGAGAACCGTGCCTTCTTACTGGAGGTTGATGCGCGTAAAATACGGCAAGCGTACCGGTCGCTCAAGTAATAAAGTTGGGAATGAATCCCGGATGTCGTCTCTGAGGAATGCAATTGGCGTCGAACGATCTAGACTCTAAAACTATCGTTATGAGAGTTAATTTAAATAAACAGAAAAGAAAGGTGCTTTTGTTGGTGGTCTTACGACCGATTACACTAATGTAAACTATGCGGGTCGCAATCACCGCTTCTCAAGGCGAGATGGATGTAGCGGCCGCGATGCCGTACTTCGACTGGCGAGTGGACGGAAATCTAGCGAGTGAGGTGATTAGTGCGTAGCAAGCTTGAGTGAAACGAACATGTGGAGTGGAGCGAGATGAAGCGAGGCGCATCAAAGAATAAATCTCAAGAGCAAGATGAAATACAACTGATAACAATAATGCTAGAAGTTGATGTCCATTACAAGCACAAACATTTCATACAACAAGAAAAAGAGAGGAAATGCACAACCATGAGATTGAAGATCCACCGCGGTTGTTGGCCGGAGGTGCGGGTTGTCAATCCGCTTCCAAGCGCAGTCCGAGGAGGGCTTCCGGTACCACCGACCTGTCACCTCGAGGGCCTGTAACTCCGTTCTCTAGGGGTGCTTCGTCTTCTTCCTTGGTGGAAAGCTCGGAGAAGAATGCTTCAATGGCCGGAGGATCGCCGAGAGGAGGCGAAATGCTTCGGAATCACCGGAGAAGGTCCTCCCGTTGGTATGGATGAAGGTGGAGGTGAATGGGACTTGCTGGAGGGTGAAACGGCGGACTGGCGAAGGTTCCGTAATGATCGTCCTGCCCTAATTCGCGGAACAGCGTATTTATAGCTTGCAGAATAAATAGCGTGCACGACCACTGGCGC
Source organism: Platanthera zijinensis (assembly GCA_039513925.1). Classification (NCBI taxonomy): domain Eukaryota; kingdom Viridiplantae; phylum Streptophyta; class Magnoliopsida; order Asparagales; family Orchidaceae; genus Platanthera; species Platanthera zijinensis. The sequence continues at coordinate 113,684,320 of CM077079.1, forward strand.
ACGACCAGTGATCGTGCGCGACCAAGGTCAGCGCCGTGCGTGAGCAACCTGCAAAACTGCATCAGAAAATCAGTAGTCGCGCACGATCAGCAGCGCACGATCAGTGATCGTGCGAGGCAAGGCTGATGATCGTGCGGAAATAGCCAGACAGACTTTGCAAAATGGGTATGACTGCGCACGATCGGCGGCGCACGAGCAGTGGTCGTGCGCGGTATGGCAAGTGATCGTGCGGAAGGTTCAAGACAGAGTTTCACAAATGAGGCCGGGCTGCGCACGATCACTGATCGTGCGCAAGGAGGTCGATGGTCGTGCGTGGGTAAAAACGCACGACCACTGACTCCTTTGCCAAAAATAGTGAAACGCCTATCCCGAATGCCCTCACGATCCCCAAACCTGCAGGAAAACTGCACGGGGCATCGATCGCGGCAGCCACAGCAAACAGTGATAAACATAGCCAGAAAGTAAATGCACACAAGCACAGAAAATGGGCAACAAATGTGCACAGGGCGTGGAAAACCGTTAGCGAAACAAAAGGAGTGCAAATGACGCTAAACGGTGTGCAAAGACAAGGAAATAAGCCCAGATGAGTCCGAAAATAGGTATATAAAGAGGACTCATAACACCCCAGACTTAACCGTTTGCGCGTCCCGAGCAAACAGAACCTAAGCAGACGGAGAAAAAATGAACTAGCTAAAAGAGAAATTGCCAAACGGAGTACCATGCGAAGTCGCATGCTCACGTGCATAAAAATAAAGTAGAGGGAATTCTTAAGTATACAAAATATTTTATATTTTTTCACAATGCGTAACAAAAATTTATTATTACTCAAAAGTGGAATCACGGTGAATCAGCAGGTCCTACGCAGGGAGAAAGTAGACAGGCCACTAAGGTGAGCATTGCCGAAGACCGGGGCTCAAGATTACCCCAAAGGAATCACCAATGTCGGAAACCATAAGCTTGCCCGATCGCACTCTCTCCACCGGCACTAGTCAACTCAAGCGCAAGTCCGTAGGACTCCTGGTAATAATGGGGCTTGGTTACGGTGAGGAAACAAGGATAAACATGATGGGTATGCACCCAACCAAATGAGCAAACGTACAAAACTAGTACCCGCTGCCCACAAAATAAACACGGGTGCAACACCCCCAGACTTAACTTTTACTAAATGGGTGTGTGCACGCCTACTCGAAATCCAAATCATCTCAAATAAAGATTTTCAATCAAACTTTTTCTTTTCACTTTTCATTTTCACTTTTTCTCTTTTTCAAATATTTTTCTTTTCACAAAACACGATTTTCAGCAAATAAAGCTTGGGAGCACTTCCACATTTTCACGAATAAAAATACCACATCACAACCCCACATGAAAATATAAAACACTAAGCTCGACTTGGGTGTGCGACTAGGATCGGCTATGGGGCTTTGGTGAAATAATGGTGGAGCTGAATCAAAAGGAAGGGTAGGCACAAAGGGGCTAGCAAGGGCGATGTTAGGAATGGGTACAAAGCTCAACCGGGCCAAAAGGTGGCCTACATCACTCAACGCTAGACTAACTGTGTACCAATGCTTCAAGAATAGCTTGGGGCAAGTTCTTAGCAACCGAGAAGGATAATCCTTCCTCCCGACTCAAGCAATACGAGCCTAGTGGCGGCTACACACATTCCTACGTTACCGTTTGATTCACACCGGATTCACAAACTTTTGAGTAAAATACGAAATATGTACGCAAATAGAAAAATATAAAACTATAAGCATACAGAAAAATTAAATCTACACAAATTTCTATACAGAACGAGAGCAGTTGACTAGAAACACAGCAAGGCCAACATTTTACTCCGTACGCGCATCCCTGAACTAGCACAGAAATTTTCCAAATCTAACAAAGATACAAGCTCAACTCGGGGCACCGCGTACAGCTAAGCTCGCGCTCAAGTGGGTTGCAGTGGTGTGCAACAGAATCTAACATAATAAAGCGAAAAAGGAAAACTACTGGCATGCGAAATTAAATGTGCTCGTGGAGTGCACAAGCGGCTCTTCCCCCAGACTTGAATGAAAACATAAGCAAGAAAAATAAACATTCAACCAGAAAATGAAATCTGAAGCGAGAGAGAGTACCAATGCTCCAAAGAGGGGAGCATGCCAGAAGATAGCATGATGATTCGCGGGCAGTGCTGCATCGCACAAAAGATAAGCTGAACCTGCGAATTAGGCCGAACAATAGAAAATACAAAAAGATAGAAAGCATAAAATAAAATCAAACAAAAACAAGGGGACCAAAAGGTCCAAGCTTGGGTTGTCTCCCGAATAGCCTTTTGTTTACCGTCCTTAAGGTGGACCAAATACTGTATTAGCAGTTGTATATAATGTTTATGCATCAATATAAATAAAATAAATCTCAAAATGTTCCAAAGCAGCAAGGAAAGTAAGCAGGAAACACGAGGCAGAGCGGCAATCAGCTATATGCCGATTTGTGGTAAGTCTTCTCGGTGGAGAGCGAAGGAGAGGCAGAACCTAGCATAGGATCATGAGGAGGGATTTCCCCTTGCTCACATGGTGCGCAAACGCTTGGAAGGAAGAATAACGCTTATCACGCAAGCGTTTCGCCACCTTCAGCTTCTCCACCGATGGAGACCTCCAAGGGGTGGATTTCACAGTTTTCCCAAAGTTTACAATCGATGGCATCATTTCCGGCACCGTGATGGCGATCGGATCAGCCCAAGCGACAGAACGCTTAATAGAGTCATGAATATTATTACACGAATAACAGTCTAGGGATTTCTCCCGTATGTAACTAGAAGTGTCATGCTCCACAACAGCACCGGTAGGAAGTGGCACGTTCACCGTGTCTTTGGGGTGCTCAAACATCTTCACGGGCGCTGAATTATCCTTCTCATCGGTCATCTCGGTCAATCCTCCCTTGGTTTTCTCATCCACAAGGGTTGCCTTCAAAGCTGGGACTCCGAAATCTTCCTGGGGATCTGCACTACGTAGTGAAACGTCATTTCGAACAAGAGAGGAGTGTACGGAAGTATCATCGAGGGTGCAAGCATCAGCCGGCCAGGTGACGCGTCCTTGGGAGAAATCCAGGGATGTGCCACTGGCCGTCAGAAATGGGACACCAAGTATAGGAATGGAGTCATTTTCTTCCGGTCCCATGACCTGAAAAGCAGTGGTAAAATGTTTGCCATTAACCTCGATATCAACTTCCCTCACACCACCATCTGTATCTACCACATTACCATTAGCGAGAATAAGTGATTTACGGTCTGTTGTGTCTATTTGCAGTTGCATCTTCGCGACATCCTGCAGAGTGAGGATGTTGCTGGATGCCCCGGAATCACATAAAGCAGTAGTTTCAACATTGTTAATCAAGCAGCTAATCACGAGTTCGTTGGTATTCCCCAGCCTTCCCTCCCCAAGGCTTTTCCTTGTTCATGGGGATTTTTTTCAGTGTTGCTAGGGAGGGTACCAAGCGTGCGCTCGGAGACCATTTGAGCCAATTGGCCCAACTGTGCCTCGAGCTTACGCATTGACGCGGCTTGATTTGTCATGTTTGTTTGGGAAACTTCAACAAACTTTTCAAACATTTGAGCCAAAGAATTGGTTTTTTCGGCGGGGGGGCCTGGAGGATAATTCGGGTGGGGTGGCCGCGGCTGGCTCCCGGAGGCGGAGGCATCATATTGATGCTGCCCCGGTTGCCATCGTTGGCCCGGTGCGTTTTGATTCCACGAGAAATTCGGGTGATTTCTCGCACCCGGATTATAAGCATTTCCATATGGCGCGCCCCTGTTTTGATTTGCGATAAAATTCACGGTTTCATTGGAGAAGGCGGGGTCATACATTACCTCCGCTCCAGGGCACTCAAAGCTGTGATGATCGGTACTTCCGCAACCTTGACACGAGATGGCCAACACCGGAGCAGCAGCAGCGGGCCTTGATGCTTCACAGCAAAGATGCCATTGTCCCACGGGGGTATTCCTTCCCGCGGTCCAAAAGGCGTTGTGCGTGCGGGGTGTCCTGCAGAACTCTCAAAGCATCCTCAGGAGCAAGGTTCATAATTGTTCCACCAGAGGCGGCGTCAATCATGGCGCGGTGTTGAGGTTCGATGGAGAAATAGAAGCATTCCACAAGATTCCACGTTTGGAATCCGTGATTGGGGCACTTCCGCAGCAACTCATTGAAGCGCTCCCAGACTTCCGCCAAACTTTCTTGGTCGTTTTGCCGGAAATTAGCGATGGCGCGTCTCAAACTCACAATACGGTCAACCGGATGGAATTTGGCTAGAAACTTTGTGGTAAGAGCCTCCCAGGTTGTGGCTGTCCCAGGAGGTAGGGAATGAAGCCATGACTTGGCCTTGTCACGTAGAGAGAAGGGGAAGAGACGGAGCTTGACCGTATCGTCAGGAATCCCAGCATAACGGAAAGTGGCACAGATTTCTGAGAAGTCTGCCAAGTGTAGATGGGCGTCCTCAGTAGCCAGTCCAGAAACTGTGCGTTGTTCCGGATGATGTTAAGAATTGCCGGTTTGATCTCGAACTGTTGGTTTGCGATCGCCGGTCCAAACCCAGGGTAAATGCTCCCAACAGTGGGGGTAGTGTAATCTCTCATGGTTCGGACATGCGGCGGTTGCACCTCATTCTCATCCCCGTTACGGTTATCAGGGAGGTTCCCTCCAACACGAACTTCGTTGTCATGGTTCAACTGGTCTCCCATTGTGATTGGATCTATTGCAGCGGCAGCCTTTGCGCACGAAGAGTTCGCTCGATTTCGGATCGTAAGCAACGAGATCTCTTGCAGCACGTCCCTGCATCCACTGAAGCAACAAAACAAAGAAACAAAAATAAAAAAAAACACTAACTCTTATACCAATACTTTCAGAAATCATGATCGTTCAACAGTTGCATTCCCCGGCAACGGCGCCAAAAACTTGATGCGCGTAAAATACGGCAAGCGTACCGGTCGCTCAAGTAATAAAGTTGGGAATGAATCCCCGGATGTCGGTCTCTTGAGGAATGCAATTGGCGTCGAACGATCTAGACTCTAAAACTATCGTTATGAGAGTTAATTTAAATAAACAGAAAAGAAATGTGCTTTTGTTGGTGGTCTTACGACCGATTACACTAATGTAAACTATGCGGGTCGCAATCACCGCTTCTCAAGGCGAGATGGATGTAGCGGCCGCGATGCCGTACTTCGATTGGCGAGTGGACGGAAATCTAGCGAGTGAGGTGATTAGTGCGTAGCAAGCTTGAGTGAAACGAACATGTGGAGTGGAGCGAGATGAAGCGAGGCGCATCAAAGAATAAATCTCAAGAGCAAGATGAAATACAACTGATAACAATAATGCTAGAAGTTGATGTCCATTACAAGCACAAACATTTCATACAACAAGAAAAAGAGAGGAAATGCACAACCATGAGATTGAAGATCCACCGCGGTTGTTGGCCGGAGGTGCGGGTTGTCAATCCGCTTCCAAGCGCAGTCCGAGGAGGGCTTCCGGTACCACCGAGCTGTCACCTCGAGGGCCTGTAACTCCGTTCTCTAGGGGTGCTTCGTCTTCTTCCTTGGTGGAAAGCTCGGAGAAGAATGCTTCAATGGCCGAGAGGATCGCCGGAGGAGGCGAAATGCTTCGAAATCACCGGAGAAGGTCCTCCCGTTGGTATGGATGAAGGTGGAGGTGAATGGGACTTGCTGGAGGGTGAAACGGCGGACTGGCGAAGGTTCCGTAATGATCGTCCTGCCCTAATTCGCGGAACAGCGTATTTTATAGCTTGCAGAATAAATAGCGCGCACGACCACTGGCGCACGACCAGTGATCGTGCGCGACCAAGGTCAGCGCCCGTGCGTGAGCAACCTGCAAAACTGCATCAGAAAATCAGTAGTCGCGCACGATCAGCAGCGCACGATCAGTGATCGTGCGAGGCAAGGCTGATGATCGTGCGGAAATAGCCAGACAGACTTTGCAAAATGGGTATGACTGCGCACGATCGGCGGCGCACGAGCAGTGGTCGTGCGGGTATGGCAAGTGATCGTGCGGAAGGTTCAAGACAGAGTTTCACAAATGAGGCGGGCTGCGCACGATCACTGATCGTGCGCAAGGAGGTCGATGGTCGTGCGTGGGTAAAAACGCACGACCACTGACTCCTTTGCCAAAAATAGTGAAACGCCTATCCCGAATGCCCTCACGATCCCCAAACCTGCAGGAAAACTGCACGGGGCATCGATCGCGGCAGCCACAGCAAACAGTGATAAACATAGCCAGAAAGTAAATGCACACAAGCACAGAAAATGGGCAACAAAGGTGACAGGGCGTGGAAAACCGTAGCGAAACAAAAGGAGTGCAAAATGATGCTAAACGGTGTGCAAAGACAAGGAAATAAGCCCAGATGAGTCCGAAAATAGGTATATAAAGAGGACTCATCAGAGGTACTTTACTTACCTCTACCCTACCAATAATCCGAAAAAGCCCATTATACTAAGAAATTGGTGAACTCGCGGGATACACCGGCGGTAATAATTGTTGTGGTCCCACTAGCGAATGTTGACTCGTCCCGACCCTCCGGTGGGAATGAACACCTGGTCCAGGAGGCCGCCCCTCAAGTTTCTCGGGTCGAACCCCCACTCGCTTGTGGTAATCGACTTGTGACCTTCTCTCATTTCTTAGTTCATGTCCCACTCTCATCATTCCTTGCAGATGCTCCCTTCGGTACTACGTTCCTAGTCAGTCCACCGTTGAAAACCCCAACTGCCCAGAACCCACAAGATCCCGCATCAGGGTCATGACCTTCGACCGAAAAGGAAACTGACACCCCAAACTTTCCAAGATCCATCCCTCGGGATAAACACTGAACCATCTGGGTTTGTTAAAATCTCGCCAATCCTTACTCAAGAGGCTCTTTGAGGGAAGATTTGGACCTTCTCGTCAGCAACCGGGAAAAGGCTCTGTCCCTATGCTAGGTAGATAAGAACGCATTTCCCCTTTTGGCTCGAAACTGATATTTTAAAAGGCTGAACTTTCTTGCCAGGTTATCGTAGGGTCCCGACGACCGACCCTAATGCTGATGAAGACGTCTTGCCACCTCCTTCCCCCAATGAGCTTGTGAACTTTCTCGGCGACCCTCGCGATGCCGAGTTAATTGAGGAGCGAATGGTTGAAGTCCTGGGAAAGGTCAACTGAGCACAGCAGGATGCCTCTGATCGTGCAGATGCACATCGAGCAACCACTGAGTGTCGGCTGAGTGATCTTGAGAGGGACTGCTCACACCTCATTGGGGAGATGGAGTGCCAAGGATGTGGGTGCGAAGAGACCTCTCCTACAAGGCATATCACAAGAGTGAGGGACCAGATACGCTTTGTCCACCAGGAGCTAACCGCTATGAGCACATACTATTATCTGTGAGTTCCTCCGCGGTCGGGGAGGCGAGGTAGGGGTCGCTGGCAATGGATCTAGTATCAAGTCCTTCGACTCTCGCCACCTCCTACACAAACATTCCGCATGTTTTTCTTCAAAATGTACCCCTTCTGTTTTGCTTTGTAATAAACACTTAAGTTTGCGCTCTCTCGACGAGTGGCCTTTCGTATTTTACGCAATGCTTTTATCTTGCACAATGTTTGATGCCTCTGCCGAATGTTATACCCCCACGTTATATCTTTTTCTGTTTACCCATCTCGTTGCCCTATCTACTTACCCAGGGTCATTCCTTGAGGCATTCGCCATTCGCAGGTGGGCGGAGCGACGGGAAGGCGGGACGGATTTTGAGGTGTCAAAATGTTGAAATTGCTATCTACACCCCCAACACACGGGGAATCACATAAGTGCCGCATTTTTCTATAAATTAGCCCTCAACCTTCTGTATTTACTATCTTTTCGATTCCATGCCATCATCTTGCTCTCTTGCACACTCATAACTTTGAGGCACGTGTCTGCGTAAGCCTATCCCCCCCTCACATTCGCAAGATGCAGGGATAGACTGGTCGCCAGACCCGGTATGCGCTAGTCTTCATCGATCATGACTTCCCCGTGCAAGCAAACCGAAGAGGAGTATCTTTCCACTATTGCCAATTATGTACCGCAGGGTTTCGTCGCGCGCCATCCCGACAGCTCTGATAAAATTAACTTCCTACAGGAGGTGGATCTCTCCATTTTACTTGAACACTTCGAGGTAGGATAATGCCTCCCTCTATGGCCGAATGTGTGCCAGGCCCTTCAATATTTCGGGTTGGTTCCCGCCCAGCTCAATCCAAATTCCGTCGCCATCCTAGTAGCATTCACCTGCTACATGTGTAAGGAGCGGATCGAGTTCATCCTATCAGTCTTCCAGAAGCTGTTCAACATCAGGGCTAAGATCGGGATCGTCTTCTTCTTTAGCCAGACGATGAAGACCATTTGTCTTTGCAACAAGAACCACTACTGGCCCAAGAATTTCATCTTTGTGTCGGGGTACTTCGGTAACGTTCCCCTCTAACCAGTTTAGTATGATGAGGCGACTTACAGACCTCCTGCACTCGGGGGACACGAGACTGCCTTGTATGCCTTCTTCAATACAAAGAACTTCAATGTCAAGTATCTGCGATAGAACCTTGACTCCCTCCTGCCCATTCTCGTCAAAGAAGGTAACATTCTTCCCCTTATACTTTTAAGTTCCTGCCTCGGATTGGTAAAGCTTACCCTCATTGTCCGCACAGGTGAGTGAGATGTCCCCCTTTGGCAACTGCATGAGTAAATTGAGGCTCTCGCCCACTGTTTGCCTCTCGCACAATCTACGACTACAGCCTACAGGGAGGAGCTGGGCACTTCGTCTTAGCTGAGTGCCCCAAAGTGGAAGACAGACGCTCCTACCCCAACATCTTCCAAAAAAGGCAAAACAGTAGAGCTAGCAAAGGGCCAGACCGTCGTCGAAGCCCCCACCAAGATTCTGGTCATGATGGATGTGATAGGCACTACATCCAAGATCTTCGCTACGATAGAGCAGGCTCCTGCGGGACCGGTTCTGAGAGGGCATCAGAATTTTGGTCTCGATGAGAAGTACATGGATGAGGCAGGCCATCCCCTGCTTCAATGGGACCTCAAGGCAAACTATTTCTCAATCTCAATGCTCCTCACCTCATAGATAGAGCAGAATTCCACCTACGGTGACGCCTTTTCATTCGCCTTCGTTCTATATGTAACGTCCCAATTCGCGCTAGGCCCCTTGATTGCGTATTTGAGTCAAGGGGGCTGTGGTGAGCCCAATGGGGGATGTGTGGGTGAACAGGTGCGGACGTGCGGGAAATGAGGAAAACAAGGCAAAACAGCATTTTTGGCTGACACGGGTATGGACACGGCCGTGTCCATACCCGTGTGCCTCATAAAAATAGGTTTACCAGTCAGAGAGGTACACGGGCATTGGGACACGGGCGTGTCCCTAGCCGTGTGCCAAGGACACGGGTCGGGACACGGCCGTGTCTCTACCCGTGTGCCGCAACCCTGACCCGGCAGAAAGTGGTTCTGGGAGGAACACGGCCCTAGACACGCATGCATGCCACACGGCCGTGTCACCTGAACACGGGTAGGAACACGGCCGTGTGCCTACCCGTGTCTGCGATGTATAAAAAGGAAAAAGTTGGGAAACCCTAGCATTTCATCTCCTTTCTTCTGCCCCGAAATTCCTGAGAGGGTTCTTGGCTGGAGGAGGAGGAAGAGCTTGCCGGAGCCATCCTTGGAGGAATCAAAACGCCGCCACCGTCAAGGGAAAAACAATGCCGCCGCGAAGGAGTGCGAGGCTCATGGCCGGCCATGGTGGTACCGCTGGACTTGAGGTGAGCTTCCTCCCCTCTCCCTTGGTGCTAGATCTATAGTTATTATAGGAGAGACATCGACTCCATAGAGTCTTGATGGTGAGGAGGAGAGTTCTTAGGATAAGCCATGCCTAGGTTTTAGGCTTAGTCTCCCTCAACCTTCTCATCCTTCAAAGTGGAGATGAGAGGGGTTTTCGTTGGGGGTTTGGCTTTGAAAGGAGAAATAAGGTTGGGTGTGATTTCTGGAGAAGTTTATGCGAGGTCGTTGCAAGGAAGAAGATGAACGGATGCCGTTCATCTCGCCTTAAGATGCGTGCAGAAATCTGATTTCTGCACGCGGCGACCTTCGTGGCCAATTTCGGAGGTGTTCTGGCCAGATCTGGGTGATCGACTCAACACGAAAGTCGTAGCCCTTGAAATTACCTTTCCAACGAGGGGTTGCTCGTTTCCATGCGATACCTGTAGCCACGGGAAAGCTGGTTCGAGTCCGCTGCGTTCGGGAAAATTCCTGTACAGGAAACTGTTTCCTGTACGTATTCGAGTTGAATTTCTGGTATGTTGCGACCAGATCTGGGCGATTGACTCAACACGAAAGTCGTAGCCCTCGCGAATACCTTTCCAACGAGGGGTTGTGCATTGTGATCGGATTCCTGTAGCTCCGGGAATCCCAGTTTTAGTATTGGACTATCCTATGTTAATGCACTTGTTAAATTATAATGTTAGCACTCTTGCAATGATTGTGATTTGCTCATGTGATATCTTGCTCCCATATAACTATAATGTCGTTGTTACTATAATTTAGTATGGTTACTCATTTGGTTGTTTAATAAGGGATAACCATGCAATGGTAGAGAAATGGATTGGATGGGAAGGCTAGATATTAGGAGTTGCTATTGGTAAAGGTAAAATTTATACAAATTGGCGTTGAACATATCTAATGTACGTAGTGTTGAGGTGAAATCATTGAATAGGTGGGCGTGAACATGATGAACACTATGTGAGAGTATTTTGTAACTGTAATCCGAGCCCAAGGGGTTTATTAACAACCGATGCTTAGAGTTGAAGTCTCCCTACGGGTAGCATCGAGTGAGTTGTTTTGGGGCATGTGATGTGCGACGATTCATCGTGTCGCGGTGTTGAGATAATGATTGTGGCAGGTCTACGGGTTCGCCAGTCGTCACACCGATGGGAGCCAATGAGTAGACTTTGGGCGGTAGGGTTAGATACTTGGTGTCCATAACCCGAGATCTCCTCCGTGCCATGAGAACGGTTGGGCTTGCACCTCGTGCGTTTCCGAGGTTCCATCCGGTTCGAAATCAAGGCCAGGTTGGGCTGTGATCTTGGTGCACATTTACCCAAGACCCCTTCTGAGCCGTAGTAGTACGCAGGTGAGCTCCGCTGTTGTGTTCTTAGCGTTGAGGCGTACGGGGGCCTAGGATAGGTAGTGTGATACCACCTAGTAGTGGAGACGCCCGCTCCACTGTCGCCGTCTGGCCACGACGGACGACGCCTGAGAGGTTAGCTACCTGCTCGAAAAGTGGGAACTTCAAGTCTGTGTCGACATAGCAACTTGTATGTGCGTGCGCATGAGTCGGTCATACCATAACATTCATATCATGTCATTCATTGCATACACAAGATCCTCATCGTATAAGTTTGTATGAGCACTCCTATACGATGAGTTACTTTATTGTTAAGCCGATCCTTAACTTATAAGTTTGTATGGGCACTCTTATAAGTTAAGTTACTATTCTGATTAATTATACCTGCTGTCATATACTATTGATATTTGTAGAACTGCTAGTTGTGTAGCGTAGTTTACACTCCACTATTTTTACAGTCACCTGCTTGTTTACTTGCTTATATATAATATATTGTACCTTGTTCCTTTCTCCGCCGGTGCCGAGGAGTCGCCGGGGAGCGGATGTGAAGCCACTTAGTCTTATGACTAACGGTTGCTACGTCTTCCTTTTTAGGAGGAAACCCCGCAGGTAGAGCAGCGACGGACTACGCAGCAGGACAGCCAGGCCCGGATGATAGGACCTGAGGTGGTGGTGCCATCGGCACCGTCAGTGACAGCCGTGAGTGTTTTCATGTAGCCGTTTGGCAAAACATTTCTAGACTCTTGATCTTTTGTACAAGCCCGTTGTGCTTGTTATCTTCCGCTATTTTTGGACTTTAACTTAGCTGTGAACTGAACTGCTTTTAGCTTTACTTTTCTGTTATGGTTGGGTTGGCAAAATTGTTGTGATATGGATTGTAGCCGGCGGAATAGGCGTCTTGTGGTAAAGGCTAACCCGTGTGTTAGTGCTACCGCAAGGCGGCTATTTCGGGCATAAGACTCCCCTCGTGCCGTGTGTTGTGTTCCGGGAGGGGGGTCTTACAAATGGTATCAGACTAAGCCGATCTTCACCTACAGCAGTCAGGTAACAATGGGCCACTCCCGTTCGATTAGTCGGTTTGGGGACAAACCGACTTAGCGGAAGCAGTGGTGTGCTCATATGTAATTCACACTAAGTTGTCCAACTTTGACATTAGTTTTAGCCAACCTGACCCTAATTTGTACCTTGCGTATAGGTCCCAGCGCAGGTGGAGCCGGTTGGGGGCACTCCTACCCCTTCCGTTCCTTCACAATTCCAGCAGTCGGAGCTGGGACAAACGCTGTCAGCCATATTGGATGCATTTAAAGCCCAGCAAGTTCCGGTGCAACAACAAGCGCCAAGCTCCAACTGGTTGAGCACCTTCCGTGTCCTGTCCCCTCCTGCCTATCTTGGGACAGAATCGCCGGTGCGCACCGAGGAATGGCTTGATACCGTGCAGGAATTGATGGCTGGCATAAGATGTCCGAACAGCATGGCGGTGACATTGGTAGTGACGCTGCTAGAGCTGCACGCCAAAAGGTGGTGGAAGTCCCTCATGGGCTCCATCTTCCAAGGGCGGTTGTACACGGACATCGGTTGGAACGAGTTCACGAGGCTTTTCTGGAGCACTTCATCCCTTCTTCTGCTCGGGATGGACTTGAAGAAAAATTTCTGCAGCTGAAGCAGGGATCGAATTCGGTAACGGAGTACCAGAGGGAGTTCCAACACCTCGCTAGGTTTGCCGATTCCTATGAGTTGGACGATAGAGGCTACGCGAAACGCTTCTACAAAGGGTTAAGGGACCCCCTGAGGCAGGCCCTTTTGTTTATAGCCGATGGAAGCCTGGCAGAAATCATTGACATGGCAAAGAGACTGGAGGCGGACCACATGGGATGTGGCAAGAGACCTGCGGAAGGAGTAATTGAAGTCGGCCCTAGTAATAGAAGGCGGAATGATCATGGCAGAGGAAGGGGAAACCACAGAGGCGGTCGGTGGGTCAACCGGAACTATCGGGTGGAGTACCCAACTCCGCAACCACTACCTTTACCACCACCACCGCAGCAGCAATATTATCAACAACCTGGGGGCCGACGTGAGGTGATATGTTTTGAGTGCAATCAACCGGGGCATGTCCGACGAGTTTGCCCGCGATTGATCGGGGATGCTCCTATTGCTCCCCCTCCAGTAGCTCAACGGGGGCGAGGGCACATGCGTGGCCGAGGAAGAGGACCACCAGGGAGAAATCAAGGACATGCACGGGAGCATGTATTCGCATTGGATATGACTCAGGAGAGAAATCCGCAGGAAGTCATCACCGGTACGTGCAAAATTGTTTTAATATTATATGACTTGTTGGATTTATGATACAAATGATACGCGCTATTCTGAATAGTGATTACCCCTTTTGGAACCTAGGCACTGTCGTGGTTAGCGGGAGACCCGCCTATACGTTATTTGACACGGGTGCGTCTCACTCGTTCATTTCGGAGGACTTCGTGAAGGACTTGGAGGGAGTGCAACACTTCACGGGCATTACTCAAAGGGTGCGCCTTCCGGACGGCTCTGAGATGACATCGTCAGCAAGTTGCGACTTCGACACCCTTATTGGAGGAAAGTTCTTTGAAACTCCGGCTACAGTGTTAAGAATCCCGGAGTTCGATCTCATCCTGGGCATGAAGTGGTTGGACTGGCACCACGCCAGGATCAATTGTGCGGAGAAGCAAGTTATGTTGAGGCATGGAGACTCGGAAGTCATCTTCCAAGGTATTAAATTCGCACCCCGTAAATTATTATCTTCAATCCAAGTTATGAAATCTCATATGGAAGGGGACGAGGTCTATGTAATTTGCTTCGAGTTGAAGAAATTGACATTAGAGGTCAAGGATGTGCGGGTGGTGCGAGAATTTCCCGAGGTATTTCCGAGAAATTGCCGGGACTACCCCCGCATAGGGAAGTGGACTTCCAAATAAAGCTAATTCCGGGTGCCAAGCCCGTCTCGCGAGCTCCATACCGAATGGCTCCGAAGGAACTTACAGAGTTTAGAGTCCAGCTTCAGGAATTGGTGGAAGCAGGGTTCGTTCGCCCAAGCTCGTCGCCTTGGGGAGCGCCCGTTTTGTTCGTCAAAAAGAAGGATGGCACCTTGCGGTTATGTATTGATTATCGAGAGTTGAACCGGTTAACGGTGCGGAACACCTATCCCCTACCGCGCATTGATGAATTATTCGATCAATTGGTGGGATCGTATTGGTTCTCAAGTTAGATCTGCGTTCGGGATATTATCAGCTGAGGATACAAGAAGATGACACTCAGAAGACGGCGTTCAGTTCGAGATATGGTTTGTATGAATTCACCGTGATGCCGTTTGGGCTCACAAACGCCCCTTCCGCCTTTATGAGCTTGATGAACAAGGTGTTCGGCCCTTATTTGGACATCTTTGTCATCGTGTTCATCGATGATATCCTAGTCTACTCCAAGACTGAAGCAGAACACGCCGAACATCTAACTTTAGTGCTGAGGAAACTAAAGGAGCACACTCTGTTTGCCAAGTTCAGCAAATGTGAGTTTTGGCTTCGAGAGGTCGCGTTCTTGGGCCATGTGATTAGTGGGGCGGGGCTAGCAGTAGATCCGGCCAAGGTGCGGGCCGTGAAGGAGTGGTCGCCATTGAAGTCAGCGGCCGACATACGAAGCTTTCTTGGACTTGCCGGGTACTATCGCAAGTTTGTGAAGGGCTTCTCGAAGATCGCCCTTCCCCTTACTACGCTGACCAAGAAGGGTGTGCCGTTTGAATGGACACCCCAGTGCGAAGCTGCATTCCAAGAGTTGAAAGACAGATTGACGACTGCACCCATCCTAGCTCTTCCATCTGGGAAGGAGGGCTTTCAAGTTTACACGGATGCGTCGTATCAAGGGATGGGAGCTGTGTTGATGCAGAATGGGCATGTGATCGCTTATGCTTCAAGACAGTTGAAGAAGCATGAAGCCAGCTACCCGGTGCATGATCTAGAGTTGGGAGCGGTGGTATTCGCCTTGAAGATGTGGAGGCATTATTTATACGGCGCCACTGCGAGATCTACTCGGATCACAAAAATCTGAAGTACGTTCACACCCAAAAGGAGTTAAACTTGAGACAGCGGCGGTGGTTGGAGTTCTTGTGCGACTATGATTTCACCTTGAACTACCACCCCGGGAAGGTTAATTCCGTAGCTGATGCCTTGAGCCGGAAAGCGCCGGAAGCGAGCACGGAATCCCGCTTGATGAGGATGGAGTTAATCCGGACGCTGCAAGAGATGGAAATCACTTTGGTCTTTAAGAATCAACCGGAAGAGTATACCGAATATTTGGCCGCGATGAGTATAGTTTGCAACATACGAGACCGGATCCGTACGGAACAAAAGAAGGATGCGGCTTTAACCCCGGCTTTCAAGTCAATGGAGGATGGGACTACGGAAGAATACTCCCTAAAAGACGGCCTCGTCCATTTTCGTGGCCGGCTTTACATCCCCGAAGGTGACAACATTCGGGAGGATATTCTAAAGGAGGCCCATTGCTCCAAGTACTCGGTGCACCCGGGGATCGCGAAGATGTACACCGATTTGAGAAAGACGATGTGTTGGCCGGGCATGAAGAGGGATGTCAAGTACTTTGTTACTCATTGTGTGGCCTGCCAAATGGTGAAGGCAGAGTGCCGAAGCCCCGGTGGAATGCTACAGTCGTTGCCCATCCCCGAATGGAAATTTGAGGACATCTCCATGGACTTCATCCACGGGTTACCTCGCTCGCGCTCGGGGAATGATTCTGTGTGGGTGATAGTTGACCGGTTGACCAAGGTAGCCCGATTTATCCCAATGAAGAAGGAGGCGCAAGTGGGCGTCTTAGTGCGTCTCTTTGTGGAACAATTTGTGCGGTACCATGGTGTGCCAAAGACGATCGTCTCCGACCGGGATGGTCGGTTTACTTCAAGAGAATGGAGGGCTGTACAGGCTTATTTGGGCTCGCGCCTCGCCTTTAGCACAGCCTTTCACCCACAAACGGACGGGCAATCTGAACGAACCATCCGAACATTGGAGGACCTATTGAGGTTGTGTGTGCTAGATAAAGGAGAACCATGGGAGAGGCTCTTACCTCTCGTGGAGTTCTCTTATAATAACAGTCATCAAGCTAGTATTGGAATGGCACCTCATGAAGCTTTGTATGGAAGGAGGTGTAGAACACCCTTGTCCTGGGTGCAAGACGAAGATCCGAAGACATTGGGAAATGAGTATATTGATGACACGGACGCGGTGGTAAAGGTTGATCCGGAATCGAATGCTAGAGGCTCAAAGCCGACAGGCGAAATATTACAACGCAAGGCACCGTATGGTAGAGTTTCAAGTGGGTGATAAGGTGTTCCTGAAGATTCGACCGATGCACGGAGTGTCACGAGTACGTGGAGTCAAGAAGCTCAGCCCAAGGTATCTCGGGCCCTATGTTGTAGTGGAAAGGATTGGCCCTCTGGCCTATCGATTGGAGTTACCACCGGAGCTGGAGAACCTTCACGACGTGTTCCATGTATCGTCGCTTCGGAAGGCTTTGTTGCGACCTGAACAGTATATCCCCACGGCGGATGGTGCCGTGGCATCTGATAGGTCTGTGCGACTGGAGCCGGTGCGGATCGTTGATAACGAGACAAGGACCTTGCGCCGCAAAAGTGTTCCTTGGTGAAGGTGCTATGGTATAATCACGGGAAGGAAGAGTGCACATGGGAGCCAAGGGATTTGATGCAAGAGCGCTACCCGGAATTATTCACTCCAGGTAAAAATTTTATTTGAAAGCATAGTTCCCTTTTTTATGTGTTTCACTCCCATAGCCTTACCCTGATTTCGGGGACGAAATCTTTTATTTTGTTTATAGGATTTGTAACGTCCCAATTCGCGCTAGGCCCCTTGATTGCGTATTTGAGTCAAGGGGGCTGTGGTGAGCCCAATGGGGGATGTGGGTGAACAGGTGCGGACGTGCGGGAAATGAGGAAAACAAGGCAAAACAGCATTTTTGGCTGACACGGGTATGG
This sequence comes from Platanthera zijinensis, assembly GCA_039513925.1. Lineage (NCBI taxonomy): Eukaryota > Viridiplantae > Streptophyta > Magnoliopsida > Asparagales > Orchidaceae > Platanthera > Platanthera zijinensis. Next base: position 113,701,502 of record CM077079.1, read on the forward strand.
ACACGGCCGTGTCCATACCCGTGTGCCTCATAAAAATAGGTTTACCAGTCAGCAGAGAGGTACACGGGCATTGGGACACGGGCGTGTCCCTAGCCGTGTGCCAAGGACACGGGTCGGGACACGGCCGTGTCTCTACCCGTGTGCCGCAACCTGACCCGGCAGAAAGTGGTTCTGGGAGGAACACGGCCCTAGACACGGCATGCCACACGGCCGTGTCACCTGAACACGGGTAGGAACACGGCCGTGTGCCTACCCGTGTCTGCGATGTATAAAAAGGAAAAAGTTGGGAAACCCTAGCATTTCATCTCCTTTCTTCTGCCCCGAAATTCCTGAGAGGGTTCTTGGCTGGAGGAGGAGGAAGAGCTTGCCGGAGCCATCCTTGGAGGAATCAAAACGCCGCCACCGTCAAGGGAAAAACAATGCCGCCGCGAAGGAGTGCGAGGCTCATGGCCGGCCATGGTGGTACCGCTGGACTTGAGGTGAGCTTCCTCCCCTCTCCCTTGGTGCTAGATCTATAGTTATTATAGGAGAGACATCGACTCCATAGAGTCTTGATGGTGAGGAGGAGAGTTCTTAGGATAAGCCATGCCTAGGTTTTAGGGTTAGTCTCCCTCAACCTTCTCATCCTTCAAAGTGGAGATGAGAGGGGTTTTCGTTGGGGGTTTGGCTTTGAAAGGAGAAATAAGGTTGGGTGTGATTTCTGGAGAAGTTTATGCGAGGTCGTTGCAAGGAAGAAGATGAACGGATGCCGTTCATCTCGCCTTAAGATGCGTGCAGAAATCTGATTTCTGCACGCGGCGACCTTCGTGGCCAATTTCGGAGGTGTTCTGGCCAGATCTGGGTGATCGACTCAACACGAAAGTCGTAGCCCTTGAAATTACCTTTCCAACGAGGGGTTGCTCGTTTCCATGCGATACCTGTAGCCACGGGAAAGCTGGTTCGAGTCCGCTGCGTTCGGGAAAATTCCTGTACAGGAAACTGTTTCCTGTACGTATTCGAGTTGAATTTCTGGTATGTTGCGACCAGATCTGGGCGATCGACTCAACACGAAAGTCGTAGCCCTCGCGAATACCTTTCCAACGAGGGGTTGTGCATTGTGATCGGATTCCTGTAGCTCCGGGAATCCCAGTTTTAGTATTGGACTATCCTATGTTAATGCACTTGTTAAATTATAATGTTAGCACTCTTGCAATGATTGTGATTTGCTCATGTGATATCTTGCTCCCATATAACTATAATGTCGTTGTTACTATAATTTAGTATGGTTACTCATTTGGTTGTGTAATAAGGGATAACCATGCAATGGTAGAGAAATGGATTGGATGGGAAGGCTAGATATTAGGAGTTGCTATTGGTAAAGGATATATTTATACAAATTGGCGTTGAACATATCTAATGTACGTAGTAGTGTTGAGGTGAAATCATTGAATAGGTGGGCGTGAACATGATGAACACTATGTGAAGAGTATTTTGTAACTGTAATCCGAGCCCAAGGGGTTTATTAACAACCGATGCTTAGAGTTGAAGTCTCCCTACGGGTAGCATCGAGTGAGTTGTTTTGGGGCATGTGATGTGCGACGATTCATCGTGTCGCGGTGTTGAGATAATGATTGTGGCAGGTCTACGGGTTCGCCAGTCGTCACACCGATGGGAGCCAATGAGTAGACTTTGGGCGGTAGGGTTAGATACTTGGTGTCCATAACCCGAGATCTCCTCCGTGCCATGAGAACGGTTGGGCTTGCACCTCGTGCGTTTCCGAGGTTCCATCCGGTTCGAAATCAAGGCCAGGTTGGGCTATGATCTTGGTGCACATTTACCCAAGACCCCTTCTGAGCCGTAGTACGCAGGTGAGCTCCGCTGTTGTGTTCTTAGCGTTGAGGCGTACGGGGGCCTAGGATAGGTAGTGTGATACCACCTAGTAGTGGAGACGCCCGCTCCACTGTCGCCGTCTGGCCACGACGGACGACGCCTGAGAGGTTAGCTACCTGCTCGAAAAGTGGGAACTTCAAGTCTGTGTCGACATAGCAACTTGTATGTGCGTGCGCATGAGTCGGTCATACCATAACATTCATATCATGTCATTCATTGCATACACAAGATCCTCATCGTATAAGTTTGTATGGGCACTCCTATACGATGAGTTACTTTATTGTTAAGCCGATCCTTAACTTATAAGTTTGTATGGGCACTCTTATAAGTTAAGTTACTATTCTGATTAATTATACCTGCTGTCATATACTATTGATATTTGTAGAACTGCTAGTTGTGTAGCGTAGTTTACACTCACTATTTTTACAGTCACCTGCTTGTTTACTTGCTTATATATAATCATATTGTACCTTGTTCCTTTCTCCGCCCGGTGCCGAGGAGTCGCCGGGGGAGCGGATGTGAAGCCACTTAGTCTTATGACTAACGGTTGCTACGTCTTCCTTTTTAGGAGGAAACCCCGCAGGTAGAGCAGCGACGGACTACGCAGCAGGACAGCCAGGCCCGGATGATAGGACCTGAGGTGGCCTTGGTGCCGTCGGGCCGTCGGCACCGTCAGTGACAGTCGTGAGTGTTTTCATGTAGCCGTTTGGCAAAACATTTCTAGACTCTTGCTCTTTTGTACAAGCCGTTGTGCTTGTTATCTTCCGCTATTTTTGGACTTTAACTTAGCTGTGAACTGAACTGCTTTTAGCTTTACTTTTCTGTTATGGTTGGGTTGGCAAAATTGTTGTGATATGGATTGTAGCCGGCGAAATAGGCGTCTTGTGGTAAAGGCTAACCCGTGTGTTAGTGCTACCGCAAGGCGGCTATTTCGGGCATAAGACTCCCCTCGTGCCGTGTGTTGTGTTCCGGGAGGGGGGTCTTACACTATACAGCTTGGAGGATCGTAGCATCTTCGACGCAGAGTTAACCCGGACCCTTATGCATGAGGCTGCGTGGGCCCAGCTTTGCGCTCTTGAGTTTGTGCATATGTCATCGTACCACAACCTGAATCTCGAGAGAAACCTATGCGACATTTAGAAGTCATAGGATCTAAACTCGGATGAAGTTGCCTACCTGAAGCACCAACTAAAGGCCTCCGAGGAACTTCTTGCTAGTCGCCCAGCACAAGGGGGGAGTGAAACTTCGATAATCTCTCTCATTCTCGCTTTAATTTATTCTAACTCTTTTAAATAGCCTTTCTGCAGGACTCCGTGAATGCCAAACTATTGTGTGCGCAGGTGGCTTGCCTTCAATGTTGGGCCACATGGTTTAAGGCTGAGAACTAGTGCCTGCAAGAACTCCTTGTCCCGCCACATCCCGTCGAGAAGGGTAAACTGCATCAATACACCTACTACGAGATAAAGGGGATGATACAAGAGAATTCCCAGGGGGGCCAAAATGTAATGGAGGTGTTGTGTGAGGCTGAAATACTTAATGCAGGCGTTGAGAAGCTCACAGCGCGCAACAATCTCCCCTTGTTGTTCACTCCCATTAACGAGCTCGAGGACAAGGATGATCTCCAGTGCGGGAATAATGTCGATTTACCCCTGCGTGGGAGCGAGGGATTCTCCAGCGAGAAGCCCAATGACTCCTCCTGAAGACCTTCCGCTTTTTTTCTTTCATAATTGTATTTTGTTTTTCTTGATCATTCATGTTGGGTGTAAAATCCCCACTTGTCAGAATACTTTTTGAGATACAAATTTAAATTTTATAAGTTTTTTGTCTCTGCCAAAATGGATGTTATTTAAATTTTTCGTTTCACATTTCTTGCCACTTGCAAATGCTCTCGCGCATTCGCTCGTCACCAATCCTTAGTTCCTAGGTTGCGACCGGATCGCTCCCGCCCCAAAAAGAGATTTTAGCGAAAGCCTGACCTCGGCTATGCACATTTGCATATGCCTTAGGCTTTTAAGGGGTGACCGTGATGGTCTAGTGTTCGTGGAGTGTGGTGACAGATGGCCTCGATTCCTTACTGAGGCGAGCCTTCCGAGTGGGTATTATTGAATAGGTATTATCGAATGCTTGACAAATGGGTCTTTACGCCATGTGGACCCCACTTGCGCATCTAGGTCCCTCCTGCCTTGCTAAATATGCGTCATTCTCCTTGGACCATCCACTTCCAAAGTGCTTCACCACGTCCACCGTGGGTCCTCTAGGCCAACCAGGTAGGTGAGCTTGACAACTGGGTAAGCTCAGGCTCATCATTTCAAACCACCGCTGAGTGATTTCCAGCCCTGCTAGCTCATGGAAGCCTGGTCAGGGGGATCTTATCAGGTTAAACTTTTTGAACAACAACCGAGTGACTTCCAACCCTGCTAGCTAATGGGAGCATGGTCAACAGGTTCTTCTCGGGTTCAACTTTTCGAACCACCATCGAGTGACTTCCAGCCCTTCCAGCTAATGAGAGCCTGGTCAGCTGGTTCTTCTCTGGACCAACTTTTTGAACCACCACCGAGTGACTTCATGCCCTGCCAGCTAAAGAGAGCATGGTCAGTGGGATCTTCTGCGGGTCAACTTTTCAAACCACCACCGAGTGACTTCCAGCCCTGCCAGCTAATGGGAGCTTGGTTAGCGGGATCTTCTATGGGTCAACTTTTCAAACCACTATAGAGTTACTTCCAGCCCTGCCAGCTAATGGAAGCGTGGTTAGTGGGATCTTCTCGGCGTCAACTTTTCAAACCACCACCGAGTGACTTCCAGCCCTGCCAGCTAATGAGAGCCTTGTTAGAGGGAACTTCTCAGTGTCAACTTTTCGAACAACCATCGAGTGACTTCCAACCCTGCAAGCTAATGGGAGTCTGGTCATCGGGATCTTCTTGGGGTTAACTCTTTAAACCATCACCGAGTGACTTCCAGCCCTACCAGCTAATGTGAGCCTGGCCAGCATGATCTTCTTGGGGTCAACATTTCAAACCACCACCGAATGAGTGCCAGCCCTGCGAGCTAATGGGATCCTAGTCAGTGGGATCTTCTTGGGGTCAACTTTTCGAACCACCACCGAGTGACTTCCAGCCCTGCCAGCTAATGGGAGCCTGGTCATTAAGATCTTCTCGAGGTCAACTTTTCAAATCACCACCGAGTGACTTACAGCCCTGCCATCTTTTGGGATTCTTGTCAGACAGATCTTCTCGAGGTAAACTTTTTGAACGACCACCAAGTGACTTCTAGCCTTGCCAGCTAATGGGAGCCTAGTCAGCGGGATCTTCTCTGGGTCAACTTTTCAAATCACCAACGAGTAACTTCCAGCCCTGCCAGCTAATGGGGGTCTGGTCAGTAGGATCTTCTCGGGGTTAACTTTTCAACCTGTTCATTCACTTACGCAGTTCATTTGTCAAAGATCTTGAGCCATAAGAGAATTAATAATAAAACAAAGAATATGTTATATATAAGGATCAAGGGTAGAAGCGCTTTAAATCATCATTGCTCTAGGTGTGACTTAGGGTTTCCCCCTCCAAATTTTCTAGGCAATATCCTCCTGACTTCACTGCTTCCTTAACGATGTGCGGACCTTCCCAATTTTTGTGAAGCTTTCCCACCATTGCTAATCTTCCCACGACATCCACCTTTCTCAATACCAAGTCCCCTTCTGTAAACTGCTTGATCCCAACATGCTTGTCAAAGTACTTGGCTATCTGTTGCTTGATCTCATCCCGCCTGACGGCAGCAATGTCGTAGAGTTCCTCTATCAGATCTAGAGAAAGACGTAGCCCTTCTTCATTCTCTATCCTCCATTCCTCCTCTCCCTCCTTGGCATCCATTACATGTGGCGACCTGACCTCTAACACCACGGGTAGTACGGCTTCGCAACCATGAGAAAGTTTGAAGGGGGTCTCTTCGGTGACCGTGTTGGTGGTAGTTATCAAGGCCAACAATACCGAGAGAAGTTGGTCCACATAACTTCATCTCAGGATCTCCACCTTTTTCTTCAACAAATTCACTATGATCTTGTTTGTTTCCTCCACCTGCCCATTGCTCCGAGGGTGGTGGACGGAGTCAAACCTGAGGTCTATCCTCAGCTGAGTGCAGAAGATGATGAATTCATCGCTGGCAAACTGGGGTCCATTGTCAGTGACTATGGCCTGCGGGAGCCCATGTCGGCATATGATCTCTCCCCATATGAAATTACGGATCACCTAGGAGGTCACCTTGGCCAGCGCCTTCAATTCCAACAACATCGAGAAATAGTCGATCACGACTAAGAAAAACCTCCTCTGCCAACTTGCCTGGGGGAAATATGTAAGACCCCCTTTTTTTTTAAAACCCGGGGTCTTAGGCCCAGAATCGCCGCTTTGCGGTGACACCTTCACGTCTTGAAGGGTCATCACCACAAGGCGCCGATTCTGCTGGCCAATTCGATCACAGAAAGGTAGCACAATAATTGAAGTAAGAGCAAGTCCACTGAAAGTAAATCACACATATAGAATAAAATCTCCATGAAGGGATTGTCCACAGAATAACAACAATCAGAGTACTATAAATGCAGGCTTATGCCCGGTACATCATGTCCTCACTACAATCTCTCATGCGGAAGCAAAAACAGAAACTACTCGGGGTCGATACTCACGGTCCCAGCTGTATAAACTCCGGAGCTAGACTGCCCCCTCTCCAAGCGCACCGGCCTCTGGGGATGCTCCTCCATGCTGGGCTCCGCGATCCCCTAAATGATGCAGTTCAAAAACCGTTAGTCATAAAGATTAAGCCCTATCATCCCCTACCCCTTCCCCCATGGATCCTAGGTACCGAGCGGAGAGGAAGAAAGGGAATGACATGAAGGTGGAGATTTAATCAAGAAACAGATGGCAGCGGAACTAATCTAGCAATTCTATAACAAATATGACAGAAACAGAAAGTAGGAAAGGTAACCTTAACTTATGTGCAAAAGCGCATAAGCCAAGGGATCTTCTGCAAGGCTCCCATCATATAGAGTGTCCCATACCACCTTTACGTTGGGGTATCGGTTATCAAACAGCAACATATATTTATATTGAAATTAACCTTAATTTATAAACTTGCCCACACAAGCTTATAGACCAAGGGGTCGTTTGGCAGGTCCTAATGTATAAGCGTCCCATACCACTTATACTTTAGGTTTCAGTGTTAAATGAATCGATTATGCTATGACATGCAAGTGGGTATGATGAATCATGTAAGTGCAACTCACACACCCGACTCTGTGCACACAGACCTTTAGTTCCCCCTTTCGGAGCTGTTACCTCCCAGGATACCACCGTAGTGGCAGACGGAAGCGGTGGGTCTGGCCTCGCCCACCTCTAAACCAATAAAGCACTACCAGTCAGACCTATCGTACGCCTCAACGCTTGGTGCACTAAGAGGACACCTGCGTACTCTTGTCGGCTGGCGCACCGGACTTCTGTTGGCGAAGTGCTAACCACACTTGCCGAGTCAGCGTATTGGCGTCGGTGCATTGACCCTCCAATACTGAAGACCCACCACCTTAATTTTCATTCCTTTTTATGCACATGCAAGTTTAATCGTGAACACACAAAAATCGAGCCGAAGCTCCTCGGACCAAAACGTCCGTCTCTTAACCAACCGAGCCGAAGCTCTCCGGACCATCCCGTTCGTCCCTTAACCAACCGAGCCGAAGCTCTCATAATTCTTCCTGTGCCAACAGTGTTTGTGAAAGGTGTAGCCCTAATTACTAAGTTACTCTTGTCAGTTTGTTATTACAGTTTACGTTAACCCAGGACTGCCCCCGGTATTCCCCGTGAAGGGCTCTCAAAGGGCACTAGGAACTATGATGGTAGCTGAAGCCCATCGTTCCCTTTCGCAAGGCACTTATTATTATTGGTTGATCCCCTTTACCCATTCCTTTCATATTACGATAGACTATCCTAGGGTGATTTTTAACCTTCCTCTCTTCGCGAAAGACGATCTTTCGTCGAACCTAAGCACCTTTAAACTCAAGCTATCACTACTTCTCTCTACTCCTCATATCATCCTATTGTGATATCATCCACAATTGTCCACCCAGACAAAATCACTAACTCCAATGACTTTCTCAGACCATGTCCTATTGTAATTCACAAATTTGCTATATGCCGACCAACCTAGACTATATATCGGACCGGTTATGCAATGATCCCAAAACTAATCCAAATGCCCTAAATTATTTACTGGAGACTTATCATGATAAAAATAGCCTAAGTCCAGAATGTGGTAATTTTCCTAATTTATCTGGCATTTAATTAATTTCCTCAAAATCCCAAGGGCTACAGGTTTGAACATGATCTACCCTAAATTCTCATGCAAGATGTCCAGCAAATTTATAATAAATAGTAGGTTATCCCAATAGAGTAAATCCACAGTATCATAATTTTTTTCTATCATCAAAAGGGCACTAAAACTATTTTAGCAATATTTACTATCCCCCATTATTTAAGAACCAAGTACAGAGAATATTCTTCCAAAAATTATAAATAATTTATAATATGCAGATACAGGCCTATAATTAGCACTGGCCCAGTTTCATAATTTTTCAGTAATAAAATCATCCCTAAATGATTTTCAAAGCATAGAACCCCTTTTTAACTTTTGTGAAGGAAGTACTGGATTTACTCAACTAAAAATTATACAAAAATTTATGGGTAACCATTCTGTCCTAAAACATTTATTTCCAAGATTTCATGAGATTTCCATGAACAGAAAGGTACAAATAATTTAAACATCAATTAGGGTTAAAATCAACTTTACAAATGAACTGCTGGAAATAAACATCATACAATTCCAGTAAAATTTCTATAAATTCTACCCACTTCAAAACTAACTCTACCCGAGTTTCACAGCCATTAGATAATTATTAGTGATGGATTGTGCTTAATTAGTATTTTAACCTAAAGCTAAGATTAAGGTTTTGAGGCATCTACTTGTCTCCAAATTCTCCAAGATTCCATCCAGACGATTATTATCATGTTATTATCAATTCTACAGAGTTTCAAGGCAATACGAGAGCAATTGCCCCATATCCTTCACAACCCTCAAAACCCTCCATCTAGGGTTTGAGTTTTGATCCTAGGTTAAACCAACCCTAAACCACACCATTTTCTCCAAGTGAGTTATAAAAACCCTTCCAAGTCAGTGGTCAAGATTTCAGCCTCAGTTGAGGTGATATGACCGTTCTAACTTCTAGTGCACTTTTTACTCAAAAATGCCTCACTATTGCCTAGTTAAGAATAGGTGACTCCCTATCCAAAACTCATCCAAGTGAGTTGGAAATTTGTACAGAGTTAAGTTATGTAGCCAGGGACCACTCACCAAAATTTGGGAGGGTTTGGAGGTCATTTGACTACTTAAATAATTTCCTCTAAGTTTATTAAATTAAAACAAAAACTTTAGGCAAAGTGTCTCAAAAAATTCCCATTTTTGGACTGCCTTTAGATATAGCTAAGTTTAACCCCCTGCCCAAATTTCAGGTCATTTGGACAACGTATGAAGCGTGGGCATCCATTTTAGTTTCTGCCCAACCCTAAGTACAGCCCCCATTAAAACGGGTGTTGCGGTCAAACCACTTACCCAAACGAGTTGAAACTAATTTTAAATTAATCTAGACTCGAAGGGGCTACGACTTCCGTGATAGGTCATTTTTCCTAAATTGGCCTCTAAGTGCCTCAATTTGCAGCCTCAAAATATACTCAAATAATTTAACTTTTGATTATGTAATATATACATAATTTATATATTTTAAATTGATTTTACTGTTCATCTTCTACAGAAACCCGAAAACCAGAATCATAGAAAACCCATATTTCATGTAGCTCTTTCGTGATCCGTCGCCGGCTATCCGGTCACTTCCCTGGCCAACCTCCACCACCACCACCTCCGTTGAGGCGATGGCTATCGGTCGGCGGTGGTTTGGCCGCCGGAGGTGGCGGTTTCCGTCAAACTCAAAACGATATTTTTCCATGGTTTTCCATGAAAACACGAGGTTGGTCCGGCTCCTTGAGCACGTACTTCATTTCTAAGAACCTAAGATCTACCCATAAGAGAAGAAGTAGAGGAGGACCTTGTTCGCGGTTTGGAGGCGAGATGAACGACGGGGTGCCATGGCGCAGTGGTGGCGTTGCCGAACTTCTCCTACAGCAAGAGAAAAAGTCTAAATTTGTTTGATCGAGTGTGTAACCTTCTCCTCTTGCTCCAAGGGGTCTTTTATAGATCAGCAAGTGGGGAGGGGAAAGAGGTAAGCAATTATGGTCATGAAGGCTCCTCTTAATGGTGTTTCGGTTGTGGTAGAGGCAGTTGAAACGCTGGAAATGAAGAGGTGTTTGCCAGGCGGCGATTTCCTATTTGACCAACATTTCCTTATTTTATTAAATAATTAGAGTAGGAAACGGCCCATAAATTCTCCTGGTGTACATTCCCATAACCAGAATTGATTATGACGCCGGTTACCGAAATTTCCAGTCTGGCTGAAGTTTCGGCCCTTGTCACGGGCGTGACACATAGGTCACAGGCATGACAGGCCCGAGTGGAAAATTCTGAGGTCGACGATCGTCGAACTGAGATCGATTGTCGTCGAAGGGTGGTCACGCCCTAGGTCACGGGCGTGATATATGGGCCACGGGCATGACAGGGTCAAGATGCAAATTCCGCGCTCGGAGATCGTCTTGCTGAGATCGATGATCGCCGAAGGGGGTCACGCCCTAGGTCACGGGCGTGACACCTGGGTCACGGGCATAACATGGCCATGACGCAAATTCTACGCTTCGACGATCGGCCCGCTGAGATCGACGATCATCGAAGGGGTCACGCCCTAGGTCACGGGCGTGACACATAGGTCATGGGCGTGACTGGCCCGGGTTGCAAGTTCGACGATCGTCCTACGGAGATCAACGATCGTCGAAGGGGTCACGCCCTAGGTCACGGGCGTGACACATAGGTCACGGGCGTGACACATAGGTCACGGGCGTGATAGGTTCGGGTTTCAAATTCGACGATCGTCTCACGGAGATCGACGATCGTCGAAGGAGTCACGCCCCATGTCACGGGCGTGACACATAGGTCACGGGCGTGACCAACCCGTGACCCGAAGTCTCAGTCGTTGTGCTTCAATTCTTGGGCTTGTGGGGTTCTCTCACGACAGACCGACTCCTACGGGTCTAGCCGGAAATGGGATGTTACATATCGCAATAAACAAAACAAAAATTTCGTCCCAGAATTTGAGGTTGAGTCTACGGGGATTTCTACCGAAATAAATTAAACTTGTAACATCCCATACGATTTTTTTTTCTATTGGGTTCAATCGACTACTTGTTTGATAAACGAAGACAGTCTCCCCAATAAACAAAAGATTAGCCCCTACTTTCCTGCGCATGCCTAGGTTCTAAATTTTCCTTATCTAGTCGTACGGTTTAGTACAAAAAGGTAATTTATAGTACACCAAGAGGTGGTGAGGTATACCTGACTGAACAACTCCGGATATTTTTGCCTCATCAGGTACTGCGGTTCCCAGGTGTGCTCCTCCTAACCGTGGTTTCTCCACAGAACCTTGACTAAGGGGATCTTCTTGAGGCGCAAGATCCGTACTACTTTGTCGTCGATCCGAACCGGCTCTAAGTGAACAGATCGGTATGAAGCTACCGGCCCTTCGGTGGTCAAAATCCGCTGCTCCGGGCATAGTAGAGCCCTTCTCAAAAAGAAATGTAGAAGACGTCGTGTAGAGCTGCCAGCTCTGGTGGCAACTCTAGCCTGTAGGCTAGGGGCCCGATCCGCTCTAGGATCCGGTAAGGGCCCATATACCTAGGGCTGAGGTTTTTCCTCTGACCGCACACCCGTGAGACTCCGTGCATAGGCCGGATCTTCAAGAACACTCGGTCCCCTACCTGAAACTCCACCTGACGATGCCGGGCGTCATAGTACTTAGCCTATCTGCTCAGCGCCTCAAACATCCTATCTCTGATCAGTCTCACCTGAGCCTCGGTGTCTTCAACAAAATCCGATCCCAACACCTTCGGATCCTCATCTTGAACCCAAGAAAGCGGGGTCCTACATGTTATTCCATACAAGGCTTCATAAGGTGCCATCCTGATGCTGAACTGGTAGCTATTGTTATAGGAGAACTCGACCAATAGCAACATCCTCTCCCACGGCTCCCCTCGGTCTAGTATACACAGTCGTAGTAGATCCTCCAACGTCCTGTTGGTGCGCTCTGTCTGCCCGTCCGTCTGAGGGTGGAAGGCCGTGCTAAAAGTCAATCGGGTGCCCAGGTATGCCTGCACTGACCGCCACTCTCTGGATGTAAACCGTCAATCGCGGTCTGACACTATCGTCCGGGGCACGCCATGATATCAGATATACTGCTCCACGAACTTCCGTACCAGCACTCCCACCGAGTCATCTTTCCTGATTGGTATAAAGCGGGCCACCTTCGTCAACCGATCAACAATCACCCAGATCGAGTCATTCCCCGTCCGAGACCGGGAAAGACCATGTATAAAATCCATAGCTATATAATCAAACTTCCACTCCGGCACCGGGAGTGGCTGCAATAATCCTGCGGGGTTCCTGCACTCCGCTTTCACCAACTGATACGCCTCGCAATGGGTCACGAAGTACGTAATGTCCTTCTTCATGCCCGGCCAAAACATCGTCTTCTTCAGATCAGCGGTCATCTTTGTGATCCCCGAGTGCACAGAGTACAGGCTACAATGCGCCACCGTCATAATATCCTCTCGGATCTGGCCTCCTGCGGGTATATATACTCTGCCTCTAAAATGTAGCAATCCATCTCTCAGGGAATAATCTCCTGTCAAACCCTCCTCCAAGGCTCGGAACATCGGCTCTGCCCACGCATCTGTCCTCTATCCATCCGAATGCGATCCCGAATATCATCTATGGCCACCATCGATGTCAGATACTCCCTATACAGCTCTGGATCATCCTCGGACACTAGGGATATCTGCTTATCTCTGAATGACCGGACTAGCTCCATGGACATAACCTGGGGCCCAGCTTCGGAAGTGGCAGCTCTCCGACTCAACGCGTCGGCCACCACGTTTGCATTCCCTGGATGGTAGTGCATCTCATACTGATAGTCTGCTAAGAACTCCACCCAGCGCCTCTGCCTGATATTCAGCTCCTTCTGCGTGTCCACGTATTTCAAGTTCTTGTGGTCGGAGTAGATGTCGCAGTGGACTCCATAAAGATAATGGCGTCAGACCTTCAGAGCAAAAACGACCGCTCCCATCTCAAGGTCATGCACCGGGTAGTTCTTCTCATGGGTCTTCAGCTGGCGAGAGGCATATGCTATGACGTGTCCGTTCTGCATCAGCACTGCTCGCATCCCCTGGTATGATGCGTCAGTATACACCTGGAATCCTTCCTTTCCAGATGGAAGGGCCAGAATAGGGGCTGAGATGAGTCGGTCCTTCAGCTCCTGGAAAGTCGCCTGGCACTGCGGGGTCCAAACGAAAGGTGCCTCCTTCGTCAAAGATGTGAGTGAGAGGGCAATTTGAGAGAACCCCTCCACGAACTTCCGGTAATAACTGGCAAGTCCCAAGATACTTCGTACATCGGTGGCTGTCTTTAACTACGGCCAATCTCGGACTGCCTGAATCTTTGCCGGATCCACTGCCAACCCGGCTCCGCTGATAATGTGGCCTAGGAAAGCCACCTCCTTCAACCAAAACTGACACTTGCTGAATTTCGCGTAAAGGCGATGCTCCTGCAACCTTTCCAAAGTCAGTGCCAGATGCCGAGTATGCTCGTCCTCTGTCCTAGAGTAGATCACGATGTCGTCTATGAATACAATGACGAAAACATCCAAGTAAGCCTCGAAAACCCGGTTCATGAGGCTCATGAACGCCGACGGAGCATTCGTGAGCCCGAAGGGCATCACGGTGAACTCATACAGGCCATATCTGCTACTGAAGGCCGTCTTCGGGATATCCTCCTCCTGGTTCCGCAGCTGGTAGTATCCTGACCTCAAGTACAGCTTCGAGAAATAATGGGCTCCCTCCAGTTGGTCGAACAATTCATCTATCCGTGGGAGCGGATAGGTATTCCGGACGGTCAGCCTGTTTAGTGCTCGATAATCGATGCACAGGCGAAGTGTCCCATCCTTCTTCTTCACGAATAGGACCGGGGCTCCCCATGGCGAGGAACTCGGTCTAACAAATCCTGCCTCAACCAATTCCTGCAACTGAGTCCGAAACTCTGCCAACTCCTTCGGGGCCATCTGATAAGGGGCCCTAGATGCCGGCTTGGCCCCCGACACAAGCTGTATCTGAAAGTCTTGCTCTCGGTGCGGAGGTAGTCCTGGCAGTTTCTCTGGAAAGATGTCAGCAAAATCTTGCACCACCGGGATGTCTGTCACCGACTCCTTGACTTCCGCCATCTCAAATAGAATCTGATAGACCTCCTCTCCCTGCAGATGGGCCTTAACAACCTATACCGAAGATAAGAGTATACGAGAGACAGGTCTTATACCTTCGATGACAATGAAAGAGACCCGTGTCTCACGGTGATCCTCTTCGCCTGGCAAACAATCTGGGCATGGTTCCAGTGCAGCCATACCATACCCAGGATCAAGTCGTATTCTGTCAGCCTCAAAATCGTCGCTGGAGCCTCGAATGCCTTTCCACCAATTTCTGCCTCCATATTGCAGTGATCTGTGGTAAGGAGCTCAAATCCATCCGGTAGTCGCACACTCATCCTCGAGCCATTGAATCGCTCCACGCCTTCCAGTCCTTCTACGAATGTCTCCGACACAAAGGTGTGAGTAGCTCCAGTATCGAACAGCGTGCGGGCAGGCTTGCCACTGATGAAGACTATACCTGGGGTGATTAGATGTCTTAGGTTCTATAATGAGTTTTACCTTCCTTGCTAATCTATCTAGTGTGGTTCAAAGTTTTAACAACTGAAAGGGAAATGCTACGAAAATAAAGAAGCATTACTGCATACCTGCTATGACCTGCTCCGGATTCTGAGGCTACGCAAGGTCCAAAGCATATACCTGCTCCCTTCCCTGTCTACGATCTCCATCCTAGTATCCACGACCGCGGCCGCATCCTCGGCCTCCATAATGCTGAGATGGTGGGCCACCCTGTGGTGCTAGAGGTGGTGCCCCCCTCATCGGGCAGATCCTCCGGATGTGCCCAATCTGATGACAAAAGAAGCACTCTGGTGGGGGATACGCCATTCCCCCGGGTCTCGGCATCTCCTGCATCCGAAGAGGTTGAGGGGCCAATATCACCTGCTCCCTCGGCTCCTGCCTCACTTCCTGACGAGGCTGGTCCACTGTCCTTCTCCCCTCTGGTATAGCACCTCGTCGCTGGTCATTTCTTATTCTCCATCCCTGATCCTCTGCTGGCCGCTTCCGGCCCCGAGTGGTGTGCCAATCAGCCTCAATCCTCTTTGCCATCTCCAAAATCCGGGAGATAGGCCCATCGGATACAAACAACAAAACCTCCCTCAAGTCCTCCCGCAGGCCCTTATAGAACCTCCTTTATACCCTGCTTCGTCCAGTTGGTAGGAATCTACGTATCGAGCCAGATGGTCGAACTCCCGATGGTACTCCACCACCGTCCGGGTGCCCTGCTTCAGCTGTAAGAACCGCTCCTCCAACTCATCCCTAGGCTGACTGCAGAATGAAATGCTCCAGCAGCGCGGCCCTGAACTCTTCCCAGGTAACCTCCGCAACCTCCCTATCGGCAAATGTCGTGTCCAACAGCGTCTTCCACCACCTCTTGGCATGGGACTCCAGGCAAGAGACAACCAGAGCCACCCTCTCCTTCCAGGGACACCGTATCCCGGTCAGCATCTCGTACATGATATCCAGCCACTCTTCCATCCGAACCGCCGACTCTGTCCCCAAGTAGGACGGGGGAGACAGTCCTCGGAAGATGCTTAGCCAGTTGGCCCCCGGATTTGGCTGCGGGACCGGAACCTACTGGGCCCTGAAAGCCTCCAGGATGGCAGTCAGAGTCTGTCCCATGTCTGACTGAAGGAAAGGAGTGGGGACCGGTGGAGGTGGTGCAACACCCTGAGCCTACTGAACTCCGCCCTGTGGCGTAGGCTGTGCTGGAGGCTGCGTAACAAAAACCCATACTGATAAAACATTCAAACTTAAACAAAAGTGGACAATTTATATGTGATCCCCATATGGGCACACCACTGCTTCCGCTGCTTAGTTTGTCCCCAAACTAAACTCGAGCGTGGGTGACCCAGGGATAGTGGACTGCTACCTTTTTCAGATCGATGTTTGCCTCTGATACCACTTGTAAGACCCCTTTTTTTCTTTTTAAAACCCGGGGTCTTAGGCCAAGAATCGCCGCTTTGCGGTGACACCTTCACGTCCTGAAGGCTCATCACCACAAGGCGCCGATTCTGCTGGCCAATTCGATCACAGAAAGGTAGCATAATAAATGAAGTAAGAGCAAGTCCACTGAAAGTAAATCACACATATAGAATAAAATCTCCACGAAGGGAGTGCCCACAGAATAACAACAATCAGAGTACTATAAATACGGGCTTATGCCCGGTACATCATGTCCTCACTACAATCTCTCATGCGGACGCAAAAAAAGAAACTACTCGGGGTCGAGACTCACGGTCCCGGCTGTATGAACTCCGGAGATAGACTGCCCCATCTCCAAGCGCACTGGCCTCTGGGGCTGCTCCTCCATGCTGGGCTCCGAAATCCCCTAAATGATGCGGTTCAAAAACCGTTAGTCATAAAGACTAAGCCCTATCATCCCCTACCCCTTCCCCCATGGATCCTAGGTACCGAGCGGAGAGGAAGAAAGGGATGGACATGAAGGTGGAGATTAAATCAAGAAACAGATGGCAGCGAAACTAATCTAGCAATTCTATAATAAATATGATAGAAACAGAAAGTAGAAAAGGTAACCTTAACTTATGTGCAAAAGCGCATAAGCCAAGGGATCTTCTGCATGGCTCCCATCATATAGAGTGTCCAATACCACCTTTACGTTGGGGTGTCGGTTATCAAACAGCAGCATATATTTATATTGAAATTAACCTTAATTTATAAACTTGCCCACACAAGCTTATAGACCAAGGGGTCGTTTTGCAGGTCCTAATGTATAAGCGTCCCATACCACTTATACTTTAGGTGTCAGGGTTAAATGAATCGATTATGCTATGACATGCAAGTGGGTATGATGAATCATGCAAGTGCAACTCACACACCCAACTCTGTGCACACAGACCTTTAGTTCCCCCTTTTGGAGTCGTTACCTCCCAGGATACCTCCGTAGTGGTAGATGGAAGCGGTGGGTTGGGCCTCGCCCACATCTAAACCAGTAAAGCACTATCGGTCAGACCTATCGTACGCCTCAATGCTTGGTGCACTAAGCGGACGCTTGCGTACTCTTGTCGGCTGGCGCACTGGACTTCTATTGGCGAAGTGCTAACCACACTTGCCGAGTCAGCGTAATGGCGTCGGTGCATCGACCCTCCAATACCGAAGACCCACCACCTTAATTTTCATTCCTTTTTATGCACATGCAAGTTTAATCATGAACACACAAAAACCGAGCCGAAGCTCCTCTGACCAAAACGTCCGTCTCTTAACCAACCGAGCCGAAGCTCCCCGGACCATCCCGTCCGTCCCTTAACCAACTGAGCCGAAGCTCTCATAATTCTTCCTGTCCCAACAGTGTTTGTGAAAGGTGCAGCCCTAATTACTAAGTTACTCTTGTCAGTTTGTTATTACAGTTTACGTTAACCCAGGACTGCCCCCGGTATTCCCCGTGAAGGGCTCTCAAAGGGCACTAGGATTTATGATGGTAGCTGAAGCCCATCGTTCCCTTTCGCAAGGCACTTATTATTATTGGTTGATCCCCTTTACCCATTCCTTTCTCATATTACGATAGACTATCCTAGGGTGATTTTTAACCTTCCTCTCCTCGGGAAAGACGATCTTTCGTCGAACCCGAGCACCTTTAAACTCTAGCTATCACTACTTCTCTCTACTCCTCATATCATCCTATTGTGATATCATCCACAATTGTCCACCCAGACAAAATGACTAACTCCAACGACTTTCTCAGACCATGTCCTATTACAATTCATAAATTTGCTATATGCAGACCAACCTAGACTATATGTCGAACCGGTTATGCAATGGTCCCAAAACACATCCAAATGCCCTAAATTATTTTCTGGAGACTTATCATGATAAAAATAGCCTAATTCCAGAATGTGGTAATTTTCCTAATTTATCTGGAATTTAATTAATTTCCTAAAAATCCCAAGGGCTACCGGTTTGAACATGAACTACACTAAATTCTCATGCGAGATGTCCAGCAAATTTATAATAAATAGTAGGTTATCCCAATAGGGTAAATCCACAGTATCATAATTTTTTTCTATCATCAAAAGGGCACTAAAACTATTTTAGCAATATTTACTCTCTCCCATTATTTACGAACCAAGTATAGAGAATATTCTTCCAAAAATTATAAATAATTTATAATATGCAGATAAAGGCCTATAATTAGCACTGGCCGAGTTTCATATTTTTTCAGTAATAAAATCATCCCTAAATGATTTTCAAAGCATAGAACCCCTTTTTAACTTTTGTGAAGGAAGTACTGGATTTACTCAACTAATAATTATACAAAAAATTTAAGGGTAACCATTCTGTCCTAAAACATTTATTTCCAAGATTTCATGAGATTTCCATGAACAGAAAGGTACAAATAATTTAAACATCAATTAGGGTTAAAATCAACTTTACAAACGAACTGCTGGAAATAAACATCATATAATTCCAGTAAAATTTATATAAATTCTACCCACTTCAAAACTAACTCTACCCGAGTTTCACAGCTTTTAGATAATTATTAGTGATGGATTGTGCTTAATTAGTATTTTAACCTAAAGCTAAGATTAAGGTTTTGAGGCATCTACTTGTCTCCAAATTCTCCAAGATTCCATCCAAATGATTATTATCATGCTAATATCAACTCTACTGAGTTTCAAGGCAATACGAGAGCAATTGCCCTCATATCCTTCACAACCCTCAAAACCCTCCATCTAGGGTTTGAGTTTTGATCCTAGGGTAAACCAACCCTAAACCACACCATTTTCTCCAAGTGAGTTATAAAAACCCTTCCAAGTCTGTGGTTAAGATATCAGCTTCAGTTGAGGTGATATGACCGTTCTAACTTCTAGTGCACTTTTTACTCAAAAATGCCTCACTATTGCCTAGTTAAGAATAGGTGACTCCCTATCCAAAACTCATCCAAGTGAGTTGGAAATTTGTACAGAGCTAAGTTATGTAGTCAGGGACCACTCACCAAATATTGGGAGGGTTTGGAGGTCATTTGACTACTTAAATAATTTCCTCTAAGTTTATTAAATTAAAACAAAAACTTTATGCAAAGTGTCTCCAAAAATTCCCATTTTTGGACTGCCTTTAGATATAGCTAAGTTTAACCACCTGCCCAAATTTCAGGTCATTTGGACAAGGGATGAAGCATGGGCAACCATTTTAGTTTCTGCCCAACCCTAAGTACATCCCCCATTAAAACGGGTGCTGCGGTCAAACCGCTTACCCAAACGAGTTGAAACTAATTTTAAATTAATCTAGACTCGAAGTTCCTCAATTAATCTAGAAACCACTTAAAACGGGTGCTATGACTTCCGTGACAGGTCATTTTTCCTAAATCGGCCTCTAAGTGCCTCAATTTGCAGCCTCAAAATATACTCAAATAATTTAACTTTTCATTATGTAATATATACATAATTTATATATTTTAAATTGATTTTATTGTTCATCTTCTACAGAAACCCGAAAACAAGAACACAGAAAACCCATATTTCCTGTAGCTCTTTCGTGATCCGTCGCCGGGTATCCGGTCACTTCCCTGGCCAACCTCCACCACCACCACCTCCATTGAGGCGATGGCTATCGGTCGGCGGTGGTTTGGCTGCAGGAGGTGGCGGTTTCCGGCGAACTCAAAATGATATTTTTCCATGGTTTTCCATGAAAACATGAGGTTGGTCCGGCTCCTTTGAGCACGTACTTCATTTCTAAGAACCTAAGTTCTACCCATAAGAGAAGAAGTAGAGGAGGACCTTGTTCGCGGTTTGGAGGCGAGATGAACGACGGGGTGCCATGGCATAGTGGTGACATTGCTGAACTTCTCCTACAGCAATAACAAAAGTCTGAATTTGTTTGATCGAGCGTGTAACCTTCTCCTCTTTCTCCAAGGGGTCTTTTATAGATCAGCAAGTGGGGAGGGGAAAGAGGTAAGCAATTATGGTCATGAAGGCTCCTCTTAATGGTGTTTCGGTTATGGTAGAGGCAGTTAAAATGCTGGAAATGAAGAGGTGTTTGCCAGGCGGCGATTTCCTATTTGACCAACATTTCCTTATTTTATTAAATAATTAGAGTAGGAAACGGCCCATAAATTCTCCTGGTGTACATTCCCATAACCAGAATTAATTATGACGTCGGTTACCGAAATTTCCAGTCTGGCTGATGTTTCGGCCCTTGTCATGGGCGTGATACATAGGTCATGGGCGTGACAGGCCCGAGTGGCAAATTCTGAGGTCAACGATCGTCGAACTGAGATCGATGGTCGTCGAAGGGTGGTCACGCCCTAGGTCACGAGCGTGACATATGGGCCACGGGCGTGACAGGATCAAGACACAAATTCCACGCTCGGCGATCGTCTCGCTGAGATCGACGATCGCCAAAGGGGGTCACGCCCTAGGTCACGGGCGTGAAACCTGGGTCACAGGCGTGACATGGCCATGACGCAAATTCTGCGCTTCGACGATCGGCCAGCTGAGATCGACGATCGTCGAAGGGGTCACGCCATAGGTTACAGGCGTGACACATAGGTCACGTGCGTGACAGGCCCGGGTTGCAAGTTCGACGATCGTCCCACGGAGATCGACGATCGTCGAAGGGGTCACACCCTAGGTCACGGGCGTGACACATAGGTCACGGGCGTGACAGGCCCGGGTTTCAAATTCGACAATCGTCTCACGGAGATTGACGATCGTCGAAGGAGTCACGCCCCATATCATGGGCGTGACACATAGGTCACGGGCATGACCAACCCGTGACCCGAAGTCTCAGTCGTTGTGCTTCAATTATTGGGCTTCTAGGGTTCTCTCACGACAGACCGACTCCTATGGGTCTAGCCGGAAATGGGATGTTACAAAATATCCAACCAAATCTAATCCCCAGATGTGAAAGGGCCAGGGATCTGTGATGCTCCTAAGCCTCTAGGCAGGCAAAAGTTGGAGTCGAGCATACAACTGACACTTTTAAAAATTCCTTGCAAACTCTATTGCATCCTTTCCCAAGGCTAGCCTGAAGTATCCTTATCGGACCACCCTTGCCTCCAAGGTCCTGCCTCTAAAGTGGCTTCCACACTAGCTAGAATGCACCTCTTTTATGATCTTTAGGACTTCTTCCTCCATCATACATAGGGCCAGGAGCCTCAAAAGTGTCTTTTGGTCCAAACCTCCCTCGTGCATTAAATAATAAGCTGAATTGTGCTTGATGTATTTTCCGTCCTTGATCTCTTATGGGGGCTTGCTTGTGGTTAAGAAGGTTATGAAGGGGTCTTCCCTTGACGGGTGTCGATCTACCTCCATCAATTCACCTTCCTCGATTGTCAGGTGAAATAGTTATATCAAAGTGCCTTCGGCCCTGGGTTCGAACTTGGCCAACCTATCAACTGCCGTATTCTCCTCCTGGGGAACATGTCGAATGGAAAAAGCTCTAAACCTGTCGATGATACCCTACACCTTGGTCAAGAACTTCATCAGGGTAGGCTTCCTCGCCTCATACTCACCCTTGATTTATGATACCACCACTAATGAGTCAGTGAACATCTCCACATCCTGCCCCCCCCATCTCTTTGGCCAGGCATATCCCTATTATCACAGTATCATACTCCGCCTGGTTGTTAGTGATCAGGGAATGCAGGACAACAACCTGCTTTATCGTAACCCCCTGAGGGCTTACCAATACTATTCCCGCCTCAAAGAATGCTTTCTTGATTCTCCGTCAACTAGCACCTTCCAGGAATCTTACTACGACATCCTCTCGCCCTCTAACTCAATGATATAGTCGGCAATGAAGTCAGCCACTACCCATGCCTTGATTGAGAGACGTGGTATAAAAAGATATCAAACTCGCTCAGCTCAATGGACCATTTAGCCAACTATCCCAAATGTTCCATGTT
This sequence comes from Platanthera zijinensis, assembly GCA_039513925.1. Lineage (NCBI taxonomy): Eukaryota > Viridiplantae > Streptophyta > Magnoliopsida > Asparagales > Orchidaceae > Platanthera > Platanthera zijinensis. The sequence goes on from CM077079.1 coordinate 113,723,665, forward strand.
GGATCGTGAGGGCCCCTTAGAGGGGGGTGAATAAGGTTTAACACTAAATTTTTCTTTTAGTCTAAATTTTTTGTGAAATAATAATAGAAATCAAAAGCAAATTTATCCTAATCAATTATTAATACTTAGTAAAACAGAGGAACAAAAATGACTATAGTTTATTTAAAAACTATTGCAAACAAAGTATAAAGATTCTCTATAATGCTAGAGATCAAGGCTATGAAAAATGAACTCCTTTTGATTTCACTGGTCCTTCTACCAAAAACAGGCTGGCTATAGTGTATCTCTCCCTATATCTTACTACTAGCCTCCCCTAGATTTTACCATGATCTAGTCACTACACACAAGGTGACGAAAACTCCCCAAGTCACACAAGAACATAGACGCCATGCACATGGCGGCAATTTCCTCCTAAGTCACACACGGACCTAGACCGTACAAGGCGGCAATTTCCTCTACTGATTATAATGAAGAAATATAAAAGTGCAATAAACAACTTTTATAATAAAAATCCCTCTAAATGAACCACTAAAGGTGCCGACGAATGCATGCTATGATTGCTTGAGATGCTGCGTACAAATCGCCGCTCCTTCGTTCTTGAACCTCCTTGAGAAGATGGAGTTTTTCTTGATGCTTGAGCTCTCTAGACAGGATTCACGGGAAAGAACACTCCAGAATCTGAAAGTCGAAATCTCCACCAAAAAATGAGCCATATATATATATTTTGGCGATATCTCTGGCGATACTAGATATTGCCTACCAACGATACTGGATATCGCCTACAAGCGATATCCTGTCCGGATGCCACGTTACCATGGATTTGAAACTTCTGCGGGATGAATTAGTTGTTGCCAGTCGTGTGTTATCGCCTTAGCGATATCGATATTACCGGGTGATATTGGTGTTAACTAAATTGCTTGGAGATCGTGCGGTAACTGTTCTGCGAGCCATCTCCAGGTGGCGATACTGGGTATCGCCAGGCTATATCACCTTATCTTTCCTTTGCAATCCCGAATCCAAGCCAAAAATGATTTGAGGTTTATAATTGTTTTATCTACACATCATAAACACACGATAATAAAAAATAAATAAGATTTGTTATTAGCAAACGAAGAAGAGTAGAACGCATTCTCCAACAATCTCCCCCTTTTGATAATAACAAATCCACTTAGAAAGAAATCATGAAAGACTAATAACGTGTTAGTAAATGTGATGAGCAATACTAAGAATTTTTATGTGCACAATACTGCGCTTGGATGTTACTCTCCCCCTACATGTGTACTCCCCCTAAATAGAGCAGTGTTACTTGTATTGAATTAAAATGTTGGTGTTGTGTTAAATTGAACTGACTAAAGGATTTAAAATGAATGAATGATTACTCAAAAATTTCTCCCCCTTTTGGTATTTTCAAAAGAAATGTTAGACCGAAACTTGTGATTAAAAATAGAGAAAAATGGCAAAGTAGAAAACAAAAAACACTGTGTAGAGAGGTATGCGGAAGAGAAATAGACCAATATCACAAAGTGAAAAACAGGTGTAGTACTTGTGAAACAATGTATTTGAAACGATTAGTGTGAGAGAACACGAACATTGGTGAATTCGTATAGTTATATAATAGTTGTATACACTAGTGAACATAATTTTAATCATTTACGGTCCTATTCTTATGAGAAGAAATGTTAGAAATGATAATGCAGTGTACAAGTGAAAGTTAGAGGAATATTTCATATGTAGAAACTTAAAACATACATGAACATGGAAATGTAAAAAAACCTCACCATGAAATATACACAATTAACCGTACTGGTACCCAAGAATTCAAAGCACAAAGATTAAATGAATAGCCATATAAAGATTACACGCGACACTTTGCAATTCTGACGAAGGTGCTCAACCTCACAATGCTTATGAAGAATTATCAGGAGGGTGAGTAGTGTTTGGTGGAGGTTTCTTATTAGTCTTCTTTTTTGTTTTTTTATTTGTTTTGTATTTTTGTATTTTTCCTTTTCGCATGACACAAGATTCCGATTTCACTTTTGCGGCAATATATGATAAGCAAATATGAATTGTGCAAAGAAAACAATGATAAAGTAACAGTTTCATCATGATTTTTAGTGGTTATGGTAGAACATTCACAATTCACATAGGTAGTAATGGTAAATACATATGAAAATTTTCACAATTGTGTGTGAGCGAGCATTATCAAAAATAAAATATTTTTCATACTTAGAGGCTTGCGAAATTATATCCACAATTATAATAGACTAGAAGATCTGTATATACAAAATGATAATAAATTTTTTAATATGACTCAATGTTTGAGGCAACCCAATATAATAGAATATACATTATACAATGCCTAAATACTATTAAGAAAGACTATGGTGCAGTCATAGCAATATGACAAAAAATAACACATTATCTATTTCGGGCTATCGCCCGGCGATATCGGATATCAACGATCAGTGATAGCGTGGAATTATAAATAACGCCAAATCTGGAGTCAAAGCACCATTTGGAGCACTTTTTCCAGAAGCCCTCGAGCAGAAGACGGACCTGACGCTGACGAAACCACAAAAGTAAGGTATAAGTGGGAATTTTTTGTTTCCTTTCTTAAGGATTTGATGATTCAAATGTATGGAGAGTAGATTTCATGAAATTTTCGTGAATAAAATTCAGTTTTTAGGTTGTTTTGCTAGGATTAGGCATGAGTATTAAAAGTGAAGATTTTGGTGAAGAGGGCATAGATCTATGAAATAGGTGTAGTGGAACTTTGAATCAAGGAAGATGAAGTATATAAAAGCATAGATCTAAACCTTTCATGATGGATTGCTTAATAAAAATGAAACTTTGGGGAAGGAGATGATAAATAGTAAAAAAAACTATTTTTAGAATTTGTTAAGTCAACCCATAAATAGGTGATTTTTATTGATTATTTAGGAAGTAGGAATATTGATTTGAGAGAATGCATGTTATAATATTAGATTGAACGATTTTTTAATATCGATGATGATAGTCACTATCATCTGGAGATATCGTGGAATTTTCTAAAAAAGTGTTTTATTTCTATTTGTAGGTATGGCTTCAAGTTCTAAGGTCTGGAGGAGCATAGGCAGTTATACACACTCTACGTATCAAACATTTGCTGGGATCGAAAATGCAAACATCTGTGTGGGTAAAGTGATTGAATTTGATCAAGTCCATCATGCACACATACACGACCTATTGGCAATGGCAGGTATAAAATATGTTATACTGCCAGACATGTTTTCTTAAGTATTAATTAGGGAAATTTATGACAACTTAAGAGATCCGAATTTTACTGAATTGAAAGGCGGAGTTAGATCTAAAATCTAACGACAAACTATCGAAATAACTCACCATGATTTAAGAGATGAGTTTGAGCGTGACTGCATACTGGATGTAGTGGAAAACTAAAGAAAATATAGAGATTAGACTTTGTTGAATATGGTTTTATAAGGAAATTCCATGAAAAACCTATTCCAGTCCACAACCACACTCACCTCAGATGTACGTTTAGTGTAGGATATTCTGAGACATACGATTATACTCAAATCTGGGGACACCAGAAAAATAACGACTCAATTGAGTTATATGACATATATGATCCTGTAGAGAGAGTCGTTTGATGTGTCGGACTTGATTTTATCCATTATTTGGTACACATATAGTTTTAAGAATCCAATGTAGAAAAAATTCAACACACTACCGATCGGTGCAATCATCAAATGAATACTCTATAAGAAATACAGTTGGATCGACCAGGAATTTTACTTTGATGACTGTGCACCTACGATTTTCCATATGGGTATCTCATAGACTAGTGCTTGTGCATCACGAGGTGGATCTATACATAGTAGTGAACCTTCATCAAATATTAGGAATCGACCACTACCAAGAGGTGGATCACTACACGAAGGATTGGATGACTTGCGAGAGTCATTCGGGGAGAATAAGCAGAAGTGAAAAAGGACCACACTGGAATGTATAAATTTATTAAAATTTTGACAAAGGGTCTTAAGTTGAAGCATACTCCAGCAGAGGTGGAAAAGTGGGAAAATCCGATCGTATAGCCTCCACGGTAGTCAATACGCCAACCTCGTCGAATACGGAGCAGCGGTCAGAGCTCCAATAAAGACCAAGAGGATACCTGTGTAGGGGACAACAGTGAATTCTAATAATTTGGATAGAAAACGACTTCTGGAAGGTATCGCTAGGAGATAGCCAGTATCTCCAGGCGATAGTAAAATTCATTTTATTTCTTGTTTCTATGATGAATAAGTACTATAATAATTTTAATAGACTATGATTTGACTTTTTGTGTGATGTTCTGTACAATTATGATGTAATATGCTTTTTATTTTAATCTTAATTTTTGTTAAATAATTTTTTTTTTGAATTAAAAAAAATTGTCATAATATTTATGTTCATTCATCAGCTTGTAATGTCTAGGATTCCTAATTCTTGCTTTACATTGAAAAATGGGAATATGGAAGTGGTTTTGTGATTATTTCCGCAAGTAGTGAATCTGTGCTTCTAAAATTAACCTTTACTTAATTTTGTTTTATATGGTCTCTAATGAAATGATGGCGAACACATATATGTTTAGATCTAGAATGATGAACACAATTATTAGTTAAATCAATTGACTTTTATTGTCACACCTTAATTCTATAGTTTCTTGATGTATTCCAAAGTCTTCTAAAGTTTGTTTCATCCAAAGAGCTTGTACACAACAACTACTTAGTACAATGTATTCGGCCTCGATGGTGGATAGGGCAACTGAATTCTTTTTCCTACTTGGCCGCGGAATAAGTGATGGGCCAAGAAATTGACAAGTGCCACTAGTGATTTTATGATCTAGATAACATCCAGCATAATCGGAATCAGAATAATCATGCAAAATGAAAGTATTGTTATGTGGATACCACAAACCTATTTTAAAGTACCAATCAGAAATTTAAATATACGTTTAACTACTTTGAATTGTGATTATTTAGGAATAGCATTAAATCTAACACATAAGCAAATTGCAAATATAATATCAGGTCTAGATGCGATTAAATAAAAAATTGTTCCAATCATCCCTCTATATAATGTCTGATCAACAATATTTCACTTTCATCTTTTCCTAGTTTCAAGGAAACATTGATAAGGGTATTTGCTTGCTTTAGATTTTAAAATCCAAATCTTTTCAAAACATCATGAATATATTTAGATTGATAAATAAAAATACCATCATGTCTTTTGGGTAATTTGAAAACCAAGAAAATAAGTAAGTTCTCCTACCATGGTCATTTAAAACAAATTTTTCATAATTTTTACTACATTATCAAATAACTCTTCATTAGTGGCTCTAAAAATAATGTCATCAACATAAATTTGTAAAAATATTAAATAATCATGAACATGCATAATGAAGAGTTTACAATAACCACTACCCATTTTGTAATCATTTTTTTTAATAAATATAAAATCAATCTATCATACCATGCTTGGGGTTCTTGCTTTAAACCATAAATGTACTTTTCTAATTTATATACATGATCTGAAATTTTTTTATTAACAAAGCCAAGAGGTTATTCTACATAAACCTCTCCCTTAATATACCCGTTAAGAAAAGCAGTTTTACATCCATTTGAAACAATTTAAATCTTTTAAAGCTAGTAAATACAAGAAAAATTCTAACTACTTCTAAATGTGCTACGGGTGCAAAAGTTTCCTCAAACTCTATCCCCTCAATTTGAGAATATCGTTTTGCTACAAGTCTTGCTTTGTTTCTAGTGAACCAAGATTCACTATCAATTTAATTTTAAAAAATCCACTTAATACCTACAATAGGATGATTTGAAGGTCTTTCTATAAGTTTCCAAACCTTATTACGTTCAAATTGACTAATTCTTCATTCATACCTAAAACCAATAATCATCATTTAAAGAAGTTTGAGCATCTTTTGGTTCTATATCAGATATAAAAGAAAGGTTTGAAAAAAAAATTAAGTAAAGATGAACGAATACTAACCCCTCTTGATAGTTATCCAATGACCAAATATTACAGATGATCTTTTGAAAATCTCAGTTCACTTGGAGGCACATATTCTTCCACTTCTACTTCTTCGTTTTCTTCTTTATCTTCTTTACAGTCTTCTTTATTTCTTCACCGTATTCCTTCAAGAATTCTTTATTTCTTCTTTGTTTTCTTTATATCTAAGTAATTCATAATCATTCGACCTTAGTGGGGGAAAGGGTTCTTCATCATTACATGTAGGGTTAGTTTCTACACAAGAGAGAAGTTAATCAAATTTAACATGATTGATTCTTCAACTATTTTTGTCCTCCTATTATTGACTCTATAAGCTTTACTAGTTAAAGAATAACCAATAAATATACCTTCAAATAATTTTTCATCAAATTTTCCTAATGTGTCCTTAGTGTTCATAATGAAATATTTACACCCAAAAACTCAAAAATAAGATGCATTCAGTTTCTTTTGAAAATATAATTCATAAGGTTTTAATTTCAAACACGATCGAAGCATACCACGATTAATAACATAGCATGCAATATTTATATCTTCGGCCCAAAATGATCTAGGTAATTTGTACTCAGATAACATAGTGCGGGCTAGTTATTGAAGAGTGCTAATTTTCCTCTCTACCATATCATTTTGTTGTCGTATGCGAGGAGCAGAAAAATCATGTTTAATTCCTAACTCATTACAAAAATAAACAAACCTATCATTATAGAATTCACTTCCATGATCTGAATGAATGCATTTTATTTTTAAATCAAGTTCACTTTGAAAACGTATACATAATTTTATAAATTCTAATAATGCATCGAATTTTTATGTTAAAAAAAATGTCCAACAAAAACAAGAATAAACATCAATTAAAACAAAAATGTATTTTTTACCTCCTAAACTTTGTGTAGTAATAGGAACAACAAATCCTTGTGTATCAATTGTAAATGTCTAGTAGTAGAAATAATATTTTTTCTTTTGAACGATCACTTTGAAAATTTCCCTTTTTGACATGGCGAACATAAAGAAGATAAATTTCCACTTAAAACAGGTAATCCTTTGATTAATTTATCTTTTGACAATTTTAAAATTAACTTGGTACTAGAATGACCAAGCCGCCTATGACAAAAATCTAACTCCTCATTTTTGGACATAAAATATTTTAGAGATGAGTGTGAGAGACCATGAAATTTTATAACATATACATTTTGAGATCTTGGTGTAGTAAGAAAAATATTATTTATTTTTGAATAAAAATTTTTGCAATGGTTTGTAGAAGAGTCAAATAAAACATTTAGACCAATAACACAAAACTTACTTATAGAAATTAAATTGTGTTTTAAACCTTTCACATACAAAACATTTGATATAGTAAGAGTTGTTACCTACTACCCCAATGCCAATGATCTTTCCTTTACTGTTATTGCAAAAATTAACCACTCCTTTCTTCATTTCTAGGCTAAGGTACTTTGACTTGTTGCCCGTCATTTGCTTAGAACATCCTGAGTCCAAGTACAACACATCTTCCTTGTCCTTAGCCTACCAACACACCTAAAAAGAGGATGAGAGTAAAGATCTGGTTACCCAAGTGGTGCCTCCCATAGAATAGGTGGATTCCTTAGGTACCCAGACTAATTTAACAATACAATGGCATATCTTTCTACAAGTGTGAGTGGGGTGACCAAATATATTACATTTGGCACACGTGATAAATAAGATTGTAGATTTTTTCAAAAAAATTTGAGAATTCTTGCAGGAAGTATTAGTGACAATAGATTTTGTGTTTTTACCAAAAAAAGTCAATTTTTTGAACTTTTTACTATCACCGGCGATAGTGGTTATCGTCGTGCGATAACTTCAAGAAGTGTATCCGAGCCTAAATTTTGCTGAACCATAGCATTTGTTCGCCAAAATCATATCCAGTAATTTTTGACCCACTCCAAATTTTTTACTGTCAATTTCTAAATCAAGAACTCGGGCTCTCTATGTTATGTTTTCAGCGACTAATGTACCGCACCGATTAGCAAAGGACTTTTTACTACCTTCTTCTTGTGATTTAGAAAATTTTAGAGATCTTTCTAACTCCACTTTTTCCTTTGTAAGGGAATCAACATGAAGTCGGGATTTAGCAAGATCCTTTTTTAGTTCAAGTATCCTTGTCAAAGAGTGATAGTACTCTTGACAAGACATTTTCTCCTTCCCAAGTACTTTTAATTCAGTTGTTAGTTTTTATTTTCTTTTAAAAAAATTTTAATATCTTATTTGAGCAACTTAATTTAATTTAAGCTTTTGTCAAAATATTTACAGGTTTTTAGAAATTCATAATATAAATTATCATATGTTGGAGGAGTTACCTCAGTGTCGCTCTGGACACTGCTCTCGTCATCATATGATGAGATGCTCTTTCCAATCAAGCTCATGTTGGCCTCCTCGTCAGTTTCTAAACTTGATTCGCTCATCTCCTCAGATATGACATTATCCAAAGTTTCAGCCTTAAGAACTTTCTTCTTATCCTTCTTCGTGTGCCTGTTCTCTTTCAGCTCTTTCAGATATTTTGGGTACTTGCTCCTGATATGTCTAATTCTTCTGAAATGGTAACACTCAGGTGGTGTATGCTCTTCATCATCCTCTCCATCAGCTTTGGATTTTCATTTCTTTTTCCCAAATTCATTCTTGTTGAAAAATTTTCTGAAAGAATTTCTTCTTCCAGGATTTCTCATAAACCTTATAAACCTCGTGACAAACAAGCTATCTTCACTTTGTTCATCATTCTCATCAGACTCACTCTCATGTTCCTTCTTGGATTTAAATGCCAACGCTTTCTTCCTTGGCTCATAATTATACTCTTATTGTTGAATCCTTAGTTCCATCTAATGAGTTTTTCGATTTCCTATAAGATTCTCAATTTAAAGAGTCTTTAGATCATGTGAATCTGAGATGGCAGTCACTTTTGGATTGAACTTCGGGGGAAGAGATATAAGAATCTTTCTCACTAAATCACCGTTCGAAAAACTTTTTCCAAGGACCTTAGAGTCATTCACTATTTTGCTGAATCTTGTGTACATGGAGTCTATGTCTTCATCAACCTCCATCTTGAACTATTCAAATTTTGACTCTAACTGGAAAATCTTTGAGTCCTTCTCCTATGATGTACCTTCATGTGTAACTTCAAGTAAATTCCAATTATTATATGCAGTTTCATAGGCACATACTCTATTAAATTCAGTTGTATCTAACGCACAGAATAAAGGGTTCATTGCCTTAGTATTATTTTTACACGTTAGCTTATCAGTTTCAGCCAATTGTCCTCGGGTTTTTCCATAGTGACACTTCCTACTATGGTTGAAGGTGGAGTGTAGCATTGTTCTATCATTCTCTATACTTCAATATCTGAGGTGATTAGAAAACAACGCATTCTAGTTTTCCAATAGTTATAGTTTGTGCTAGTGAATAAGGGATGTCTACTAATGCCTTGCCCCTCAAAAAATCCGTGATCATTATGTTCCATTACTCTAGTGGTGAAACTGATTTGGAGTAACCTCCTCTGATATCACTTGTTGGATTATGAGTCGCCCTTAGAGGGGGGGGGGGGTGAATATGGGTTAACACTAAAATTTTCTTTTAGTCTATGTTTTTTGTGAAATAATAATAGAAATAAAAAACAAATTTCTCCTAATCAATTATGAATACTTAATAAAACAGAGGAAGACAAATGACTATTGTTTATTTAAAAACTATTACAAACAAAGTATAAAGATTCTTTATAAATCTAGAGATAAAGACAATGAAAAATGAACTACTTTTGATTTCACTGGTTCTTCTACCAAGAACCAGCTGGCTATAACATATTTCTCCCTAGATCTTGCTACTAGCCTCCCCTAGATCTCACCACGATCTAGTCACTGCACACAAGGGGGAAAACTCCCTGTCACACAATGACCTAGATGCCACGCACAAGGCGGCGATTTCCTCCTAAGTCACATATGGACCTAGACGCTACGAACAAGATGGAAATTTCCTCTACCAATTAAAATGAAGAAATATAAAATTATAATAAATAACTTTCAGAATGAAAACTCCCTCAAATGAACCACTCAAGGTGCCGAAAAATGCTTGATGCTGATGCTTGAGATACTGCATACAAATCGTCGCTCCTTTGTTATTGAACCTCCATGGGAAGATGGAGTTTTTCTAGATGCTTGATGATACAGGGAATCACAACTGTGTGGAGAGAGGGTTAGAAGAGAAGAGAAGGTGGATGTGGTGGTTGATAATATTCTCCGATTCTATATCTGATAATGGCAAGCGTACCTTATCGGTTATAGTATAGGATACTAAAGATTAGTATCAAGGTCGTATTTCCCTAGGGTGTTATGATTACTTCTACTCAGAGGAGATTGCTATTATTTTATCAAATGATTTTTTAGATTAGATTAATTAACTAAAAACAGGAATTTAAAATACTAAACTAAAAAGAAAACTAAACTATTTGCAGAAATAAAAAGGGTTAGAGCTAGTGATAAAGGGTTAGTAATCAATCTAGAATTACCTTGAAATAGGAAAATAAAAATGAAATAACAACTAGTTCTAAATAAAGTAAAACTACCTTGACCGTGGAGGTTCCTGATGCATGAACACTCTTCTCTCGAAGTAATGCCCACCTGAGTTTAGGAAGGTTCGACCGAATCTCATCTAAATCGGAGGCCTAAAGCTCGCCTTAAGTGGTGAACCTTGCTATTGGATTTCACTCCAATCCAGGAGATTTGGACGTCCTCCTCTCTCGAGGGGTACTTGCAACTCTCTTTACTCTTGGATGATCGATTCAATCTACGAGCTTCTCGGCTAACTAAGATTGAAAACACAAATCAAAATTATATACCGGTAATATAGTCCCACTAAATAAAAACCAAGAGTAAATCAAAAGTGAATACTTTAAGAAGAAAAAGAAGCTAAAACATCATAACTTGATCAACCATTTCTCAGATCATCGCGATCGAGTACAAATGGGGATTAGTTAATCATGGTAATAGGGAAAGAGAGGGGTAGATAATAAAGGTGCATGAAAATAAAAGAGAGAGAATTAGAGAAAGGAAATGCTAATTACAATTTATTAAAAGGAAGAGCGAATACAACTAGGAACGGAGATTATAAGTGCATGAAAAGAAGCTAACTACTGCTACGATACTAATAAGAAAAGATTACAGGAAATGAAAATGCACTGCATGAAATTAAAAGCTAGAAATGGAGGGAGAGAGAGCAAAACATGAAAATAAAAACACTAAAACCCTAAGAAATGAACTAGCAGCACCTCCCCTCTCCCCAAAAGTTGGTTTGAATGCTGGGAATGGCCTGGTATTTATAGAGTTTTCCTACGGGTTGTTCATGCCCTAGGTCACGCCCGGGTAGGGCGTGATAGGGGGCGTGACAGGTATGGAGTTGACCTCGGGAGCTGAATTTTGGCGGCAACGATGATTGCCTCGGTACGATGTCAGAACACGCCCTTGGTCATGCCCGTGATAGGGGGCGTGATAGGCGCATCATGTCAAAATAAGCGGTCGGAAATCCATCAGACGTCGGAAAAAGGTGGGTCATGCCCTGTGACACGCCCATAGAGGGCGTGTCATGGGGGCGTGACAGTACTGTTTGCTTGCTGTAGCGGAGAAAGCGTTGAATGCGGCGGCAGGCTTTGGGCAGAGGGTGACACGCCCCGTATCACGCCCAGGGAGGGCGTGTCAGGGGGCGTGACATGGGATTTTTAGCAGGAAAATCCTTCTAGCGGCTGGATTTCTTGGGAATAGGTGACACGCCCTGGGTTATGCCCGGGGAGGGCGTGGCAGGGGGGGGGCGTGACAGGTCATTTTTTGCCACAAACTTGTTGAAACCTGCAAAAATAGAAAATAAACATTAGTTATAATATTTTCATAAAAGAAACATAAAATTACATAAAGGAAGACATTTAAAATGAAAATAATATATTTTTACCCTAATAAATTAAGCTAAAATATGCATCATCAAATTCCCCCATACTTATTATTTTTCTTGTCCTTAAGCAAAGACTACGAGTTAGAGAAAATAAAGAGTTTTAATTGAAAAGTTTAAAAATGCTATAAACGAGTAAGATGGGAATTTAGAGGTATTGAAATTTTTGAAAAAGAACCGAAAATTCCTACTTTAACTTAGCATAAATTTTATAAATTTTTCTAAATATAAAAACAAATCATCCCATATTTTTAAAGAATTAAAACTTAATAAAGCAATGAGTAAAAAGCACATTGAGTCACTACTAAAGTCTAAGAGACAAATTAAAATCATAGTCAATCAAGACAAAGTTCAATATTTCTATCAAAAACACTTACTCAATCTTGTTTTTCGCTACTATACTAAAAAGTAAACGTAGGAAGCATGAATCACTAGGGTTTTAATTAGGCGTACAGTTAGGTTTAGGTTTTTAAGGGTGCGATATTCAAAAAGATAAACACTAGGGGTATTTGCACACTTAAAACAAAAAGAAAATGAACTTTGCCAAAATAAAGCTAGCCAAAATAAATAAACTTTTCTTTTTCTTTTCTTTTACTTTTTTTTCATCAAATATTTTTCTCATTTTTCATTTTTTATCTTTTTTCATACTTAAAAATTTCCACTTTTGTAGCAAAATATAATACAAAGATTTTCCACTAATTTTTTTAAAAAAGATGCACATTAGCAATTAAATCTCAAAAATAATTTTAAACTGTGCATATAGGTAAGCTATTTGGATGTGGTGAAATAAAAAGTGGGGCTACAAAAAGGAAAGGAAAAGGCACAAAAAATGGTAGCAACGATTATTGTTATGCGGGGTGCAAAGGGTCAAACGTTTCAAAAGAAATGCCTAAATCATTTTCATGCTTCCTAAATCTACTCAAAGTAAAGCTTTGAAATTTCAAAAGAGGATAAACACAAAAAATAAAAAATAGAGAATTTGTTTTCATGAAAATAATGATAATAAGCATCTAGACAGATTTGTGTCTACTATACTTAATACTAATTAACGTTTAAAAAAAATTTCATAAGGAAAAATAAAGGATGATAGGTTTTATAAAAGTAAAAGAAGTAAAAGAAAAGGCTAAGAAAAAGTGAAGAAAAATTCAAGAAATTTTTCAAAAATTGCATACTACCCTAAATAGGAACACTACATGAGTAAACATACTACTCGCTAAACATATTTAAACAGAAAATTAATCTAATTTATTCTAACTAAGCAAGTAGACATGAGCTTAAAAAAACAATAAAATGAAAAGTAGCGGGGTACTAATTGATTTGGAAAAAATTAACTCAATTTAATTTGGGATTTTTTTTCAAAAATTTTTATAAATTTTTTTATGATTTTTCAAAAACATATTAAATACAATTTTTTTTATTTTTCTAAAATTTTATAATTAAATTTTTTTTTATTTTTCTAAAGTAAAATATTAAGGGAACACTCCCCCATACTTAAAGTTAAACATTGTCCCCAATGTTTAAAGTTAAGTATAAAGAGAGTGAGAAGAGAGAGAAAAGAAGAAAAAAATGCAAAGAGAGGGAAAAGATGCTTCCCTAGCGCTTGATGCTCAGACGTTGGAAAATGCATCCCCCAAACTTGAGCTAAAGATCGTCTTGAGTCCAAGTTGAGAGGCGAGAAGCTGCACAAACACGCGGGAGCTTATTCTGGAACAAAACAAAATAAAAAAAAAATAAAAAGAAAAAGATAAGCAAGGGGTGCCTCCCAAGAGAGTTCTTTGTTTAAAACGTCGTTGAGCTCGACGTTCTTGGTTAGCTAAATGAAAAATAAAAAGAGAAATATAATGGCAGCTCGCGCAATATGCGTTTCGGCATGAGTGCCTAAACATTTTTTTAGAAAATAAAAATATTTTTTTTGTATTTTTATATTTTTTAAATAAAACAAAGAAAAAGATTTAGAAAAACAAAAAATGCTAGAAAAAGAAACTAAATTATTAGAAGGGGGAGAAGAAGAAGAACGAGAAACTAAACTAGAAGGAAAAATAAAAGAAGAAAAGAAAATGGAATTTTTCGCAAGGAGGGGGAAGAGAAGAAAAAGAAGAAGGCGACAGCGGTTGATTACAAGAAAATGGTTGAATAAAATGATCTGGCTACTCCACTTGAATATCAATCATTTCGGTAGATTGGAAGCAAACCGGGACATCTGAAAAATAAATCTCCTCCAATCGAACATAAGAAAGTTGTCTTCCTCGAAAACTTGAAAAAAATCAGGATATCGGGGGAAGTTTCCTCCTCGAGAGGTTGAAGGCACAATGGAATTTCTTAATAATCGTCTTCCGCAAGGATTGAAGGCACTGCGGAATATCCGATGATTCATCATTTGAAAGATAAATAGGAGGAGGAGGGGAAGAAAAAGATGTTGCCTCAGCAGCCAAAGTGTCAAAAATCACTTTGAAGTGAGCATTGATGCGTGCATCAAATGCTACACCATCAAAAATGACTTCATTTTCGCTAGAATCAAAAATCGGAGGCGCGCAAACTTGCGGAGAAAAAGGTGATAAATCTTGAGATTGAATGAGTTGATGATCACCTTGGCCCCAAGAATGATCAGGGTGTTGCCACCCTGAGTAGTTCAAAGTAGGGTTAGGATCAAAATGTCCATTCAAGAAATTTCCGAAAGTGATAAACCATCGTAACCCCTTGAAAAAAAATTCGCAGACGAATCAATTTGCCAAATTGATTCGATCCGGAAGTGATAAAATCATGGGCAGAGATGAAGGTAATCTTACCTAACAGTCCTCGCGAGATTGACCGAACTCTCCACAATTAAAACAAAGATTAATCATTTAAAAAAAAGAAAATCAACCGCGAAGGAGGGGAGAGAGAAAAAAAACAAAACAAAATGATAAAATTAATAGCTATCCTTTTTTAAAATATCAAAACAATCCCCAGCAACGGCGCCAAAAACTTGATACAGGGAATCAAAACGGTGTGGAGAGACAGTTAGAAGAGACGTGAAGGTGGATGTGGTGGTACATACTATTCTCTGATTCTATATCTGGTAAAGGCAAGAATACCTTATGTGTTATGGTATAGGATACTAAAGATTAGTATCAAGGTCGTATTTCCCTGGGGCGTAATGATTACTTCTACTCAAAGGAGATCGCTATTATTTTATCAAATGATTTTTTAGATTAGATTAATTAACTAAAAATAGGAATTTAAAATACTAAACTAAAAAGAAAACTAAACTATTTGCAGAAATAAAAAGGGTTAGAGCTATTGATAAAGGGCTAGTACTCAATCTAGAATTATCTTGAAATAGGAAAATACAAATGATATAACAACTATGTCTAAATAAAGTAAAACTACCTTGATCGTGGAGGTTCCAGAAGCATGAACGCGCTTCTCTCGAAGTCGTGCCCACTTGAGCTTACGAAGGTCCGACCGACTCTCGTCTAAATATTAGGCCTAAAGCTCGCCTTAAGTGGTGAACCCCGCTATTAGATTTCACTCCAATCCAGGAAATTTGGACGTCCGCCTCTCTCGAGGCGTATTTGCAACTCTCTTTACTCTTGGATGATCGATTCAATCTACGAGCCTCTCTGCTAACTAAGATTGAAAACACAAATGGAAAATATTTACCGGCAATATAGTCATACTAAATAAAACCGAGAGTAAATCAAAAGTGATTACTTTAAGAAGAAAAAGAAGCAAAAAAATCATAACTTGATCAACCCATTCTCAGATCATCGCGATCGAGTACAAATTGGGATTAGTTAATCATGGTAATAGGAAAAGAGAGGGGTAGGTAATAAAGGTGCATGAAAACTAAAGAGAGAGAATTAGAGAAAGGAAATGCTAACTACAATTTTATTAAAAGGAAGAGCAATTATAACTAGGAACAGAGATTATAAGTTCATGCAAAGAAGAAAACTACTTCTACGATACTAATAAGAAAAGATTACAGGAAATGAAAATGCATTGCATGAAATTAAAAGCTAGAAATGGAGGGAGAGAGAGAGCAAAACATGAAAATAAAAACACTAAAACCCTAAGAAATGAACTAGCAGCACCTACACTCTCCCCAAAAGTTGGTTTGAATACTGGGAATGGCATGGTATTTATAGAGTTTTCCCACGGGTTGGTCACGCCCTAGGTAATGCTCGGGGAGTGCGTGACAGGGGCGTGACTGGTACGGAGTTGATCTTGGAAGCTAAATTCATGCAGGAATGATGATTGCCTCGGTACGATGTCAGACACGCCCTTAGTCACGCCCGTAACAGGGGGCGTGACAGGCGCATCATGTCAAAATCAGCGATCAGAAATCCATCAGACGTCAGAAAAAGGCAGGTCACGCCTTGTGATGCGCCAATGGAGGGCTTATCATGGGGGCGTGACAATACTATTTGCTTGTAGTAGCAGAGAAAGCATTAAATGCGGTGGCAGGCATCGGGCAAAGGGTGACACGCCCCGTGTCACGCCCGGAGAGGGCGTGTCAGGGGGCGTAACATGGGAATTTTAGCGGGAAAATCCTTCTGGCGGCTGGATTTCCTAGTAAAAGGTGACACGCCCTGGGTCACGCATGGGGAGGGCATGATAGGGGGCGTGACAGGTCATTTTTGGCCGCAAACTTGTTAAAACCTGCGAAAATATAAAATAAGCATTAGTTATAATATTTACATAAAAGAAACATAAAATTCCATAAAGGAGGAGATTTAAATGGAAATAATATATTTTTACCCTAATAAATTAATCTAAAATATGTTGTTGGGTACATTGGAAAATGTGTACTAGATTTGGAGAAGCCACAACTTAGTTAATGATATGCATCAATGTGTATTTGATAGAAGTTTGAGTTTCATTGTGCAGGTTTGAAATTTGAAGTAAAATCTTCTAAGTACAAGTGTCAACATTTGTGAAGAAACTGTGCCGACACTTAGGAAATTTGTTTCGACACTCAGGAAAGTTGTGTCGATACAGAGGCAAATTGTGTCGACACTCAGGGAAGTTGTGTCGACATCCAGCTACTATGTCGACACTCAGGAAAGCTATGTCGACACACTAGCAAAATGTGTCGACACTTATAAAGAAGTTGTGTCGACACTCAAAGCTATGTCGACACCTAAACAAGAAGTTGTGTCGACAACTTAAAATAGAAGATGAGTCGACACTCAGGAGCTATGTCGACACCTAAAGCAATTGTGTCAACACACAGGACTTGTGTTGACACACCAACTCTCAAGAGGCTGTGTCTAGTTTAGAAGTAATTATGTCGACACACAGGACTTGTGTCGACACACACTCAATGCCAATTGACAAAGACTCAATGCCATCTATCTGTAATAGAAATGTCGAGACAAGAAGCTGCTGTGTCGACACACAGGACTTGTGTCGACACATACAACAAAGAGCAGTGTCGAGAAGTAGAAGTATGACTGTGTCGACACTTAGAGCATTTGTGTCGACAGCTTGAATACTTGTGTCGACACTTAGCCTATATGTGTCGACACATGTAAAGCAGTCTGCTGAGTATTGTATGCTGAGTTGGACAGACATTAAAAAACCTGGTGATGTGACTGGTGACTTGACAGCTGTCATAACTAACCGGTCTGACACCACTATTAGAACTGTTAGAAGTCTGTTATGAACCGGATTAGCCGGAAACCATTGAGCAAGCTCTATATAAGAGACAGATCGAAAACGACAGAAAAAAACAGAAATTAATCATCAACGTGAAAGGATCTCTAGATCATAAAGAAGAACTCTGACAGATCAAGGCCTGTCTGCAAGAATGATTCAGAGTTCAATCTGAATCTAAGGAAGAAGCTGACTGAAGATCAACTTCAACTTGAAGAATAGATCCACCTTATTTGTCCTAATCAAGAAGCTTTGAAAAGCTAAGTTAGGTTGGATCAGAAGGATCAGTTTATACAAGAACTGATCAAGAAGACAACATCAACAGAGGAATTTAGCTGGTGAAGTTTTTGAAACTTATTACTCACAAATTCTTGTAGGATATATTGTTAGATATAAGATTGTAAGCCTAAATTATAAAGGCTGAGGTAGGGCGATGTGCCTGAGGTAGGACTTGTGGAAAGTCTGAGTTGTAAGCCTAGTTATAAAGGCTGAGGTATGGCTGAGGCCTGAGGTAGGATTCAGGGAAGAATCTGAGGTAGGACTTGTGTAAAGTCTGAGCTGTAGGAACCATTTTTGGTTCTGAGTTTGTAAGATCTGCGGATCTGAGCCAGTGGAAGAAAGTTAGGCTGAATCCAGTTATCTACTGGATAGGTAAAGGGGGAAAGTGGATGTACCTATATCTTGGGGAACCACTATAGATCTTGTGTTTGCTGTGTTGAGTTAATTTTCTATAGATATTTTAATCTTTGCTGAAAGGAGATAAATATCTGTTTGCCTAAAAATAATAAAGAGACGTAATAAGTTAAAAACCTATTCACGCCCCCCTCTTGGTGTTTAGTGTCTTGAAACAAAGTCTTTCAAGTTGTATCAGAGGGAGGTTCCTCCAAAGTTGACCTAACAGTCAGAGGATTTCTCCAAAGCTAATAACAGAACACAAGAATGGGTTCATGTGAAAATCAAAAGGAGTTTGGATCTATGAAATTTCCCATATGCAGGAAAGAATATTTTGGCATTTGGAAAGAAAGGTTCAGGCTATTTATGGAAGCATCTGATCCAAGAATTTATATCACAGTACTGGAAGGCCCCTTCATCCCAATAAAGGTTTCAGTTCTTGATGCAAACATTCAAACTCCAAAGAGTTATTAAGAGATGACTAAGGATGAAATCATCTTGGCTACATTAGATAAAAGAGCTCAGAATATAATTATAAGTGCCATAGATGATGCAACATTCTAGAATCTTATGCACTGTAAAACATCGAAAGAAATGTGGGATACACTGATTGTTTATATGGAAGGCACAGAAGAAGTTAGAGAGGATAGAAAGTCTATGCTGAATCAGGAGTATGAGAGCTTTAGGCAGAATAAAATTGACAGCATAGCTGAATGCTATAAAAAGTTTTAAGAATAGTAAATGAACTGATGACATATGGAAGAGTCTTTAGTACTTATGAACTGAATGACTAGTTTCTTAGGTCCCTAACAAAGGATTGAGACACTAAGATATGTGCAATCAGGGAAGTGGCAAAGACTGGCTGACACACCTCAACCTACACTTTTTGGAAAGCTACTTTCATATGAAATGCAGCTTACTGCTAGGAAAGAGGAAGAGAAAGGCAGCATATCTGAACATAAAGAAAAGTCAGTAGCCTTCAAGGATGAGGGCTCAAGGAAGGTTAGGAGAAAATCTCCTTCTCCACCTAGAAGGAGTACTGAAGCAGAAGAAGGTGTTCCTGAAACAAGTACATCAGATAGTCATACATCTTATGAAGACTTTGCTGCCTTCACAAGACAATTCCAAAGGTTCATGAAGAAAAAGAATTGGAGAACCAGGCCCTCATCAACATCCTATTCCAAGGATGAATACTACAGGAAGAAGAAAACACCTAAGGAAGACAGGTATGCTTCTAAACCTGGTAAACAATCTAATTCTAAGATTTTGTGTTATTGCTGCAACAGGTCTGGGCATGTCATAGCTGACTGTCCTGACAAAAGAAATGAGTCAAAGGACAAGGAGAAAAAGCTGGTCAAAGGCAAGAAGGAGAAGTCTCTAGTGGCTCAGAAGGCGAAGAGTTGGACAGACTCTTCATCTTCAGAATCTGAAGAAGATGAAGACGCATATATTGGACTTTTCTCAATAGAAGAGGATTCTAGGGAACTAGAATTCCGATAGATGATGGATTCCATAAATGGAGTAGAAGAATATTGTTGTAAAGGGTTGATGGCTCATTCTAAAGAAGATAAGTGCCAGGATCAGCCTTGACCAAGTAAGGTAAACAATTCACCCCTAGTCTCAGATTACTATAATGGATACGAATTAGAAGCATCTTCTTCAAAAGAAGTGGATGGATCTGAGTTTTAGGTGGATGTTCACCAACTCATTAATGAGTATGGTGGGTTATTGCATGCTCTAAATAAGAGCAAGTTTCTTGTTAAAGAGCAGGCCAAGGAGATTGAGTCTCTCAAACTGGTTGTAGCAGATTCAGCAAAACTGATAGATCAAAAACTGAATGAGGTTGCCAAATTGAAAAACATTACAGTTATTCAGATGGGCACAATCTCATTCAAAGAGAATCATATCAAGAAACTAGAAGGAAAACTTCAGCAAGAGAGAGAGCTATTGCCAAAATTCTCCAAGCCAAAATCAGTCTTACCTTCGATAGATAATTTTGTATCACAAAAAGGAAAGACTGGTCTGGGCTTTAAGGGAAGAACTTGGGCTACCAATTCTCATAGAAAAGGTAAAGTCCTAGTTCAGCCTCAAGCTTTTAATACCCCTATTTTCTTTAAGAAGGTAGTGAATCCTACTAACAGGTATGATCATGACATGACACATGGTCACTGTGAGCATGAAAATTTCATGAGCAAGGGTGCTAATGCCAATAGACCAATCTATAGGCATGCACATCATATTCAAGAGGAGTTCTTGAAGAAGGCTGTTCCAGCACCAACACTTAACAAGCCTACTGACAACAAAGTAAGAAGGCCTGTACCTAAGAATAGGTATAATAGATTTGAGTGTTGGTGTTGTGGAAATATGGGCCACTTTGCCATGGATTGCTAGTTTAACTTAAGTGTTAAAACCAATAGTAGGATTCCTGTTAGATCAGTCACAGGGTTTCAAACTAATAAGGACCTAGGACCTACTAGCAAGTTGGGTTCTAAGGGTAAGTGATTCATTATTTGTTGCAGGTAAATACAAGTGACCATACCCCTATATGGTACTTGGATAGTGGCTGTTCCAGACATATAACTGGAACAAGGAGAATGTTGAGGGACTATGTGCCTTTAAAGAATGGACCAACAGTTATCTTTGGTGGATCAGAAAAGGGAATCATAAAAGGATTTGGTAACATCTCTTGTGATTCAATAACTATCACTAAAGTGGCTTATGTAAAGGGTTTAAAGCATAACCTGATTAGCATAAGTCAACTTAGTGATATAGGTTATGATATTTCTTTTCACAAAGGAGAGTGCCTAATAAAAAGGTCAGGTGATCAAGAGATCATTTTGATTGGCACTAGGAAAGGAAAATGTGTATTGACTTAACCTAGAGTGTGAGTCTAACAACTCACCTATTTGTTTGGTTACAGGAGAGAAAGCTTCTCTATGTGTTAAATGGCACAAGAGGGTAGCTCATCTGAACTATAAGTCAATTGGACTGTGGTTCAGCATGAGATTAGTGAGGAATTGTCTTCAAGTTCAGTGCATAAAAGAGGATGTGTGCTCAACTTGCCAAAAAGGCAAGCAGACTAAGTCCTCTTTTCAGTCACTTGACATCAAAGATTCAAAGAGATGTTTGTATCTCATGCATATGGATTTGTTTGGTCCTATGCCAGTCCATAGTCTTGGTAGGAAAGCATACACACTTGTTGTTGTGGATGACTATTCTAGATTTATATGGGTTTTTCTTCTTGAGGCAGAAATGTGAAACCCCAACTATTTTCAAGACTTTTGTCTGACAAATACAGAATGAATACAACAGCTCAGTGGTCAAAATCAGAAGTGACCAAGGAACTGAATTTCAGTCTGAATGTATGACAAAATTCTGTGAAGAACTTGGGATTCATCAGGAATTCTCTTCACCTAGAACTCCTCAGCAAAATGGTGTTACTGAAAGGAAGAATAAGACTCTAATTGAAGCCAGTAGAACTCTACTGAATGACACTACTCTCCCTGAATACTTCTGGGCTGAGGTAGTAAATACTGCATGTCATGTGCTCAATAGGGCCTCCATCAACAAGAAACACAAGAAGACTCCCTACCATATTTTAAAAGGCAGAAAACAAAACATATCTTATTTCAGAATCTTTGGTAGTAAGTGTTTTGTACTAGTCAATGGTAAACACTACCAAACAAAGTTTGCTGCAAAATCCCTAGAAGGGATATTTGTTAGGTACATCAATCATAGTAGAGCATACAGGATCTACAACTTGACTACTCAAGTTGTAGAAGAATCTGTGCATGTTGTATTTGATGAGTCAATGTTTATTAACAGTGAATTGTCCAGTTTTTAAGTTAGTTCTATAGGTATAACAGACAAGCTGGACAAGCTGACCATTAATGAAGATGTTACTGTTAATCTAGATGAAGATAAAGATGTCAGCTATCCAGGGGGAGATCAAGTCCCTCTGGGTGAAGAACAAAATGTGGAGAATCATGATGAGGAAACTAGAGATAGCCATAATGCTGATAGAATTCCTCCAGCAAGGAGACATTTGAAGGATCATCCAGCTCACTAGATCATTGGTGATGCAAGTCAGGGTGTTCTAACAAGGAGCAGGAGCATGAACACAGTTTTATGTTCTAGCTTTCTATCTCAGATAGAACCAAGGAAGATTGAAGAGGCCATGGAAGACACCAACTGGATTGATGCAATGCAAGAAGAGCTCAGTCAGTTCAAAAGATGTAAGGTTTGGAAACTGGTGCCATAACCTAAGGATCACAACATAATAAGAACCAAGTGCATCTACAGGAACAAGCTAGATGAGAATGGCACAATAGTCAAGAACAAGGCTAGACTGGTAGCAAAAGGCTACACGCAAGAGGAAGGTATTGATTTTGATCAAACCTTTGCCCTACTGGCAAGGCTGGAGGCAATAAGGTTGTTCTTGTCCTATGCTGCCTATCAAGGGTTCAAAGTATATCAAATGGATGTAAAATCAGCATTTCTGAATGGTGATTTAAAAGAAGAAGTCTATGTAGAACAACTCTCAGGTTTTGTAGACTCTCACTTTCCTGATTATGTATATAGGCTTAGAAAAGCACTATATGGTGTGAAACAAGCCCCAAGGGCTTGGTATTAAACCTTGTCTGCCTTCCTCATTGAGAATAAATTCTCTAGAGGAAAGATAGACAAAACTCTATTCTATAGGGAATCAAAAGGCAAAATAATACTAGTCTAAATATATGTCGATGACATTTTCTTTGGTTCTACTGAAAACAACCTTTGTAGGAAGTTTGCCAAACTTATGACAGGGAAGTTTGAGATGAGAAGAATGGGTGAGCTGAAGTTTTTTTTGGGACTTCAAGTAAGACAGACTGAGAGTGGGTTGGTCATATCCCAGTCTAAGTTCACCAAGGAGTTGATTAAGAAGTATGGGTTGGACTCAGCTTCTATAATGAAAACTCCAATGGGAACAAGTATGCCTATATGCAAAGATGAAGTAGGGAAACCTATTGGTGAGTCTTTGTATAGAGGTATAATTGGCTCCCTACTATACTTGACTGTTAGTAGACCTGACATCATGTATGCAACATGTTTCTGTGCTAGGTATCAAGCATGCCCTAAGGAATCTCATTATACTGCAGCTAAAATAATTTTGAGATATCTTAAGGGCACACCTAATCTAGGCCTTTGGTACACTAAGAATAAAGATTTGCTATTAACAGGTTTCTAGAATGCAGATTTTGCTGGATGCAGGGAAGATAGAAAAAGTACCACAGGAACCTGTCAGTTCCTTGGTGGGAGGCTTGTGTCATGGAGCAGCAAGAAAAAAACTAGTGTAGATATATCACAGCAGAATCAGAATATATAGCTGCTGGTAGCTACTATGCACAATTGATGTGGATGAAGCATCAACTAGAAGATTATGACATCAAGGTAAGTAGAATACCATTATTTTGTAATTCTACTAGTGTTATTTCTATTGCTAGGAATTCTGTGTCACACAGTAGGACCAAGCATATAGAAATAAAGTTTCATTTTATCAGAGAACATGTTGAAAAGGAAAATATTAGTCTAGAGTTTGTAAAAACAGATAATCAAATAGCTTATATTTTCACAAAACCACTGGATGAAACTAAATTCAATAATCTCAAAATTGAATTAGGTATGTTGAACCTAGAATAGGTTAACAAAAGTTTTCATGAGTAGCATCAGTAAGCATCAAATTTCTCTTAAAATTTGTCTAAGTACAATGTTTGTGTCGACACAAACAAGTTATGTTGACACACTCAGTATGTTGTGTCGACATAGAAAAAGGATGTGTCGACACAGAAACAGTATCTGTGTCGACAAGAGAATAGGTGTCGACACAACCTTATCGAGACTATAAGTTGTGAGGATATTTGTGTCGACACAAAAAGTTAGTGTTGACACAACTCTGTCGAGACTTAAGTTGTCAGTGTCGACGCAGACGCAAGTATGTCGACACAGACTTAAGTATGCCGACAAATAAATGTGTTGACTTAATATACGTTTTATCAACTTAGAAATTAGTATGTCGACACATAGTTGTGTCGACTCAGCTTAAGTTCTGTCTAGACCTAGGTCATTTTTGTCGACACAAAAACTGATTTGTCGACTTAAGCCCAACTTTTGGTCTGCCCTTGACTCAAGTACTATAAAAGGTGAATCCAAAATCTAGTCGACTACGCTATAAGATTTCTGACTCTACACCTTCTGTCGACATAGACCTTCTCTTCTTCTCTCCTCTAGCACTTATAACAATGGCGCCAAACCAAGAAGACAAGGTTAATGAAGGTAACGAATTATTTCGCGAGGGTTTCACAACTGCTTCTGACGAAATTAATGGACTTTAAGCCCTAATTTCTGAAAAGGGAATAGAATTCTTGGTCTCTGAATCAACCAAGATATAGAAAAAGGAAGTTATGAAGTTCTACACAACCGTTACTGTGAACTCTGATGGAAAGAAAATCAAAGCATCCATTCAAGATACCCAAGTGAAGCTCACTTTGAGATCTATTAGGAAAGCATTACATCTGCCATTCATTAAGGTAACAGACGAAATTGCTCCTTCCCAAGTAACTGAAGCATTAAGCTAGCGTGGACTGAGTCCCAGCATTAAGATTGGATCATCAATCAATAGAAAAGGGATGAGTTCCCAAGGAAAATTCTTTCTGAAGTTGTTGGCAAGGTGATCATCTGCAAGACTGTTGGACATGATAAGATATCTGTCCACATGTTCAATCTGATGGTAAGGGTTATATTTAAGATTAACACTAATTGGGCAGCAGTAGTGTTTGATAAAATTCAAGAAGAATCAAAAAACCTAATCTGGGAAGGATCCTCAGTCTTTTTTGAATATCAGTAATTCCTGATGTTCTGAAGCATGCAAATGGTTCCAAGATAAATCACATGAGAAGAATGGATGTAAGGATTCTGTCTAGGTGGGACAGAGTTCTGACCAAAGAAGTCCCTACTCCTAAGGAGCACACTAAGAAAGGCAAGAAGAAGAAGGAAGTAGTGGTACAGGATAACTGCTCCAGTGATTCTAAGGAGGTAGTAGTCTTCAGTTCTGATGAATACCAGCAACAACAAGATGTTCAAGCTTAAGCAAAGGACAATAAGCATCAGGAGCAACAAGTTGAATCTACTCTAGTGGGAGAAAATCGAGAAAAAGAAACTGAGTTGCCTGCCCAAGGGGGAGGTATTGACAATGCTATCTTGGATAGTGACTTAGCTGCAGACACAATAATGGATGTTGTATCTGAAATCAACTCTACAACTGAAGTAACTGATTAAAATGATGCTCAACATGAGCCAACAAGTTTCTTCTCCACACACTAGTGATGAATTATAGTATTCTCCTCAAAAATTATTCAAAGAGACACTTTTTTTTACACAACAAAAGACAACTTTCAAGTGGTATTAGTCTTTTCAGTAGTTTTTTTTAAAAAAACCTAATCTTATTCCTTCTAAACAGAAATAATAGGAATTTACAATGGAAGAATTGTTTCCTGATTCTCTTCCTAATAGGACTGAGGGGGAGGAAATTGAAAAACAAAAAGAATTTCCAAGGACTGAGGGGGAGTTATCCAAGGATACCCCAGCTGAAAAGGACACTGTTGATATTGAAAGTACATCTACACTTCTGAAGATGAAGAAGCCATAATGGTTAAGAAAAGAAAGCTGTCTGTGTTAAAGAAGAAGAGTTGTGGATACAAGAAGGCTTTGCAAGTTGGAAAAACACAATCTACATCAACTGTGGACTTCAGTTCTTTACTGGTCCATATGTAAATAAAATTAGATAATCAAAGGCAGACTATAGAAAAATATGTAGATGAAACTCATAAGGAGTTACAGTTTCAATTGGCCCAGGACATCAAATCCATTTGATTTGAAATAAATCAAAATAAGAAGGAGATGACAGATTGCTTCCATAAAGGAGGTAATGGTGTGGTGTTCCTGGCTAAGCAACAACAAGATCTACAAGCTAAAGTGGATGAGATTAAAGTCAAGCAGGGATATGTACTGGAAAATTAGATAAGGATGAATGAAAATATCAAGGATTCCCATCATGAAATATTGAAAAAACTCACTGATTCTAGCACCACTCTGAAGGATGAAATCTCAAAGCAAATCCAGGAAGATATATCTACTATCAAAGCCACATTTCAAGAATCTCAGGAAAAAATAAAAACCTTCCTAACAAAATTCAGAGCCTATTTTAAAGAGGGAACTGAATATATAGCTGATCAAGTCAGGTTCTAGAAAGAAGATTTGATAGATCATGTTGCAAGAGAAGTCATAAAGGGGGAGAGAGTACGAGTCAAAGCCGGCTCTAACCATGCTAAATGGACTACCAATAGTATCAGAGCCACTCTTTGATATCCTCCTCTGTGTGATGATGCTAATGTAGCTAAGTCTGAAATTCAACCTGAATATTTTGAAGGAGATAAGTCTGAAGTTGCTCAGGTGATCTACCCCCCCAGCTGATTTTAAAATGGTTCAAGAAGAAGTGCTGAAGATGTATAGTCCTCCACCAGAGGTACAAAATGTAATTCTTGGAAAGGTTGAAATGTTTGAAGCTGCATTGGAAGCTCAGAAGGAAGCTCAACTCTCTAAGAAGATATTCAGAGATCAGGCTGAGCTGAAGCCAGATTTTGAGCAATGGATCCCAACTTCTAGAAATATCATACTTACGTCCTGTAAAGTTGTTAAGGATAAAACCTATGACAGGGGTAAGTGATATTCTGAGCAAGAATGGAATAAGTATCAAGCTGGACAAGAAGCAATTCTATAGCATAGAAGAAGTGTTAAGGCTGGGAAGCTACCTGCTAATGCTCAAGAGCCAAGCAAGTACTTCCCTAAACCTTTTCACTATTTTGAAAGACAAAAGATCAAGGCTGAAGAATTGAAGAAGAAAGCTCTCAAAGGGAAAAATCTAGCTGAAGATGTTGAACCTTCTGTGTAGGCTAAAATCAAGCCTGGCAAAGGGATAGTTATTAAGGAGCCTAGTCAATAATAGGATTGCTAGGTTTTTGTATTAGAACAATGTACTAATTTGTTTCTTTTGTTCTGTAAGAAATTTATCTAAACCAAAGTTTTTCTGATCAATGAAATCTTCTTCAGAATTAAGTGTGTGTTGTTTACATTGATTATGAAATTATCTGCTCTGAAATGTTTTTACTTCAATTACAATTTTGTTTTATCTAAAGAGATGTATATCTTTGACTAAGGGTTATGACTTCTCCAAATAGAGGGAGATTGTTTGGTACATTGGAAAATGTGTACTAGATTTGGAGTAGCCACAACTTAGTCAATGATATGCATCAATATGTATTTGATATAAGTTTGAGTTTCATTGTGCAAGTTTGAAATTTGAAGTAAAATCTTCTAAGTACAAGTGTCGACACTTATGAAGAAACTGTGTCGACACTCAGGAAATTTGTGTCGACACTCAGGAAAGCTGTGTCAACCACAGGCAAATTGTGTCGACACTCAGGGAAGTTGTGTCGACACCCAGTTGCTATGTCGACACTCAGGAAAGCGTTTCGACACACTGGCAAAATGTGTCGACACTTATAAAGAAGTTGTGTCGACACTCAAAGCTATGTCGACACCTAAACAAGCAATTGTGTCGACAACTTAATATAGAAGATGAGTCGACACTCAGGAGCTATGTCGACACCTGAAGAATTGTGTCGACACACAGGACTTGTGTCGACACACCAACTCTCAAGAGGCTGTGTCAAGTTTAGAAGTAATTGTGTCGACACACAAGAAGCTGTTGTGTCGACACACAGGACTTGTGTCGACATATACAATAAAGAGCAGTGTCGAGAAGTAGAAGTATGACAGTGTTGACACTTGGAGTATTTGTGTCGACACCTTGAAGACTTGTGTCTACACATAGCCTATATGTGTCGACACATGTAAAGCAGTCTGCTGAGTGTTTTATGCTGAGTTGGACAGACATTGAAGAACATGGTGATGTGACTGGTGACTTGACAACTGACATAACAAACCGGTCTGACACCACTGTCAGAACTGTCAAAAGTCTGTTATGAATCGGATCAGCCGGTAACCATGGAGCAATCTCTATATAAGAGATAGATCGAAAACAACAGAAAAAATATAAATTAATCATCAACGTGAAAGGATCTCTGGATCATAAAGAACAATTCTGATAGATCACGGCCTATCTGCATGAAAGATTCAAAGTTCAATCTGAATCTAAGGAAGAAGCTGACTGAAGATCAACTTCAACTTGAAGAGTAGATCCACCTTATTTGTCCTAATCAAGAAGCTTTGAAAAACTACGTTAGGTTGGATCAGAAGGATCAGTTTATACAAGAACTGATCAAGAAGATAACATCAACAGAGGAATCTAGCTGGTGAAGTTTTCTGAAACTTATTACTCACAAATTATTGTAGGATCTATTATTAGATCTGAGATTGTAAGCCTAAATTATAAAGGCTGAGGTAGGGCAGTGTGCCTGAGGTAGGACTTGTGGAAAGTCATAGTTGTAAGCCTAGTTATAAAGGCTGAGGTAGGGTTGAGCCCTGAGGTAGGATTCAGGGAAGAATCCAAGGTAGCACTTGTGTAAAGTCTTAGCTGTAGGAACCATTTTGGGTCTTGAGTTTGTAAGATCTGTGGATCTGAGCCTGTGGAAGGAAGTTAGGCTGAATCCAGTTATTTGCTGGATAGGCGAAAGGGAAAAGTGGATGTACCCATATCTTGGGGAACCACTATAGATCTAGTGTTTGTTGTGTTGTGTTAATTTTTTTAGATATATTAATCTGTGCTGAAAGGAGATAAATATCCATTTGCCTAAAAATAATAAAGAGATTTAATAAGTTAAGAACCTATTCACCCCCCCCTCTAGGTATTTAGGGTCTTGAAACAAAGTCTTTCATATGCATCATCACTTGAGCTCTCTGGATAGGATGCACAGGAAGGAACACTCCAGAATCTACAAGTCATAATCTCCACCAAAAAATGAGTCGTATATATATTTTTGCGATTAAAAGTATCTAGCGTCTACCTAAATCACCTAGATGGTGGTGAATAGGTGATGTTTGTGTCTTCTTGCAGAATAAAAATATCTAAAACTCAAGCACACAAATACAGTGATTTATAGTTGTTCCCCATATTGGGTACGTCCACTGTCCCACCTCTCCTATCTACCACGAATGGTAAGATTCTACTACTTCACCTTTTTCAAATTATAACAATCTTACAGCTCGGAGATATGCTCCTACACATCGGAGAAAAACATCTCCTACACCTCGATCCACAACTGGATCTACAACTTCATCCACAAACCGAATCTACAAACTCGATCCACCAACGGATCGACACACAGAAGAACAAACTTCCTAGAATATCGGAGACAAAGCTCCTAGAAAGCTTAAAATAAATTTTATAAGTACAATAAAAAGTTTATACTTCAAAATCTGAAAACTTCAAGGTTCTTCCTTCTCGAAACTTTAAAAACTTGATGAAGATGGTTGAAGAAGAAAATTGAAAAGGCTTATTTTAAAATTAGGATCTGACCCGATCAAACAGATGTTGAAGAATCTTGAATCTTGGATCAGTCGAATCTTTTCTCTTGTTGAATCGCTGGTTCAAAAGATGAGCGTAGAGACGAATGTCAAAGAAGACAGAGCGTGCGGCTTATCCCGATCTTGAAGAATTGCGGTGTGATTCTGATTTTAATTGTAATTAGGGTTAGCGAATCCTTTAAATGACTTTATATAGATCATAGTCCAACGGTCAAATGTCATTAAGGAATGATCCACGTGGATCAATTATACTAAACATGGATTAAAATTTGAAATCCCTTCTAACGGTGTAAAATGAAAATTCTTCAACGGCATTTCTTAAGAAGTATATTTCTCGAGAAAACATTTGCTCTCTCGGGAAAAGACTTGGCTTTCTCGAGAAAATACTTGATGAAATTTCTATAAAGAAAATTACTGATTTCTCGAGAAGAATAATATTTCTCGAGAAAGTGACTTAGCACATGTTTAGAACTGGAGCGAGATTTCTCGAGAAGAAAATGATTTCTCGAGAAATGAATTGCATTCTCGAGAAATGGCCTAGACTTCTCAAGAAAAAGTATTCAATGTAAATGATAAGAACTGAATGAAGGATTTCTCGAGAAAAGTACTTAGCTTCTCGAGAAATGGACTTGACTTCTCGAGAACTATTTTCCTTTCTCGAGACATGAACTAGGTTTCTCGAGAAATCTTCAGGGCCTTTCTCGAGAAAAAGGACTTAGACAGATTTTGAGAATTTTCCGAGAATACTTAATGTTTTTCGAGAACAGCTATGCTTTCTCGAGAAATAGACTTAGAATTCTCGAGAAACATATTCCTTTTCTTGAGAATTGGACTTGAAGAAATTTTTGGAATGTTCTTTTCTTCTTTATTGGAAACCAGCAACCCTTCCCTTCTTCCATTTTTTTAGTACTTGAAAATTAAGTGCATCCCAATAGAGAGGTTACACATAAGTCAACACCATGGATCACATAATGAGGGATTATAATGTATGTTCCTGTGTTTAGTGACTTATTGTAAACTGATATTTGTCTACACTTAGTAATATTGACCTGCAATCATTCAACTAAATATAGCATCAAATAAATACTTAATTCATCTTAGTTCAAGGGTGACTTCATACAAATCTAGATTATTGTGGATACAATACCCAACAATCTCTCCCTATTTGTAGAAGTCAGAACCATTTATAATAAAGTGAATTGTACCAAGATATTTAAAGAATTAAAAAACAAGCAAAATAAGATATGCAAAGACAGAAGAGAATTAATAAGATCATCAAAATTCAAAATTTTATACATGTATAGAATTTGTCCATTGATACATCTGGATCCAAAAGATTCTACACTATAGCTAATCTCAAGTCATTTGAATTGCTGTTGATGTTGTCTTTTCTTCTTTTCTTGTTGTCTTTTTTGATAGCTGTAAGGTTTAGGGTAGTAATTTTGGGGTCGAGGAGGAGCATTTGGATTGTTTCTGTTATATTCGCTATCATAGATCCTCCTCTTAGTCAAAGATTTTTCATATAACTCCCATTCCTGGTGACTGTAGTGATCATCTTTATTTTCATTGAAATCCACAACCAGCTTCAAGGTATCCAAAATAAGAGATTTTGAAATTGGACTCCGCACTTTAGCAAATACTTTTTTTTTTCTTTTTGCAGCACCTTGGCTGGGAAAAGATCTGCTAGCTGAAGCACCCTCACCATATTTCCTTTTCTTCTGTGCTTGTACTTCTGGAAGTGGTTCTTGAGGGAACTCTGGTTGTTTAGCAGCCCGGACTTGAGAATAACTTTCAGTAGGAAGTTCATATAGTTCAGTTCTAGGAGAAAAAGTAGGCTTGAAAGCATTGGGATCAAGATATGGAGGTGGAGCCTCATTTGTGTGAACCTGAAAATCTGGGAAGATTTTGTTTTGTATCCACACAACAGACTCAAAAGTATATAAGTTTACCCTATTAATCTGCTTTTCAACACTTGTATTGATATCTTTTAGTTGATCATCCAACTAACTTTTCATCTCTTGAACTTTCTTATCTAGGTTTTCTTTTGCGATATCCTACCCCTTTCTGACTTCTACAGTAAGGGTTTCTATGGCTGCTTCTTTGAATTTTCCAAATTCTTCACAAGTCTAGAAGTTTTATTGTACGTTCTGTCTTCTTTAGCAATTGAATCTGATTGTTTGCCACTGTAACTGTTTGATCCATGACCTTACCAACACTAGTGATAGTGGGTCTAGAGCCTTGCCACCAATGTTTAGCATCCTTTTAAATCCATCTGTATTATGTTGAATTTAAGAAATCCTTTGCTCATCTCTTTCTCTAGAGTAGAGACTTTATCAGTAACTTCTTTGAGAGACTTATCAATGTACTCTCTTTTCTTTGTAAGCATATATTTTACTTTACCCAACAGGGTGTCTTATAAAATTGGTGATGTTGTAGGAGATGGAGGAGGTAGAGCTGGAGGTGTCCATACTAGGATTTCTCAATAATAACTGTGCTTCTCCCTCTTTGGGAAAAAGTCATAATGTCTCCTTCCTCTCTAAGAATAACAGGCATGGAGAAATCCAAGTTCCATAGAGGAGGTTCTGATATTTCTGCAATAATTTCTTCCTTAGAGAGCAAATAAACATTCTCCCCCTCAATATGTTCCTGGGTCTGAGAATTCACTAGAGTTTCTTCAGGGATTTCTACAGGAGTCTTTTCTAGAGAGATGAATAGGGGATCATCTAAAGTAAGATTTTATATCATTCTATTAATGTCAACTACAGTAACATCCATTTGAGTATCATTAAGGTTTTCTGGATCAAAGGGGGAATCAACATTCAAACTTAAGCCACCACCAAGCATAGAGGTGCTCTGCTCATCATCATACTGAGCTATACTGTCTTTTGCCACTATCTCAACCTCATAAATAACTTGATCTTGAACCTTTACTGCAGGGACCTCTGACTGAACATCTGTGTCTTATATCTCAGCTTGTTATACTTCTACATGAACTAAAGGAGCAGGCTTCCCCTCAACAGCTACACTAGATGTGCCAACTGCATTAGTAAGAGGAGGAGTTGGGGTCCTATCCTCAACATCTTCTACCCTTGGAGGGGCCTGACCTGACCTGGGAATCCATATTTCCCATCTACTAATGTTTGAGATGGTGACCTTCTTTGTAAAATCCCTCCAACAAATAGACCCTAAGGTTTTGTTTTGTCATGACTAGGTCATGACAAAACCATAAGAAGCTCAAGGGTCAGGTGAACCAGGGCAAGGTGAAGATCACCTTGGTCTGCCTATAGCAGAACCTCACCACCAGACCTAGGGTTTTGACTTTAAGGCTCCAACATGACCCCATGATCCTACTATAATACCCATAACCCCCTTGGGAGATCCATAGGGTCACTATGGACCCATTGGGGTGCAGTCAAAGTAGCCAAGTTTGCCTAAGAACCACTCTAACCCGAGGGTGGTCAAGCTAGCCTACTAAGTGTCAGTTGACCTTTTCTTAGCCAAGTGGACCCCACCCATGCCATCCTAACCAAAAAGTGAGGTCAATGGGTCACCAAGGACCCATTGGGGTAACCCCAAGAGGCTAAGTTGACCCAAATCAACCCTAGTCTTAACTTGGTAAAAGTACCCTTCCTAACGGTCAAGTGACCTCCAAAGTGCCAAGTCAACCCTAACCAACCCTACCTAGACCCTAGGGGAGGACCAATGGGTCACCAAGGAACCATTAGGGTCAATCCAAATTGTCATGTTGACCAAGGTCAACCTTAGTCTAGGTTTAGGTCAAACTAGCCTAAATGGGCTAACCTAAGCTAAAACCCATTTCCCCCACTTGGGCTAACCCATTTTTTATGATTAATATGAGTTAGTGGGCTTCCATTAGGCTAGAGAGATGATCAAAATCTTCCAAGGTGACTAGGATGGAGAAAACTCCATTTTACCCTTTAATGGAGGAGAGAGAAAGTGGGGAAATAAAGGGGCATTCATGGCATAGGAGATCATGAGCCCCTCCCCTCACCTCATTTGGCTGGATTCATCTCCCCTGGATAATTTGGTGGAGACCAACAACCATAATCAGCCCATGTTCACCCCCCACCACCTTGGCCGAAAATGACCTTTAATGGCCATTAATGTCCATTTCATCCTACACTTTTCCCCTACCCCATTTGAGTGCTTAAAAAGCATCACTGGGCATCAGGGAGTCATTTCCACCCTTCCCCCAATGGTTTCTAGCCCTTCTACATTATTGTTGCAGAACTCCGGCGACACCTCCACCGCAAAAGGCAAGACGATGATCGGCTCGACTCCAAACCACCAATAAGGCCCTCCTCTACTCCTTCTATTGGTAGATCATAAAACTAATTAGGGACAAGGATCGGGATCAATTGACCCCAATCAAGGGATTGATTATCTTGGTTTTTCCAAGAAAAATGAGTGTGCGGGATCGCCGAAATCTGCCCCTTCGGTTGTCGTGCTGACGCCAATCGACAGCCACCACCTAAACAGAGGTGATGGAGGTGGTGGCTGACCAGGGAGGTGGTCGGGTGGCCGGCAGTAGCGGCTTGAAGTTGGCCTAAGAAGAGGGAATTGGGACCCTCTGCTGAAGCTTGAAAATGACCAGATGTCGTCCATGCTGCGTCAAGATCTGTGCAAGATCATGTAATATATATTATATATTTTGTATAATTCTGTCACACAAAATAAGTCAGCTTAGGAATTATTTTAAAAATTCTTAGAAGCATGTACAGAGAAAGTGGTCAACATATTAATTGTAGCCCTATGAGTGTACTTTAATTTAAAATTGATTTTGAACCAATTTGGATATCTGGTTTGACCAGGGCACTCATTTTGATGGGGTCTATACCTAGGGCTAGTCAATTATTAAAATGAGTGCCCCCACATCATCACATGTCCAAATGACTTGAAATTTGGACAGGGAGTCATTCTATCCTATACCTAGGTCATGCATAAAAATGGGAATTTTTAGAGATAATGTTTCTATAGTTTTTGAAATAATTTAATAATTCTAGGGAAATTTAATTAGGGGACCTAATGTCCTCCAAACCCTACCAAATTTAGTTGAGTGATCCTTAGGGTCATCATAAGGCAATGTATAAATTTTCATCCCTTTTGGAGATGATTTAGTTTGGAATAAGAAAACCCTAGCCTTGCCCTAAAACGAGTATTTTGGTCAAAAGTGCCCTTGTGGGTTTGAGTGGCCAAACCACCTCAACAGAGGTTGAAATTTGGGCCACAGATTTGATATGACATTTAACACCCTCATAGGGATTATGGCGTGGATTATGGTGGATTTGCCCTAGGTCCCTAGTGCTAACCCTAAGGTTAAACCTTGGGAGCTTGTGAAGGACATAAGGGATTATGTTCTTGGATGGACTTGGGGATTAGTCCGTGAGATCCTACGGTGGTGAAATTCCCTAGGGAGGGATATGGTGGTATTTAGACATATGTACCCCACATAAACCACTTAATAAGTATTTAGGAATTTAAACCCTAGAAATTATCTTATGGGTCAAATGACCTTGATTATTTGTGATATTTTGGTATGGATAATTTCATAATATTATTAACCTCTGGTAATTATCTTAGGGTATTTAGAGATCAGTAGATCATCCTTGTAGTAGTAGATTCCATATTGCCTTTTTTAGTTAATGATGAAAATATGATGTATATGTGGTAGAATTGTTTGAAATTCTGGAATAGATAATCAAATGATATTAGATTGTACTAGTAGTTTATTTGGAGTGGTTGAAGCTTTATTTGAAGTACTTCCTTTGTAAAGTAAATTAGTGCACCTTACCTGGATAAATAGGAAACAAATATTATAGTTTGCTGGAAAATTGTGATACTTAGTCAAGGAACATATTAGGACATATAGAAGCATGGAAAAATTGTTAAATGTTGTTTAATAGAGATTACAATGGTGTTTCTTCATAAAGTGCCTTATGATGGTTTACCATAGGATAATATTTACCTAGTTTACTGACTTGGGAATTTCATGAAACTTAGGAAGTGAAGTTTTATGATTATAATGTAGCTCTGTTAATTTTTGAGGAATTTTTGGACTAGTTTTTTTGGTACTTCCTTCAATACCCCTTTTTATATGAATTATTTTGGATTAAATATATAGAGGATAAATGTTTTAAGAAAGTTTATGATATTTAGTATTTATTGATATCTTGTAAGCCTACAGTGTTCGTAATTTTGGTATGGTCATACCCTAAGTAAATCTAGTAATTCATGTTTAAATCACCTATTGATTAATTTTTGGAAAAATTAATTAAATATCAAATTTTATTAGAAAATTATAAATTTCGGGATTTAGACTAATCATGTCATGATAGACCCTCATTAATTATCTTAAGGCTTTTGGATGAAAATTTGGAGTAACTCATATCATGTACATCATGTAGCTTAGGATGGTCAACAAATAGTAAAACTACAAAATGAACTTAGAGAGCTGGGATATTAGGCTATGGGTTGAGGTCAAGTACTAAGGAGTTCATTATTGGAAATAATGATGGTTTGACTAGTGTAGGTGGTTCTTGGGATCGATGAAAGATCATCTTTCCCGCAGAGAAGAAGGGTCAAATAAACTAGGGTTAGATCTAATGTAACATTAAAAGGGATCAGGGATTGGTTATTAACCAATAATAGAAAGTGCCTTGTGAAAGGGAGCTTTGAGCTTCATCCCATCGTAGTTCCTAGTGTCCTCGAGAGCCCTTCACGGGGAATGCTTTGGGAAGTCCAGGGTTAACGTAAACCGTAAGAATAAGCAATGATATGAGTAATTAATATAACTGGGATTACACATACACTCAATATTCCTGGTATCGTGGGAGTTAGGTTGGGTATCACGAGCGGTAGGCTCAGTTTTCTTAGTGGTGGGTAAGTTAACCCGGCGAGCCGATAGCTCGGTAGGATAATATATTACTATTGCATTTGCATAAGAATAAAGGTGGTGGGTCTTCGGTATTAGACTATCATTCACACCGACGTCGATATGCTGACCTGGCAAGTGTGGTTTACACTTTGCCAAAGGAAGTCTGGTGGATATGGACAGCATTAGTACGTGGTGATTCAGGGTTGTGTTCTTCTAGAGGCCTACGAAAGGGCTAAGCCTGGTATTGTGGATACCCATCTAGGAGTGGGGGAACCGACCCACTATCTCTGTTTGCCACTACGGAGGTTCCTGGGAGTGAAGCTAGCTGCCCAAAAGGGGAACTAATGGTCTGTGCGCATAGAGTCGTGTGCATGAGTTACACTTGCACAAATCATGGCATAACATATCACTACACTCATACTTGCATTCAACCTACACCCCAACATATAAATCGGTATGGGACTTATTATATGATGGGAGCCTTGTAGAAGGCCCTCTTAACTTATAAGTTTGTATGAGCATGCTTATAAGTTAAGGTTTCTTATTTCGTTAGTATGTCTTTCTTACATATGTTGCTATACTTTACCTATTTACCATACTGCTCGATATTATAGAATTGCTAGCTTGTACCTTTCTTCCTTAGCTGTATATACATTATAAATAACTGTTAGAATAGTTCCACCGTCACCAGCTTGTTTATTCTCTACCTTCATAACTTCCCTTTCCTACTCCCCGCTCGGTTCCTAGGAGTCATGGGGGAGGGGTAGGGGATGATAGGACTTAGTGAAAGTCCACCTAGTGCCAACTACCTTCAACTATGGGGGGGGGGAATAAGTGTCTTGCAATGTTTTTGCGGAATTAAAACTATACCTGCACAAATAAACAAAACAACACAGCACAGAAAGACACAGGCAATTTATAGTGGTTCCTCGATTTGGGTACGTCCACTTTCCCCCTTCGACCTATCTCCCAACAAGGGACGAATCGGTCACTTCACCAACCGGATTGAAATCAAATCCACACACTAACGGAAGGAACCCTTCCAAGCGAAGGAGTCACCACTCCTCCACCACGGGTTGCACCCAACCCTTACAACGAGGAACCTACGTTCCTTTACAATAAAATTAAAATGGAATGTATAAAATATAAAAACTTCTTATGGAGGCTAGGTGTCCCTCTTCGTTCGATGACGCATTCTTGATGAAGACGAAGAGTCCACGACCTTAGCTCTCACTTAGAATGAATCTCCACGAAACCGGCGGCGGCAAGAACAGCGGCGGCTTGGCGTTCAGGATCGGCGGCGGCAAGAAGTGCAGCGGCTGAGCTTTAGAGATCTAACCTTTGTAGCTATGCTAGCAAGATCTACCAACAGTCTTCGTTGGATCAATCGTCTTGATCGATTCGGAAAGGGAAGGTATTCCCGATCTACAAACCAAGAGACAAAGGATCTCAAGAAGGACACGTGAGACGCGTTGCTTGGCAAAGCTTCTGTTGCCGGAAGATCATGAGGTATCCACGATCAATGGCGGCGACTAACTTCCCGAGCGGCGACGGCGGCGGCGGAAGAGAGATCCGCGATCTAGGTCACGTCGGCGGCTCAGTTTTCTTGTTTTTGTATTCGTTGTATTAGGTATGTGTAAAGATCGAAATACAACAGTATTTATACTGTAGGTCATACATTATGACCGTTGTGGGCCCCACCAAAATAAACCCTAGCTCCTGTTTCAAAACAGCGCCTAGAACTTGGTCCGGTCCAGCGAGCACCAGAATTTCGCCCAAGGCAAATTCGGTGAGAATCAAAGGTGATTCTCGACGAATCGGCGAGAATCACTTATGATTCTCACCGAATTCTACTTGGCAGAATTCTGGCTGAAGATCTTGCCATCTGGAGAGAATCGGCAAGAATCAATATTCATTCTCGACGGATCGACGAGAATGCAAAGTCATTCTCGTCGATTCGGCGAGAATCAACTAGTGATTCTCGACAATTCTGCCTTAAGCAGAAATCAAGACGGCATTGAGACAGCCGGCTACAATCGGCAAGAATAAGCGAGTGATTCTTGATGATTCGGCGAGAATCTCTAGTGATTCTCGTCGAATCGGCGAGAATCACTTATTGATTCTCGACGATTTCTACTTAGACAATTTTTCGTCTTTCCACCCGTGAGCTGCTCTTTGGCCCATCCTTGCTCCTTGTCTGCTCTTGATCTTTCTCAGCCCTGTACTTGAAAGTAAGTACACTCCAATAGAGAGAGTACACGTAGGCCAACACACTGATCTGCTCAACAAGGGATTATGTTGCGCAGACCCGTGTATATTGACCCACTGCACCCTGACATTGGTGTGTACTTAGCGTGGAATAACTGCAAGCACAACTTGAAAACAAATGATCAAAAACAATATCAATTCACCTTAGCTGGTCCAGGGGCTTCTTCAAATCAGGTACATTGTGGATACAATACCCAACAATCTCCCCCTATTTGAAGAAGCCTAAACCCTACAAGCTAAGGTGAATATAATGGATGAAAGAAAAACATAAACTGAATAATCAGTTGAGAAAGAATTTCCATACCATTATCTTTAGATCATATGGAGCATACATTGCGAGAGCACCTTAGCCCTTAGCACCTTAGCCGAGAGGGCAATCTCCCCCTTTTTGGCTTCTACAAATCTTGGACTTTAGCACTTGCCACAATGCTCCCCCACAGTTCTTGCATTTGGGCTTACACTTGAGTTTCTTGCGGATGCTCCCCCTACATGCACGAGCTTGGAGCTTCTGTAGTCTTCATTACTCATAGTTTAGCATCCCCAGTTCAGTTTTGAAGAGACTGAACTTGGCCTCGTCTAGGGGCTTTGTGAAAATATCTGCAATCTGCTTATCCGTGGGGACATAGTAGAGAGAGATGTCCTTGTTTTCCACATGCTCCCTAATGAAGTGGTAGCACACCTCAATATGCTTCGTCCTGTTATGCGATACCGGATTGTTCGCAATGGCAATTGCTCTGGAGGAGTCGTAGTACATTGGTACTTCCTTGAACTGAAGGTCATAGTCTGCTAACTGGTTTCTGATCCATAGTAGTTGTGCGCAATAGCTACCTGCTAAGATATACTCAGATTCAGTTGTGGAGGTTGCAACATAATTTTGCTTCTTACTATTCCATGATATAAGCCTTCTTCCGAGGAATTGACACATCCTGGAAGTGCTTTTCCGATCATCCCTGCTTCCTGCAAAATCAGCATCTGAAAAGCCTATTAGCTCTACATCATTTTTTCTCGGGTACCATAAGCCAAGATTAGGTGTACCCTTAAGGTATCTAAGAATTTGCTTTGCAGCGACATAGTGAGATTCCTTAGTGTTCACCTGATATCTGACACAAACGCATGTGGAGAACATAATATCCGGTCTACTTGCAGTAAGGTAGAGGAGGGATCCAATAATGCTTCTGTATTTGGTTTCATCAAAAGGTTTCCCTTTCTCATCCTTATCTAGAGACATAGTGGATCCCATTGGAGTCCTCATAGAGGTTGCATTCTCCATTCCGAATTTCTTAAGGAGTTCATTTGTTAACTTCGTCTGAGAAATGAAAATTCCATCCTCAGACTGTTTCACTTGAAGTCCCAAGAAATACTTTAGCTCTCCCATACTGCTCATTTCAAACTTTCCTTACATAAGTTTAGAAAACTTTTTGCAAAGATTGTTATCCGTTGAGCCGAATATAATGTCATCAACATAGATTTGCACTAGCAAGATCTTGCCTTTGACTTCCCTAAGAAATAATATCTTATCTATTTTTCCTCTAGAGAACTTGTTCTCAAGAAGAAAATTAGACAGAGTCTCATATCAAGCTCGTGGAGCTTGTTTTAAGACATATAGAGCTTTATTAAGAGAGTATACATGATTAGGATAAGTAGGATTGAAAAAACCTGGGGGTTGAGCGACGTATACTTCCTCTTTCAGGTCTCCATTCAAGAATGCCGATTTCACGTCCATCTGATAGACTGTGAATCCTTTGTGAGAAGCATATGGTAGAAACAGTCTGATTTCCTCGAGCCTCTCAATCGGCACAAACGTTTGGTCGAAGTCGATCCCCTCCTCCTGTCTGTATCCTTGAGCCACCAGTCTGGCCTTGTTCTTGATGATGACCCCGTGTTCATCCAGCTTGTTTCTGAAGATCCACTTGGTACCAATCACGTTCTGCATCTTTGGTCTGGGAACCAGCGTCCAGACGTTGCATCGTTCGAATTGATGCAGCTCATCTTGCATGGCCAATATCCAAGATGCATCTTTGTTTGCTTCGTCGAACTTCTTTGGTTCAACCTGTGATAGGATGCTAAAATGCAGAAACTCGTTAAGTATACCTCGGCGAGTTCTGACACCGTCTCAAGGATCTCCGATGATTTGATTTCTGGGATGATCCCTCACGTGTCGAAGCTCTAGTAGTCGTGCATCAGGAGCTCTAGCATTTTCTGGGGCTCCTTCCTCTTCAGGGAGGACTACTCCATCCTGACTGTCATCATCTCCGATCGGCGTTGAGGTGGAGACCTTAACGTACTTTGGAGTTGCATCTTTATCGGGCTCATCTAGGTGTAGCTGTTCGATTCTTGCACCTGAATCTTCAAGAAAACCACTAGAAGAATTGAAATTAAGCAAGCTTCCTTTATCAAATACAACATTTATGGATTCCTCTACCACGAGGGTTTTCTTATTGAAAACCCTATAAGCCCGGCTATGGCTACTATAGCCCATGAATATGCCTTCGAAGCATTTTTCAGCAAACTTAGTACGCGGGTACTTCCCGTTATTCAGTATATAACATCTGCAGCCAAAGATCCTAAAATAGGACATGGTTGGATTCCTACCTTTTAGTAGCTCATAAGGCGTCTTATGATGACTCTTATTGATCAAGGCCCGGTTTTGTACATAACACGCCGTATTGAAAGCCTCTGCCCAGAAATATTCTGGGAGAGAAGCGTCATTCAACATTATCGTGCAGGCTTCAATGAGCGTTCTATTTCTCTTCTCCGCAACTCCATTCTGCTTAGGAGTGCGCGGGGAGGAAAACTCATGAAAGTTACCAAGTTCTTCACAGAACTCTGTCATAGCACACTACTCGAACTCTGTTCCATGGTCACTTCTGATTTTGACCACCGAGCAGTTATGTTCGTTCTGAATCTTCCTGAAAAAACTGG
The DNA here is from genome assembly GCA_039513925.1 of Platanthera zijinensis. Lineage (NCBI taxonomy): Eukaryota > Viridiplantae > Streptophyta > Magnoliopsida > Asparagales > Orchidaceae > Platanthera > Platanthera zijinensis. The sequence goes on from CM077079.1 coordinate 113,765,660, forward strand.
TGAAGATGTCAAACATATCAGACTTGCGTTTTAAGAAGAACAACCAAGTAAACCGAGAGTGATCATCAACAATCACTAGTGTATAAGACTTGCCTCCCAAGCTATGAACTTGCATTGGACCAAACAAGTCCATATGCAGAAGATAAAGACATCTGGAGGAGTCTTTGTCAACGATGCCCTTAAAGGTAGCCCGAGTCTATTTGCCCTTCTGGCATGCAGGATAGGGGCTATCTTTGATGCACTTAATGATGGGAGCATCCCTTACTAAGTTTTTAGAAAATAGCATACTAATTGTCTTGAAATTAATATGTGTCAATCTCTTGTGCCATTGTTCACAAAGAGATGCACTGCCTTTTACTACTAGGTATACTGGGGTAGATGAATCTAAACTAAGAAAATCTAAGCATAAGATATTTCTGTTCCTAATGCCTGTTAATACTGTCTCTGAAGAGGCACATGATATTATCAGGCATTTATCCTTGTAGAACTTAACGTCATAACCTTTATCACATAACTGACTTACACTGATCAGGTTATGATTTAACCCTTCAACATAAGCCACGTTGGTGATAGAAATTATACCGTTGGAAATCATACCGTAACCCCTGGTGACTCCTCGATCTGATCCCCCAAAGATGACTTTGGGTCCATTCTTGACTGGAGAGTAATCACACAGTAGGCTTCTAGTCCCGGTCATATGCCGGGAGCATCCACTGTCCAAGTACCATATGGGAGTTTTGGTGGCCTTTGGACATTCATGCAAAACAGAATTAATTTCCCTTAGGAACCCAATCGAACTTGGGTCCTAGATTCCTCGTTAGGATACTCCCCCTCGGATGGTTAGTCCTACGAGTGGTCTGCATTGCATTGCCAACATGAGGAGTCTCGTTATTCCTCAGATTAAACAAGCAATCCACGTCAAAGTGACCAACTTTGCCACAGCACCAGCAATCAAATCTGTTATTCTTTCTCCTAAGCACCTGCTTCACCCTTGGAACGGAAGGTTCAGCCGGGGCCTTGGACCTGGAGGTGGAGGCATCATGATGATAATAGTCGCATGATTTCTTCACCTCCTGGTTTCTCAGTGTAACAGGCTTGGCCTTGGGGGCCTACTTCCTATTATGGCCGCTAGAGAAGTGGTCATAATCCTCCATTTGAACTTCCTCATAAGGTGCCTTGAAGACACTCTCGCCAAAGTTGCGGGGGAAGGCCCACCCCTCATACCGGCTCTTGGGCTTTTCAACCGAGGGTCGAAAGAAGTGGCCATAGGTTGACTCAAAGTCTTATTCATTGTAGGGATAGCCAGGCTTCCTGAATACCACAGGGTTAAGTGGAGCCTTTCCCTTTTCAGCAGTAGAGGCCTTCTTAGCAGCCTAATTTCTCCTCTGCTTTTTGTTTCTCCTGGATAATTTACCAGGCACACCCACATGCCCCAAGCCAGCCCCTTAGCCTGAGCAGAGAAGGTATATACAAGTGGAAGAACAGTCTTTGGCATAGAGAAGCTTTTGACAATCTTCTTTTCTGCCGTAAGTTGTTCTTCAAACTTATTGATCTCTTCATGTTTAAGGTCAAGGAGACATAGAGACTCTGCGTGCTTAGAGATCAGGTCCAGGTGTTCCTTTCGGAGAGAAATCAAGCTAGTGATCTCTTCCCTTAGGGAGACACCCTCGACCTTAAGGAATTTGACTTCCTTTTTCTGAGCCCTCAATCTCTTGCGGCATTCCTCGAAGGTGTTGAGCAGAAGCTCTTACTTTTTGAGGAGCTCAGCTTCTCGGGCAGATGGGCTGTCCTCGAGATCATCATCAGGAGACTCATAGTCAGAGTCGGAGAGGGGGGTACGAGCTTTTACCTTCCTAGTGAATGGGGGCATTCTCCTTCTGATTCAGAGCGACCCACCAGCCCGAAGTAGGCTTCCTCATCATCACTAGAGTCTGAGGAATCAGACTCACTTAGTGTCTTTGACTTTTTGGCGATGTAGCTCCTCTCCTTCTTTTTATCTCTAGAGGTTTTGTGCTCTTCTCCCTTCCCCTTCTCTCTCTTGCCTTGATGGCAGTCAGCCACGACGTGTCCTGGCTTATTGCACCCAAAACAAATGATGTCAGTATGACGATGTTTATTCGGTTTTGATTCATACCTGTCAGAAGAATAATTCTTCTTCTGATTTCTGGAGGTGGAGCCGTCTCTCTTTCTTTGATTCATCATCTTGTGGAACTTCTTGAATTCTTGGATGATGAGGGAGAAGTCTTCTTCAGACAACTCTGAGCCGGAGGAGCATGGCTCGGAGTCTTCCTCCTCATCCTTTTCCCCGCATGGGATGAGGTCGCACCCTTGCCCTTCCTGGAGTGAATGGCTTTTAGGGCCACAGTCTTTTCCTTGGCTGCGACCTTCTCTGCTTCTTCTTCAGCTTTCCTCGTGTTTAACTGGAGCTCATAGGACATGAGCTTCCCAAAGAGTATCTGAGGATCAGTTTCAGCTAATCTGCCAAACTCTCGGATGGCGCAGATCTTCGTGTCTAATTCCTTAGTAAGGGACCTAAGGAATTTATCATTAAGTTCACCATCAGTGAACACTCTTCCATATCCCTTGAGAGCATTGATGATCTTGAGGAAGTTCTCGAAGGTAACTCCGATCTCTTCCTTGGGCCACTTCCTGAAGGCCTCATATTTCTGGTTCAGGAGGGATCTCCGATCATCCCTCACTTCATCTGTGCCCTCCATCAGGATAATCAAGCTGTGCTAGATATCCTTGGCTGTCCTATAGTTGCAGAAGTTTTGCATCATGGAGTCATCGACTGCGCTGATTAGTATGTTCTGTGCCTTCTTGTCAAGTTCGACCAGCACCATCTCGTCCTTGTCCATTTCAGAAAGCTTCTTTGGCACCTTTTTGGTAGGATCAATGGTGGAGGCCTTAGTGGAAATATAAGGTCCCTCCTCCATGACCATGAAGAGTCGAGGGTCGACTGCATCCATGTAAAATCTAATCCTTTCCTTCTAGATAGGAAAGTTTAGCCTGGTGCACACTGGGATCTTGCCTGAGTACTTGAGTTTGTCCATAGTAGATATCTGCTTTCTTCTTGACACTAGTGGCAGGAACTTACTCGAGGTGTTAACCCATTTGATGAGTAACCTCCCTCTGATACCACTTGAAAGTCCACCTAGTGCCAACTACCTTCACCTATGGGGGGTGAATAGGGGTCTTGTAGCGTTTTTGGGAATAAAAACTATACCTGCACAAATAAACAAAACAACACAGTACAGAAAGACACAGGCAATTTATAGTGGTTCCCTGATTTGGGTACATCCACTTTCCCCCTTCGACCTATCTCCCAACAAGGGACGACTCGGTCACTTAACCAACCGGATTGAAATCCAATCCACACACTAACGGAAGGAACCCTTCCAAGCGAAGGAGTCACCGCTCCTCCACCACGGGTTGCACCCAACCCTTACAACGAGGAATCCTACGTTCCTTTACAACAAAATTAAAATGTAATGTATAAAATATACAAACTTATTATGGAGGCTAGGTGTCCCTCTTCGTTCGATGATGCGTTCTTGATGAAGACGAAGAGTCCATGACCTTAGCTCTCACTTAGAATGAATCTCCACGAAACCGGCGGCGGCAAGAAGAGCGGCGGCTTGGCGTTCGGGATCGGCGGCGGCAAGAAGTGCGGAGGCTGAGCTTTAGCGATCCAACCTTCGTAGTTATGCTATCAAGATCAACCAACGGTCTTCCTTGGATCAATCGTCTCGATCGATTCGGAAAGTGAAGGTATTCCCGATCTACAAACTAAGAGACAAAGGATCTCAAGAAGGACACGTGAGACGCGTTGCTTGGCAAAGCTTCTGTCGTCGGAAGATCAGGAGGTTTCCATGATCAATGGCGACGACTAACTTCCCGAGCGACGACGGTGGCCGCGGAAGAGAGATCCGCGATCTAGGTCACATCGACGGCTCAGTTTTCTTGTTTCTGTATTCGTTGTATTAGGTATGTATAAAGATCGAGATACAATAGTATTTATACTGTAAGTCATACATTATGACTGTTGTGGGCCCCACCAAAAGAAACCATAGCTCTGGTTTCAAAACAGCGCCTGGAACTTGGTCCAGTCCAGCGAGCACCAGAATTTCGCCCAAGGCAAATTCGGCGAGAATCAAAGGTGATTCTCGACGAATTAGAGAGAATCACTTATGATTCTCGCCGAATTCTACTTGGCAGAATTCTGGTTGTAGATCTTGCCATCCGGAGAGAATCCGCAAGAATCAATATTCATTCTCGACGGATCAGCGAGAATGCAAAGTCATTCTCGTCGATTCGGCGAGAATCAACTAGTGATTCTCGACGATTCTGCCTTAAGCAGAAATCAAGACGGCATTGAGACAGCTGGCTGCAATCGGCTAGAATCAGCGTGTGATTCTTGACGATTCGGCGAGAATCACTAGTGATTCTCATCGAATCGGCGAGAATCACTTAGTGATTCTCGACGATTTCTACATAGACGATTTTTCGTCTTTCCACTCGTGAGCTGCTCTTTGGCCCATCCTTGCTCCTTGTCTGCTCTTGATCTTTCTCAGCCCTGTACTTGAAAGTAAGTACACTCCAATAGAGAGAGTACACGTAGGCCAACACACTGATCTGCTCAACGAGGGATTACGTTGCACAGACCCGTGTATATTGACCCACTGCACCCTGACATTGGTGTGTACTTAGTGTGGAATAACTGCAAGCACAACTTGGAAACAAATGATAAAAAACAATGTCAATTCACCTTAGTTGGTCCAGGGGCTTCTTCAAATCAGGTACATTGTGGATACAATACCCAACACTTAGTATTTTGACTAACGGTTTTCAGACCACAACATTCCAGGGGCTCCGTATGGGTGACAGGGAGCAGAAGCAGGAGATACAACACTAGCAGAGTACGGTGCACATGGAGGTGGGCCAGTCTAGCATAGGAGCACTGGCTACTGGCTCCGTGAGTGTTTAGTTTATATAGCTTCCGCAATAGTTTGTAGTGAGGATTGATGTACCGGGCTTGAGCCCGATTTAATTTCATCGTTCTGTTCTATTTTGGTACTTCTTTTATCATGTGGTCTTGATATGATTTCTCATATTTTATATTACATGTGATGGTGGACTTAGTTTTCTCAGAACTTGTTAAGGTTTATTTCTCTTTGGTGATTGTAAAAGGCCGTCAGGATCGGCATTTTGTAGTGGCGACCTTCCCGAGTGTCGGGGTCACCGCAAAATGGGGATTCTGGGCATAAGACCCCGGGGTTTTAAAAAGAAAAAAAAATGGGGTCTTATATTCTTTAGGTGGTGGATGGACACACCTTTGGATAGGTCAAACACCTCAGGGTGAGCTTGATTCAAGTACATAGAAATAATTCTTCCAAAATTTGGTGCCTTCAAACTCTCCTTGTTCTTTTCAAACATCATGTATCCCCAATGGAATCTCTTTCGACATACCACAACAGTCATCAAATCGAAGAAATCTGAAGAAATATATCCAATAGACCCTGTTTTGCATAGATGAACCTTGCCTAGAATGTCGGCCAAAAGTTTACTTTCATCTATCATATTATGTCTTCTAACAGAAGTAGTTGACTGGGGAAGACCATAGAAGGAGAAGGTTCTTGAGTAATCATCTGCTTCCAGATAGTCTTCCTCTACAACTGATGGAAGTTTAAGAAACTCTATCAATGAAGATGGCTTGACTTTGATCTTGATGTCTCTGACTGAGATCTTTAGCAATTTCCCGGACCTCTTGACCTTGGCATTTCAGAAAAACTCCTCACTTCAGGTAACAACACCTTACAGGGATGTTCCGAGATGAAGGTGAGACCGACAAATTCCAGAAGTAGCAGAATATTTTTGAAGCCGTATGAAATTTCCCCTATGCCCGTGCTAATGAATTCACTGCCCACACTGATCTTGGATGATGGATCCATCGATTGCAGAGAATGAGAACTTTCTGATTTGCCAGAGAAGAAGCAGTGGATTTTGTGAGAGAGACGGTTGAACGCTCTAGTGGAACTGAAGAGTTTTTCTCAGGAGAGGCTATTCGAATTTGCGGATTTAGATTTCTATGGACTTATCTATTTAAATAAAATTGAAAATTTTGAAGAAATAAGAGAAGCCTACCTGGAACGGCATTTCAAATTCTTCAGAAGTTTGTCCTGTCAAATTAGGGTGTTTCTTAAGAAAAATGATGCCTCTCGAGAAATCCATAAGCTATTTCTCAAGAAATTGAAATAATGTTCTGAGAAGTCCAGAAAACTTTTCTCGAAAAATATAGAGGCTTTCGAGAAATCCAGTCTATTTCCTGAGAAATCCAATATTTCTCGAGAAATGGAAGTCCTTTTTCCGAGAAATCAAACTTGTTTTCGAGAAATCCACACAAGTTTCCGAGAAATTCAAGATCTTCTTTGAATTTTTCCATGACTAAAGATATGATCACTTCAGGATCCCAGGTTGAGCATGCCAAGTTCTGTCTTGAAAAAGGAGAACTTGGCCTCATCCAACGGCTTCATGAAAATATCTGCCACCAGCTTGTTTGTCGGGACATAGCCGAGGGCTATGTCCTTATTCTCCACATACTCTCGGATGAAATGGTAGCCTACTTCGATAAGCTTGGCTCGGCTGTTGGAGACTGGATTGTTGGCGATAGCTATTGTGCTGGAAGAGTCGTAATACATTGGAATTTATCTGAACTTCAAATTATAGTCTTCAAGTTGATTCCTTATCCAAAGAAGCTGTGCGCAACAACTACCTGCAGAGATATACTCTAAATCGGTAGTAGATGTTGCCACACAATTTTGTTTCTTTCTGCTCCAAGAGATAAGCCATCTTCCGTGGAATTGGCACATCCTGGAAGTGCTTTTCCTATCGTCCCTACTTCCTGCAAAGTCAGCATCTAAAAAGCCAATTAGCTCGACATCATTACTTCTTGGGTACCATAAGCCAAGATTGGGTGTACCCATAAGGTATCTTAAAATCCGCTTTGCAGCGACGTAATGAAATTCCTTATAGTTCACCTAATATCTAGCGCAGACACATGTTGAAAAAATTATATCTGTTCTACTGGCAGTTATGTAGAGAAAGGATCTAATTATGCTTCTGTATTTGGTTTCATCAAAAGGTTTCCCTTTCTCATCCTTCTCCAGAGACATAGTTGAACCCATTGGAGTCCTCATCGAGGTTGCGCTCTCCATTTCGAATTTCTTAAAAAGCTCTTTAATGAACTTTGTCTGAGTGATGAAAATTCCATCTTCAGATTGCTTCACCTGAAGTCCTAAGAAATACTTTAGCTCGCCCATAATGCACATTTCAAACTTCCCTTGCATATGTTTTGAGAACTTTTTGCAAAAGTTGTCTTCCGTAGAGCCAAATATGATGTCTTCGATATAGATTTGCAACAGCAAAATCTTGTCTTTAACTTCCCTAAGAAAGAATGTTTTGTCTATCTTTCCCCTTGTGAACTTGTTCTCAAAAAGAAAGCTAGACGACGTCTCATACCAAACTCGGGGAGCTTGCTTTAATCCGTATAAAGCTTTATTTAAAAAATAAACATGTTCAGGGAATTAAGAATTGACGAAACCTGGGGGTTGCGCTACGTATACTTCCTCTTTCAGATCCTCATTGAGGAATGCTGACTTCACATCAATTTGGTAGACGGTGAATCCCTTGAGGGAATCATACAGAAGAAACAACCTGATCGCCTCGAGTCGAGCCACTGGAGCAAATGTTTGGTCGAAGTCGAACCCCTCTTTTTGTCTATAACCTTGCGCTACAAGCTTGGCTTTGCTCTTGATAATTACTCTGTTTTCGTCCAGCTTGTTTCTGAATATCCACTTGGTGCCTTTCACATTCACTCCCTTTGTCCTGGCAACTAGCTCCCAAAATTTGCATCGTTCAAACTTGTTGAGCTCCTCTTGCATTACCAAGATCCAAGAGGCATCTTTGTTCGCTTCCTCGAACTTCTTCGGTTCAACCTGAGATAAAAAGTTTAGATGCAAAATCTTGTTAGTGGTACCTCTTCTAGTTATCACACCGTCTCTTGGCTCTCCAATGATTAGATTAGCTGGGTGATCTCTTAGGTATCGAAACCATAGATTCCTTGCCCTTCCTTCAGCAGGAACTGTAACATCTTGTACAGCCTCTGTGGGTTGAGGCAATTCTTCCTCTAGAGGTTCTTCATCCACCAAGCCTTGATAGATTATCTTGACTGAGCTTTGTATATCTTCTTTGACTGGTTCATCCAAGCTAAGATCTTTGAACCCAGTACTAGCATCTACACCAATAACACTAGACGAGCTGCTATGAAGCATGTTAGTCCCATTAAATACAGCATTTATAGACTCTTCTACCACCAGAGTTTTCTTATTGAAAATCCTATATGTCTTACTATGGATACTATATCCTACGAAAATACCTTCGAAACACTTTTCACCAAACATTGTGCGGTCTTACTTCTCATTGTTAAGTACAAAGCATTTGCTTCCAATGATTCTAAAATAAGACACAGTAGGTTTTCTGCCCTTCAATAACTCATATGGGGTCTTACTATGGTTTTTTTTGATGAGCGCATTGTTTTGCATGTGAGAAGCCGTGTTGACTGCTTCAGCCAAGAAGTACTCCGGAAGTGAAACATCGTTCAACATGTTTGTACATGCTTCAATTGCGGATCTATTCCTTATCTAAGCAACTCTATTTTTCTATGGAGTGCGCGGGGAGGAAAACTCATGAATGATACTTTTGTTCTAACAAAACTTTTTCATAGAACCATACTCAAACTATGTTCTGTGGTCACTTCTGATTTTGACCACTGAGCAGTCCAATTCGTTCTGAATTTGCCGGACAAAATTAGTGAAAGAATCGAAGGTGTCTGAATTGTGTTTCAGAAAGAACACCCAAGTGAAATGCGAGTAGTCATCAACAATCACTAACGTATAGACCTTACCTCCTAAGTTATGAATAGGCATAGGACTGAATAAGTTCTTATGAAGCAAGTATAAGCTTCGTTAAGAATCCTTTTCAGCAATGACCTTGAAGGTAGCTCGTGTCTTCTTACCCATTTGACAGGAGTGACATTGACTCTCTTTAAGGCACTTAATGTTGGGGACATCGCTCATTAAGTTGTGAGAAAATAACATGTTTAAGGTTTTTAAATTAATATGTGTTAATCTCTTGTGTCATTGGTCACAAAGAGACGCACTATCTTTTGCAATAAAACAAACTGGGGTAGAATTGTCTAAGCAAAGGAAATTTAAATCGAAAATATGTCTGCTCCGAGTGCCTGTTAAGATCATCTCCAAATTAGCAAATGACTTTATCAGACACTTGTCCTTGCAGAACTCAACGATGTAGCCTTTGTCGCATAGTTGACTTATGCTTATGAGATTATGGTGTAATCCTTCAACATAAGCCATGTCTGTGAAAGAGATTACACCATTGGAAATCATACCATAACCTTTGTTGTTCCCTATCTAAACCTCAAAAGATGACTTTTTTCTGTCTTTGACTGTGGTATAATCACGCAAAATGATTCTTGTCCCGGTCATGTGCCGAGAGTATCCACTGTCCAAATACCAGATTGGAGTTCTGTTGGCCTTTGGACATACCTGCAAAAATAAATCATTTTACCTTAGGAACCAAAACATATTTGGGTCCTTGGTTCCTGGTCAGCTTAGCACTACTAGGAACATTAACCTTGTGAGTGGTCGGTCTCGCATTGCTAACTCGTGGAGCTATATGGTTAGCAGGATTATACCAGCGATCAGTGCAAAAGTGACCAACTTTGCCGCAACACCAACAGTAAAACCTGTTGTACCTTCTCGGGTACTCCTACTTTATCTTTTGAAACTTAGGTCTAGCAGAGGCACAGTACTTTGTGTGGAGGCCTCAAGATTGCAGCATACATAAGGTTTCTGCATCTCCTTTTCCTTTTGTACCATAGTGTTGGCTTTAGGCGCTTTCTTAATGTTATGACCAAGAACATATGGACCATAATTTTTCAACTAAATTTCTTCGTAAGGTGCTTTGAACACGCAGGCACCAAAGTCACGGGGATGGGTCCATCCCTGGTATCTGTTCTTGGGCTCTACATGAGTAGGCTTGGCATGATGACCATAGGACGACATAAGGTCAAACTTGTTCGTCTTGAAGATTACTTTCCCGAATGAAGGTTTTGTAAGATCCAACTCCGCCTTCCAAGGAGTTAACCTAGATCTTATGACCAGAACCACCGCCTTACGGTGATACTAACACACGTGTTAGTCGACACCGCAAGTCGCCGATTCTACCGGCTAGTATGATCATAAACCTGTTCGGCCAATATGAGAAACAGAAGTAAACAAAAGAGTAAAACATCATAGTTCACAGCCACAATACTAATCATATATATATCAAATGAAAAGTACAACAATATGTAGTCCAAAAATGAGTAGAATAATAAAATAGAGTAATAAGGGCTTATGCCTAGTACATCAATTCAAATCTCTCACCCTCTCAAATCAAAAAGCAGCGGAATCTAATCATCTAAACTCATCCCACCTTAGGATGCACAGTAGTAGTAGTAGTAGCCGGTGGTAACTGTATCTGCTCCTCAAGTCCTGCCATCTCGTCGTGTTGGTGCTCCATCTCCTCGAGCTCCTAAATGATATGGTCACCGACAATTAGTCAAAAAGACTAAGTCGTTTCCTCCGCACCTCGCCCCGCAACTCCTAGGCATCGAGCGGGAGGACGAAGTGGAGGACAACAAGGGGTAGCAGAAGGGAAGCAGGTGACTGAAGCTAATTAGCAAGTGTATAATATAATTCTATATCTATCAGTTCTAAGCACAAGGTATAAAGAAGTAAAGTGCAGTACGGTAAGTAAGAGAACTGAAAGTAAAGATGGAAGTAAAGCTACACTACCACTATACTATCATCACAGAGCGTACCTTAACTTATAAAAATGCCCATACAAATTTATAAGTTAAGGTTTCCAGGAATTGTAACTTATCATATAAAAGAGGTCATACTAATTTATATGATAAGGATCCATGTTGTGTATGACCTAATGAGTATGAATGATTATGCTATTGTTATGCAACATGCAAGTACAACACACACACGCGACTCTGAGATCCCAGACCTTTAGTTCCCATATTTCGAGAGCTAGCATCACTCTCAGGTACCACCGTCGTGGCTCTGGCTACAGCATTTCGGGCTTCTCCGCTTTATAGGAGGTTATATACACTACCAGGCCTAGACCTCTCTTGTACCCCTCTATACACGTAACAAGTGCACTCTAGAGTCTCTGCGTACTAATTGCTAGCTTCCTGCTAGACTTTTAGGTCGGGTGCACGTCTTCGGGGATTGTCTGCCTGACCGTAGTATTAAACAACATACTGGCCCTTCCACCCGTACACATAACCCGAGTCACCATACTGCCATCGGTGTGACGATTGGCCCAATACCGCATGACCCACCACCATTTTCTTTATGCACATGCAATTATTTAACCTCGAGCCTCCAGCTCGCAGGACCAACCTGTCCTGATATAAATCTCTCGAGCCTCCAGCTCGCAGGACCAACCTGTCCTAATATAAATCTCTCGAGCCTCCAGCTCGCAGGACCAACCTGTCCTAATTCCCTCCAACCTATCACGGGTGAGAACACATATCAAGTTCAGTTCCCTCCAACCCATCACGGGTGAGAACACATATCAAGTTCAGTTCCCTCCAACCCATCACGGGTGAGAGTATACCATAACTCCCTACATCTCTACACGGGTGAGCAAGTAGTCATCAGACTCCAAGTCCCTCCAACGCGGCACGAATGAGAACATGTTTAGTTTACCTAGCCTATTAGACTACTCTTGCCTACCGGTTATTATACTTAGTAAATTAGGGTTAATCCCAGGACTGGCCAAGGTATGCCCAATGAAGGGGTCTCGAAGGCACTAGGAACCAAGATGGGATGACAAGCCCAAAGTTTCCTTTCGTAAGGATTATTACTTTTAGTTGATGTCTACCCATGATCCACACTCAACTCTCCTTATTACTCTTGGGCGATCCTAATGACTTAAGTTGTTATCGGGGAGTGCGATGGTCTTCCGTCGACCTCCACTCCATTTGTTACCCAATGACTTGAACTTAGTCTCGTCACTTAGAAAACACTACCCACTAGGGTTACACTTCCAATTGTAATCTCCAGCTCAATTGTCGATCTATCCCCCCGGTGGGCCTTATTGTATAACCTTACTTTTACTATGCGCAGCCCATGACCTAATACCACCCCGAAGTCGAACTTCCAATTCCTTGGGCCACCAATCCCTAATTATTTATCCTAGGGTGGTATGGACTAATGAAATGAGCATGTTGAATTTCATAACCTTTCTAAGTCATTAAGGCTTCTAATTAAATCATTTAAATTAATTCCCTAGGTCACTTTACACATGAAGTAGTACAATTTATAATCCACTGACCTAAGGAATTTTTCCTAGGTTGTATATTGATAAAATATTACTGTCTATAGAGTTTCATAATTTTCCTTTGATTATTTATATTTATTCCTTAATTAATACCAAATCCATATAATTACCATTTTCCAAATGAAGTATATGGAATACATAAGCCAAAATTCCAGGACAATTATAGAGCATATATATTATTAATATAAGACTAATGGAAGAGTTTCATTAACCTCTATAGTGTAATGGCCTATCAATTTCCATTCTTAAGTATTTACCAAAATGCCATTATGCAAATTTAAAAATTATCAGTACATCCAAAATTTTTTAGATAATTACACATGGCTAATCATACAAATATACAATGCTAGAAATAATTCCAAAATTTTCTGATATATATTTCCATCATTTCATGAATAAATGCAATAAGGGTAAAATTTTAATTTCAATGCAATTTACTCCAAAAGTTCTCCAACAGAAAGATAAAATTTTCCTAAGTCCAATATAACGTCCTTTTTGACTTGAAAAACTTTGGGGATATTTCCTTGATCAAAACCTATTTTCCCAAATTATTTTCCAAAAGGGCGTATACTTTTAAAAATTCCAAATAATGGGATTTTTGATCTCAAAAATTCCAAATAATGGGATTTTTGATCTCAAAAATCCCATAATTAATTTGTGGGGTAAACTTTACCCTAATGAACCTTTGGAATCAATTCAATGATTTTTGCATGCTTCAAATAGGCTGAATGTGCATTATTTCATTTATTGCTATTTGCACCCCAAGGCCATATTTAGCCAACACATGCAAGTTGAATAACCCAACATGCAGTGATCCAAATGTGCTGAAATTTTTATCAGGCACCAATGATGTCCCCAAGGACCTACCACCAAAATTTGAGGCCATTTGGATGCTTATAACTCCAAATATTTCATTTATTTAATTTTTGATGTTATGACAAATACTATAGAAAACTTTGTCCCAAAAATTCTCAATTTTTTGCAGGGGCTAGATATTACCTAGTCAAGCACATGCCCAAAATTTTGGGTCATGTGGTTTTCTGGATTGTCATGGCCTTAGGTTTTAGTTTCTGCCTATCCTAGGACCAGTCCTAGGCGAACAGCTCTACAGGTCAGACCACTGGACAAAATTTTAAGTTTAAGATGACAAATTAAAGTTAACAGATAAAGCTACATTTTTCATTCAGGGGTCAAGTTATGGTGATGCCTCTAAGTGCCCTAAATTTCACATGCATTGTGACAGTATAAGTGTGACATATTTACACTATTCATATCATTAACATTTTTTCATATAATATTTAAAGAAGCACGAATCTTAAAAAGCTTTGGACGGAATCAGGCCATCGTCCCCAAGCAGTCAACGGCCCAGATCCATTCTTCCAGGATGATGTTTGCTGGCGGTTTCCGGCCAACTGAGCAACCACCACCGCCGGTAGATGTCGCCACCACCTTCACTGAGATGGGGGCTTGCGTTTCCCGGTGGTGAGGCCGCCGGAGTTGGCTCCTCCGGCGAACCCGAGCAAGAAGAAAAACTCGGCAATTTCGCATTTTCCTCTCATTGCATCGGGCTCAATTTAGCCTGATATCTCCCCTATTTGATCTAGATTGCTAGTACAGGTAGAGGGGCGGCGAAACGGACCAGAGTTGGTGTTGCGCGCTAGGGTTCGAAGAAAATAAACGCAACCGAACTAGCAACCCGATGAGGCAAGTATACCTATCGAATTGTAGCAAGGGGACACAAGTGTCATATTGAAATCCGGGAACTGTTGGCTAAGCTTACTCACACGAACGCTATTATCTTATCGACGGAAAAACTAGGGTTTTAGAAAATCTAAGTGCAAGGGAGGAATTAAAGCTATACTAGAAAGAGAACTACCGCAATTAAGTTAAGCTATTAAGCAAAGAACTATGCTAGAAAGGAAACTACTGCAGTTAATTAAAGAGCACAAGATAGGCGATTACTACGAAAGGTAGAAAATATGAAATGGAAATGCACCCAACCAAGATTCACCTCGGCTAAAGACGATTAAGAAAATGCGATAAAAATCTGAACTTAATAGGATAAAGGTCCTTGACCGTGGAGGTTCCTAAAGCTAGAACACGCTTCTCTCGAATTCGTGCACAACTGAGTTTAGGAATGTCCGACCGACTCTCGTCTAAATCAGAGGCTAAAACTCGCTTTACGCAGTGAACCCCACTATTGGATTTTACTCCAATCCGGGAGATTTGGACGTCTGCCTCTCTTGAGGGGTGCGTACAACTCCCTTTACTCTTGAATGCTCACTTTATTCTTTCGGCCTCTCGGCTAGCCCAGAATGAAAGCAAAGGCGGAGAGTATATATCGAAAATATACCTCCAACCCGTGATTAATCAAGAGTAATTCAAGGCCCTAACCTAAAAAGAAAAGATTAATTAAAACATCATAACATAATCGCTCTAACCTCGGATCATCAAGATCGAGTACAAGGAGGATTAGTTAATCATTATGGAATGGAGGAAGGGAGAAGAGTAGTAAAGCATAAGAACAATACAAGCTAAACAAGAACACAAGCTAAACACAAGCTAAACAAGAACACTTTTATTAATAAAAAGGGGCAAGCTACACTATTGAAAATAAAATTACAAGTGCATGAAATGGAAATCCTATTCTAGCCCTACAATTAGCACTAAGCAAGAGCAAAGATTACAAAGAAAGCATAAACAAGCTAAGATTAAACTAGGGTTAAAAAAAATTACAAAGAGAGGGGGAGAGAGAGAGAAAAGCATGAAAAAACTCAAGAACCAAAGGGGCAGCACCTCCCCCTCTCAACCAAAGCTTGCTGAAATGGAGAGGGGGGTCTCAATTTATAGAAATTTTTCTCGGGTTGGTCACGCCCCCTGACACGCCCTAGGGGGGGCGTGTCAGGGGGCGTGACAGTACTATGTTGACCTCGGGCTCTAGATTCTGGCAGGAGGGATGATTGCTTCGGTACGTCGGTGGTCACGCCCTAGGTCACGCCCGTGACAGGGGGGCGTGACAGGCACGTCATGTCCAAATCATTGGTCAGAAATCCGTCAGTCGTCGAAAAGTTGATGTCACTCCCCAGGTCACGCCCGTGACGGGGGGCGTGACCATACTGTTTGCGTGCTGTGGCGGGACGGCATTTAATGCGGCCGCAGGCTTTGCGGCAGAGGGCGACACGCCCATAGTCACGCCTGGTGACACGCCCAGGGAGGGCGTGTCAGGGGGCGTGACAGCGGTTTTGACCGTTTTCTGTCCCTTCCAGCAGGAGTCCTCAGGATCGGGTGACATGCCCTAAGTCACGCCCAGGGAGGGCGTGACAGGGGGGCGTGATAGGTCATTTTGGCCAATTTTCTGGAAACCTGCAAAAAGACAAGAAAAAGTCAGTGGCAATAATATTTATATAAAAATGATAAAAATAAACTAATAATAGACATAATTTGTACAATATAAAATAGAAAATACGATAATAGTTTAGGCTACAAAACGTATTATCAAATTCCCCCAAGCTTAAGCTTTGCTTGTCCCCAAGCAAAAATATAAAAACTAGATATTTATAAAAAGGACTAATCAAAAAGTTCTAATTATGCCTACACAAGTACTATGCGAAATTCTTAGTAGGGAAAAGGTGAAATGTAAGTCTAAAACAATTATTTAGGTATGGTAAAACTTTTATAAACTTTACTTAATAAAAACAAATCATCCAAAATTTTAACGAGATTTTTTAAATGGACTTAAGCAAAGCAACGAAAATGAAAAACACGCATTGAGTTGTTACTGGATCCAAGCAACGCATTATAATTATATCAATTTAATTATCAAAAATCTAGGTTTAAATCTAAAACTAAAACTGATTTACTGTTTTTCTTTTCTTAGTTGTTAAATAAAAATCAAAAAGCGTGAATCAAAAGGACTTAAATAGGACAGAAACGTTTGGTTTAGGAAAATGATTAGGAGTGGAATTCAAAGATAAACGTGAAGGTTTTAAAATCACATTAAACCAAAGCAAAGAGTTTCAAAAACATTCATAAAAATGTATACACACATTTTTTTCTTTTCTTATTTTTTTTCATTTTTTTTTCATTTTTCAAAACAAAGGCCATAAATTTTTTTATTTTCCTTTTTGAGTTGGCCAAACAAAAATAAACATCACTTTCGAACATACTTTTTTTTTCGAAAACCTTTCTCCCACAAAAATCACAAAATACCCTATCAAAATCGTCAAAATAATTTATGAAACTCAAAAAGGCTAGTGTGATTCAATAGGTTGGAAATTTTGGCTTTGGTGAAACTGAAATGAAGGGAGGAGCTATCAAATGAAATCAGAAAAAGGCTCAAAAATGGCTAACTAGTGGTAAAAGTTTTTAGGTTGGCAAGAAAGCTCAAACGAAAACAAAAACGGCCTAAATCATTTTCACGCTTTTGAATTTATTTAAAACAAAGGTTTGAAAAATTTTCAAAAAGCGAGTCCTAGATAATAGAAATAATAGGTGACTTGGATCGTTTACATCTACTACGTTATTCAAATGTTGACTTTACAAAAATTATTCAAAAACGAAAAAGAAAATAGTGGATGATGAATTTTCGAGAAAGTAAAGGAAATAAACAACAAAAAACCATAATAGAAATGCGAGTTTTAGAAAAAATATTTCACCTTAACATGCTACCGCGAATTAGAAACACAGCATGGCCAACATTTTACTTGTGAAACATAATTAAAAAGAACGATTAGAAATATTATAATTAACTAAGTTGTTTATAGGAGATTTTGAGTTAAACAAAACTAAAAACTAGGGGTACTATTGAAATATCAAAATGTCTAAACCATTCAAACACACATATATATATTTTTTAATTTTGAGAAATATTCTCTTTTTTTGGAATTTTAGAAATTCATTTTTTTTTTGGAAATATTTAAAATATATACAAAAAGAAAAATATTTACACTAAGCAAAAATGAAGGAGGAAGTCCTCCCCCAAGCTTAAAACAGACATTGTCCTCAATGGCTAAAGAAGGGGATTGGAGAAGGAGAGAAAAATAAAGTACAGAATTGAAAGACAGAATTGAAATACAGGTACTTCCCCGGATTTATTTGCTGCGAAAGCTGAGTGATGCCGCTCCTCCGAATGTCTTCTTTGGACTTTGTGATGGATTCAGCAATGTTGGAGCAGGCGATCGCAGAAGCTTCAGCTTGTCGGAGCCGTCCGAGGCAAAAATTGTAAAATAAAGAAAATAGAAAAAGATAACTTGGGTTGCCTCCCAAGAGCGCCCTTTGGTTAAAGCGTCGTTGAGCTCGACGCATCAAAAAAATAATTTTGTCCAAAAATATTGTTGTCCCGAAATAAAATTGTCTTTAGCAAAAAAAAATAAAAGTTCAAGATTAAAGTTCGTGAAGCAGAAACTTAATAATGATTGGAATGACATCATCATCACCAGAAAAGTAGAGTTTAAGACGCTGACCATTCACTTTGAAATTACCCTTATCAGGGTGAGAAATTAAAACAGTTCCATAAGGAAATACTTCTAAAACAGAAAACGGGCCAGACCAGCGAGATTTTAATTTGCCCGGAAATAAACGTAAACGAGAATTATATAAAAGGACTTGGTCGCCCGGCTTAAAGTTTTTAGGGTGCCTTAAGTGTTTATCGTGTAAACGCTTCGTCCGCTCTTTATAAAGTTTATTATTTTCATAAGCATAAGAGCGCCACTCGTCGAGTTCATTTAGTTGAAATTTTCGAAGGTCACCGACTGAGTGGGGATCGAAGTTTAAAAATTTTAAGGCCCAAAAGGCGCGGTGTTCTAACTCTATGGGCAGATGGCACGATTTTCCATAGACCAGCCGATACGGCATACATCCGAGGGCGGTTTTGTACGCTGTTCGGTAGGCCCATAGAGCATCGTCAAGTTTGGTTGACCAGTCTTTTCTAGAAGTTGAAACAGTCTTTTCTAATATTCTTTTTATTTCTCTATTAACTACTTCGACTTGACCGTTAGTTTGGGGGTGGTAGGCAGTGGAAAGCTTATGTGTAACGCCGTATTTGGTAAGGATTTTTTAAAATTGTGCGTTACAGAAATGGGAACCCCTATCGCTAACGATTGCGCGTGGCGTACCGAATCTAGAAAATAATCTTTTTTGAAACGTGACTACAACTTGGGAGTCGTTCGTAGGAAGAGCTTGGGCCTCAGCCCATCGTGAAACATAATCAACAGCAACTACAATATATTTGTTTCCGAAGCTAGAAGGAAGGGGGCCAACAAAATCAATTCCCCAGAGGTCGAAAATTTCGCACTCTAATAAATAATTTTGCGGCATTTCATTTTTATTAGAGATGTTGCCCGACCGTTGGCAACTATCACACCTGCTCACAAAGGCTTGCGCGTCCTTAAACAGGCTAGGCCAGTAAAAACCCGCGCAAGGCACCTTATGAGCGGTGCGAGCAGCTTGATAGTGCCCACCTGTCGGACCTTCATGCAAATGTTTTAGAATATCAATTCCTTCATCAAAAGAAACACATCTCCTTATCACTTGATCCGCACAAATTTTGAAAAGATGTGGGTCTTCCCAAAAGTAGTTCTTCAGCTCAGAAAAGAATTTCTTCTTTTACTGAGAGGAGAACTCCTTTGGGAGCACCCGGGACACTAGATAGTTGGCGATGTGCGCGAACCAAGGAGAAGTAGATGTATTAACTAAAAGCAGCTTCTCGTCAGGAAAATAGTCATTAAAAGATTTTTCATTTAATTTTTCTATAAAGGGGTTATCTAATCTGGACAGATGGTCGGCGGCCAAGTTCTCGGCTCCTCGCTTATCACGGATCTCTAAGTCAAAATCCTGGAGGAGTAAGACCCAGCGAATCAAGCGAGGCTTGGCATCCGTTTTGGCAAGAAGGTACTTGAGGGCCGAGTGGTCCGTAAAAACAATGATTTTTGAAAGAGTAATGTAAGGGCGGAATTTATCAAATGCAAATACTACAGCTAAGAGCTCCTTCTCGGTTATGGTGTAATTTTCTTGTGTAGATGTGAGGGTTTTACTAGCGTAATAGATGGGGTGGAAGTTCTTAGATATGCGTTGACCTAATACGGCCCCCACCGCAAAACTACTCGCATCGCACATAATCTCGAAAGGAAGGTCCCACACCGGAGCTATCATAATCGGTGCGTTAATTAACTTTTCTTTAATTGATTCAAAGGCAGAAATACAAGAGTCATCAAAAATGAATGGAGCGTCTTTTTCTAAGAGATGGGTGAGGGGCTTTGTGATCTTGGAGAAGTCCTTTATAAAACGACGATAAAAACCAGCGTGGCCTAGGAAACTTCTTATAGCTTTTATGTTTGTAGGCGGCGGCAACTTCTCAATAACTTCTATCTTGGCAACGTCTACCTCAATACCTTTAGCAGAAATTTTATGACCCAAAACTAACCCTTCCCTCACCATAAAATGGCATTTTTCCCAATTTAGGGCAAGGTTAGTTTCTTCGCATCGTTCTAAGACTTTTTCGAGGTTTTCTAAACATCTATCGAAGGAATCGCCGAACACGGAGAAATCGTCCATGAATACCTCCATAATGCTTTCTACGTACTTGTCAAATATTGCGAGCATACATCGCTGGAATGTAGCTGGCGCATTGCATAATCCAAACGGCATTCTTCGGTACGCGAAGGTGCCGAAGGGACAAGTAAACGTAGTTTTCTCTTAGTCCTCGGGAGAGATGGGTATTTGAAAGTACCCCGAGAGGCCATCGAGAAAACAATAAAAGCTATGGCCGGAGAGACGTTCTAAAATCTGGTCGATAAACGGTAAAGGAAAGTGGTCCTTGCGGGTGGCGTCATTTAACTTACGGTAATCTATGCACATACGCCAACCCGTCACCGTCCGCGTCGGGATTAATTCATTATTCTCATTACTAACTACGGTTATCCCTCCCTTCTTTGGAACTACCTGAACGGGGCTAACCCACTTACTGTCCGATATAGGGTAGATAATTCCCGCGTCTAATAGTTTCATAACCTCGCCCTTGACTAATTCTTTCATGTTTGGGTTTATACGGCGCTGAGGTTGGATAGAGTTACGCGAATTATCTTCCATTAAAATTTTATGGGTACAGAAAGATGGGCTTATGCCCTTGATATCAGAAATTTGCCAAGCAATAGCCCAGCGATGCTTACGTAGAACTAGAAGAAGTTTATCGTTTTGCGTATCCGTGAGGTAGGCCGAAACGATAACTGGTAACTTGGAATCCTTTTCTAAGAAAGCATACCTAAGGTGTTCGTGGAGTTCTTTAAGTTCTAGGGTAGGGGGTTCTTCATAAGAGGATTTTGAGATTCTTTCTTTTTCAAAAATAATATCTTCATAAACTTTTTTATAAGGAACGTAATAAGGGGTGGGGCTAGCAGCTAAGACGGCTTCTTGTAGCGATTCAGTGGGAAGAACAGAGGAAGAACAAAAATCAGAAAATTATTTTTCAAACTCAGAAAGACAATAAGAAGATTCATCACTTCCTTGCAGTGATTCAGTTGTAAGAGAAGAGGAGCAAAAAGTAGAAAATTCTTTTTCAAAGTCGGAGAGGCAGTAGGAAGAATCATCACTCACGGCGTCTACGAAAAAGCATGAGTCATCGTTTGCTAAGGTGTTCTTCATCGAAGGGGTGATAGAAAATGTGACTTCGTCGTCGCCTACTCGAAGAAAGAGCTTACCATTGCTTACGTCAATGATGGCTCGGGAGGTGGCAAGGAAGGGTCGGCCAAGGATCAGGGGAACCTCGACGTCTTCTTCGATGTCCAAAATGACAAAGTCCACCGGGAAGATGAACTTGTCGACTTTCACTAGAACGTCCTCCACTATTCCTAACGGGTACTTGACGGATCTATCGGCTAGCTGGATACTCATACGCGTGGGGTTAAGGCTACCAATCCCTAACTTTTTGAACAACGAAAAGGGCATCAGGTTTATACTCGCGCCTAAGTCGGCTAACGCGTGTTTAACAAAAAGATCACCGAAGACACACGGGATAGAGAAACTACCCGGGTCACTGATTTTCTTCGGCAAACCGTTTGTTAAAACGGCGGAGCACTCGGCGTTTAGCGTGACGTGCGAAAGATTCTCTAACTTCTTCTTGTTTGTGAGGAGGTCTTTAAGATATTTGGCGTATTTCGGCATCTGCGAAATAGCCTCGTGGAAGGGAAGATTAATGTGGATTTGTTTGAAGATTTCTAAGAAGCGGGAGTACTGATCATCTTGACGTTGTCTATTAAGTTCAGAGGGGTATGGAGGAGTTGAATTATTTTTGAAGATGGGTGGTGGAGTGAGATTATTTTCTAAAATAGGGGTGATTACTTCTTCAGCAGATGGCGGAATTTTTAAAATGGGAGCGGAGCTTTGATTTTTAAAAGCGGAAGCGGAGCTTGCCTCAGGCTCTTCACTTACCATACCGGAGACTTGCTTCCCACTCCGAAGAGTTATAGCTTTCGCTTGCTCTCTCGGGTTGGGTTCGGTATTGGAAGGAAGAGACCCTGCGGGTCGCTCAGAAATTATTTTCGCGAGCTGTCCTACCTGATTTTCTAAACTTTTTACGCTTCCGGTTAAAGTTCTTATGGTAGCGTCATTTGTGGTGATATATTTAGAAAGTAATTCCTCCAAGCTTGGAGGTTTTGGGTAATTTTGAAGAAGTGGTGGTGGTGGTGGTGCAGAAAAATCATTTTGCGGGGGTGGGCGCATCGCATTCGATGGATTACTCCATGAAAAGTTCGGGTGATTTCTTAAAGCGGGGTTATAACTATTCGGAAAATTAAAACCAGGCGGATGAAAATTCGCAGCAGAAAAATTATTAAAAGCAGTTCTAGGCATATTATTAACATAATCTAAATGTTCTGGAGTAGGGGTTGCAGATTCCCATACCTGAGGGGCGGAGGCAGCAGTCATCTCCGTTATCTTTTTGCTTAGGATTTCTACTTGCAGAGCGAGCTGGGAGACGTTGTCCACTTCATAGATACCTGCAGGCTTGTTCGGGCGGGACCTAGGCACATTCCACTGATAAGTGTTCATGGCCATGTCCTCAAAAAGCTCGAGAGCGGCTTCTGGGGTCTTATGATTTAAAGTACCGCCAAAAGCTGTGTCTATCATTTGCTTCGTGCTTTGATTTAGCCCGTTATAGAACGTCTGCACTTGTAACCATACAGGCAGCGCGTGATGTGGGCATCGTCTTAATAATTCTTTAAATCTCTCCCAGGTTTCGTAAAGGGTTTCAGAGTCTATTTGTCCGAAGGCAGAGATGTCGTTCCTAAGTTTTGCAGTTTTAGCTGGCGGAAAATACTTCGCCAAAAATTTTTCAGTTAATTCATTCCAAGTGGTTATGCTATTTTTCGGAAGTGTGTTCAGCCACTGCTTAGCTTTAGTTCTTAGAGAGAAGGGGAAGAGTCTCAGCCTGATCGCATCATTTGTGACACCATTTATCTTGAAGGTGTCACAAATTTCAGGAAAGCTAGTTATATGTGCGTTCGGATCTTCATCTTGAAGTCCGTCAAATTGCACATATTGCTGCACCATTTGAATTATGCTAGGCTTTAGTTCGAAGTTATTATTTGCTATAGCAGGGCGGACTATACTTGATTCTGTTCCCTCGAGGTTCGGTCGTGCATAATAGGACATAGTCCTTTGCACGGCCTCATCTACGTTGGGTTCTTCCATTCTTAAAGTAGCAAATGACTCGGAGTCCTCAACCGGCACTTGGATAGTAGGACCTTGAAATCGCGATCTTCTCCGAAGAGTACGCTCAATTTCGTGGTCCAAGTCCAAAATAACCGACGGACTCCCGCGGGTCATGCACTAAAAGAACAGAAAAGAAGAAGAGGAAGAGAAAAAGGATAAACTAGAAAAAAGATTAGAATTTTTTTTTTTGAAATAGATTTTTTTTTATATAGATTAACTCCCGAACTTCCCAAGGACTACCCCGTGAAGGGTTCGCAAGGTACTAGACAAGACAGTGGCGCTTAAAGCCCTTTGCCCTTTTCGAGAGAATTAGGTGGCGTAGAAAAATTGTGAGGTTGGTTTCTATTAAGAGCGGTGATAAAAAAAAAAATTTTGATTTTTAAAATTTTAAAGAAAGAGGATGAGAAAGAGAAGAGATAAAATTAATAGGTTCGTGTTTTCAAAATATCAACGGAAGTTGGTTCCCTGGCAACGGCGCCAAAAACTTGTTGCGCGCTAGGGTTCGAAGAAAATAAACGCAACCGAACTAGCAACCCGATGAGGCAAGTATACCTATCGAATTGTAGCAAGGGGACACAAGTGTCGTATTGAAATCCGGGAACTGTTGGCTAAGCTTACTCACACGAACGCTATTATCTTATCGACGGAAAAACTAGGGTTTTAGAAAATCTAAGTGCAAGGGAGGAATTAAAGCTATACTAGAAAGAGAACTACCGCAATTAAGTTAAGCTATTAAGCAAAGAACTATGCTAGAAAGGAAACTACTGCAGTTAATTAAAGAGCACAAGATAGGCGATTACTATGAAAGGTAGAAAATATGAAATGGAAATGCACCCAATAAAGATTCACCTCGGCTAAAGACGATTAAGAAAATGCGATAAAAATCTGAACTTAATAGGATAAAGGTCCTTGACCGTGGAGGTTCCTAAAGCTTGAACACGCTTCTCTTGAAGTCGTGCCCAACTGAGTTTAGGAATGTCCGACCGACTCTCGTCTAAATCGGAGGCCTAAAACTCGCTTTACGCGGTGAACCCCACTATTGGATTTTACTCCAATCCGGGAGATTTGGACGTCTGCCTCTCTCGAGGGGTGCGTACAACTCCCTTTACTCTTGAATGCTCACTTCATTTTTTCGGCCTCTCGGCTAGCCCAGAATGAAAGCAAAGGCGGAGAGTATATATCGAAAATATACCTCCAACCCGTGATTAATCAAGAGTAATTCAAGGCCCTAACCTAAAAAGAAAAGATTAATTAAAACATCATAACATAATCGCTCTAACCTCGGATCATCAAGATCGAGTACAAGGAGGATTAGTTAATCATTATGGAATGGAGGAAGGGGGATGAGTAGTAAAGCATAAGAACAATACAAGCTAAACAAGAACACAAGCTAAACACAAGCTAAACAAGAACACTTTTATTAATTAAAAGGGGCAAGCTACACTATTGAAAATAAAATTACAAGTGCATGAAATGGAAATCCTATTCTAGCCCTACAATTAGCACTAAGCAAGAGCAAAGATTACAAAGAAAGCATAAACAAGCTAAGATTAAACTAGGGTTAAAAAAAATTACAAAGAGAGGGGGAGAGAGAGAGAAAAGCATGAAAAAACTCAAGAACCAAAGGGGAAGCACCTCCCCCTCTCAACCAAAGCTTGCTGAAATGGAGAGGGGGGGTCTCAATTTATAGAAATTTTTCTCGGGTTGGTCACGCCCCCTGACACGCCCTAGGGGGGGCGTGTCAGGGGGCGTGACAGTACTATGTTGACCTCGGGCTCTGGATTCTGGCGGGAGGGATGATTGCTTCGGTACGTCGGTGGTCACGCCCTAGGTCACGCCCGTGATAGGGGGCGTGACATGCACGTCATGTCCAAATCATTGGTCGGAAATCAGTCAGTCGTCGAAAAGTTGATGTCACGCCCCAGGTCACGCCCGTGACGGGTGGCGTGACCATACTGTTTGCGTGCTGTGGCGGGACGGTATTTAATGCGGCGGCAGGCTTTGCGGCAGAGGGCGACACGCCCATAGTCACGCCTGGTGACACGCCCAGGGAGGGCGTGTCAGGGGGCGTGACAGCGGTTTTGACCGTTTTCTGTCCCTTCCAGCAGGAGTCCTCGGGATCGGGTGACACGCCCTAAGTCACGCCCAGGGAGGGCGTGACAGGGGGTCGTGACTGGTCATTTTGGCCAATTTTCTGGAAACCTGCAAAAAGACAAGAAAAAGTCAGTGGCAATAATATTTACATAAAAATGATAAAAATAAACTAATAATAGACATAATTTGTACAATATAAAATAGAAAATACGATAATAGTTTAGGCTACAAAACGTATTATCAGTTGGTGGCTGGCGGCGACTGTGGTGGCGGTTGGCCATGGTCGAGCTTACTCCGGCGACTACCTCAGGATTCCTGGATTCCTTACCATTTTCGCTGCTCCAGCACTCGTTCTCCACTCCTCTCAACGTTCTGAAACTGTTGGTGTGCTTGGATTTGGCCTGGAGTGATTGTATAGGGAGATGTGGCCGAGGTGAGCCCGGTTTGGAGCTTTGGTTGTTTCACCATGGCTGCCAAGTGGCCACCAGAAGTCACCACTCCTTCTAATGACTCTTGGGAGGCCGGCCAGCAAGTCTTGGGCTGAGGGAATGAGCCATGTGGCCTCCACTTTACTCCTTTGCACTTTCTCTCTCCTATTTTGGGTGAATTATCCAAAATGCCCCCATGCATGTGTTCTCTCTCTAAAATCAGAGGGGTAGGGGTGGACTTTGAATACTTGGGCTGGTAATGGGCTATGTTTGGTGGGCTTGGCCCAAGGGAAATGGCTTGGGCTCATAATTCCTCCTTTAGGTCACAATGTTGACTTGTTGACTTTTGAGTTGACTTGGTCAACATGGTTAGTTGGCTGACCCACTTGAAGGTAATGATCCCAATGGAACTACCCAACTTTGTTTGGGTCAAGGTGATACCCTACTTAGGCTTATTGGGCCAATAGGTATAGGTTTGACCCAAATAAGGCTAGGGTTGACTTGGGTCAACTAGGGTCAAAGGGTTGACCTAGTGATATTCCCTAGGGTCCACTTAGATTGTTCTTAGGGTTAGGGAAATGTGGTGGGGTCATGGTGTGTCTAGGGTCCCTATTTAGGCTAATTTGACTTTCGTTGACTTGGGCCCTATGGTGGGCCCCTAATGGTTTTACTCACCTACTAGTGTCAACCAAGCTAATTACCCCTATCACCCACCCCATGCCTAACCCAATCTAAGTTAAGGGGCCTATATGTAACATGGGATGTTACAAATCCTATAAACAAAAAAAAAATCGTCCTCGAAATTTGAGTTCGGTCTACGGGGTTCCACTTGCAAGAATTATAAGAAACTTAAAAGAATATTTAAAGTATACCTGAAGTAAATAACTCAGGGTGTTGCTCCAACATCAGATCCCTCGGCTCCCAGGTGTGCTCCTCACATCCATGGTGGGGCCACAACACCTTTACAAGGGGAACTTTCTTCTTCCGCAACACTTGATCCTCTGTATCGTCCATTCGGATCGGCTCCAATCGAACTGACCAGTCAGGTGCTACCAGGCCTACTGTAGCGGTAATATGATGTTCTGGCAGAAGGATAGCTCTCCATAATGAAGAGACATGAAAGACGTCGTGCAATGTCCCCAACTCAGGTGGCAGCTACAGTCTATAAGCCAAGGGACCGATCCGCTCCAGGATCAAGTCTGGCCCCATATATCGTGGACTGAGCTTCTTATGTCTCCGTACCCGAGAAACACCATGCACCGGACATAACTACAAAAATACCTGGTCCCCTACCTGAAACTCTACCTTCCGATGACACGCATCGTAATAATTGGCATGTCTACTCTGAGCGTCCAGCATCCGGTCCCTGATCAGTCAAATCTGATCCTCTGTATCCTCTACGTACTCTGATCCAAGTGCCCCGGGGTCCATATCCTGAACCCAAAAAGGAGGTGTCCAGCACTTCCTCCTGTGATAAGCCTCATAACTATTACTATAAGAAACTTATTAGAGGTAACAATCCTCTTCCAAATGTACTTTCATTATATTTTGTACTACACTTTATTTCAAATTGTGAGGGCTCATTTCCAAGTCCTCCGACATTTTATAATCAAAATATTTCTCAATCTCACATTAGATTGTAGTCCCTTACGACCAACGATCATTCAAGGTATGTGTAATTCAACGATTTCGTATGTAGAAGTCTATTCTATTCACGTCCCCCTAGATTATTACTTATCCACCAACGTGAACTTATAGTCACCAAAAGAGAATTCAGGCACACTAAACCAACATTATTATGTATAGTAGCTAACCAACCTTCCGAGATCATGGTGTGATGAAAATTTATCATTTGTTTTCCCCAAATTCAAGATTCAGCCTGCCTTTACATTAATCAACCATACTCGTTCTATACCTGAAACATTTATTATCAATATGAATGGTTACGAGGAGTTTTGACTCTCAGTCATTTTTCACGTGCAGTCCAATCCATAGATTATAAGCGCATAATTTCGAGTAAATTTCGCGTACCCGCGATAGCAATCAAAAATTGATCTCTTCATCATCCTTAATTTTCCTGCAGTGATCATGATGTTATCAATATTCATGTCATGGTTCTTGATGTAGTCGCAACCAAGAGATAATACCTATGTGTATGATTCAGTTAATCCTTATCACGCTTTAATTTGCTGAGTCGTTATATTTGTAGATGTCATGCCTTGTCAATTTAACCCTTTATGTGCTTGAAGTTTTTATACGGTATGCTCATAGTAACTCTCATATAAATGTTCATATGGCTATCTTAATAGACTGGCATGGGTGAATACCCACCTAGCGTTATCATACTTATGAAGTTAGCTCAAGTATGTGTGGGATATGTATAAATAACCTTCAACATAACCTCAGAGATTATTACGTCATGGTAGAGATTATCATGTTTCTAAGTTCATGAGTTTTCATCACTTATATATATCAAAAATACATACCTCGCAATATCTAATGCAAGTGATTTTGAAATTTATTCGTTTCCTTGTGCGTAGGGTATACTTGTATTGTCTACTCATGATCAAGTCTTCTGAATTATTATGACACTTGATTCTAAGGATAATAACACATTCGTAATCATGAGTGGATATTGAAATCCTGAACCTTTTGAGGGCGATCATTATTTCGTCAAATATTTTCATCTTGATTCTTGAGATCATCTGTGTCACATCCACAAGATCATTCCTAGAGTATACATCTTCCAATTAGTATGATTCTTTACTTGGTTCTAGGTTTGCTGGGGCTTCTATACTCTCATTGTTATATACGTAATCTTTTAGATGTTCTGGCATTTTCACTTCATGGACTCTCATCCTATTATAGTTAAGACTTGCGATCACTCCTTCATATTAACATGAAGTTACTCTGTCCTAATACGTATGTTCCCAACCTAATGACTTGGGTATGTCACGCAAGCACGGGTAGCAATGATCGACCATTATGTTTACTTCTTCCAACATGTGACTGTCAAAGTCACTTTCCTAAAGGCCCTAACTGTGCAAAACCCCTTTCAGTTAAACTTTTGACTTGAAACGAATCCTCCATTCGCATTGATTCTCCCTCGTGATACATCTGAGTTCCTTAATTATGTGTTACATTGATCGGTTCGAGGTGTTAGAGCATCTCTGAACATGCTTGTGGGGGTGATAATCAAATAACCCTTAATTGTGTGTAAATTCGTCTACAACTCATACTGATCCAAATTTGATCTTTTGAACAAAATTCCTTCGGTTTCACGTGTATATGTAAATGACTTATACCATGTCGGTATTAAGGAAGTCACGAGTGCTCATTAGACTATGGACTAAGTAGTTACTTACTCCTTTAAAACTCGAAATTGGGAAACTTCTTGAAGTCTTATACGGTCTTCCCTAGTTTCAAGGTCATATATACACATCACTAAGCCACTCTTTATATATCCTTCAAGAAATTAAACTTACTGTTCTCCTTGTTTACTTGCTCATATGATCTTGGAGTAATTAAGAGAGTGAAAAGCCATTCTCGAAACATTCTACTTTCCTATTTCACTCGTGAATTTGTTGTGTTCACAACTTATCGTTAATAGTCTATGCTGCTTAAGATAAATAAATGGTGTGAAATTCTTCGAGAGTCCTAACCTTCTAGGAAGGATTGATCATCATACTGGTCATGTATATACAAACCCTCATCTTTACTCGAGCGATCTTTGAATAAGCCAAATTTCTAGGTCACTATGCTTGCGACACATGCTTATGAGAAGGTCTTAGAGAATTTCGAGTCGCTATCAATTTAGCCCTATAAACAAAAGGTTAAGCCCCCATATATTTTGGTTAATTTCCTTTAACATTCACAATGTAGTCATCCTGTACATGTCTTAATCCTTAGGGTTAACAATCTTTAGCAGGGATTTCCACTTCAGTTGATATGTTATCTACCTTAGGCCTTCAAGGTTACCATACGAAAATCTGTTCAAGGTCAACATGTGACTAAACAAGGAAGTGTCTCTTCTAGAATTTGAATTCTTATTTGATCTTTGGTATTTATCACCGTGATTGTCTTGACGTAATCAAGTCATCGGTACTAGGATTAAGCTTACGAGTACCCTACTATTCCACTAGTAAACTTATGCACGAACTTCTCCTCGAGACGGTCCAATCAATTTGAGTAAGGATTGGTAATATCACTTGATATGCGGAAGTAGGGACATCGACGTTTAAGCCTTAAGGGCCTTAAGTAGGGCCTTAAGTAGGATTAAGCTTACGACGTACCTTAACTAATCTATGTCTAAAGTCGATCTTTGGCCTAAGGTTCGACACAAAATCCTTTTGGTAAGTCAAACTAGGTTGGTGTCCTAGTTTGATTGGCCTAACTCATTGCTTAAAATGGACAGTTTTATGTGACTTTTTACACATGGGCACACCATTGCTTCCGCAGCATAGTTTGTCCGCAAACTAATGTTCGAGCGGGGTGTTCCAGTATTATGGACTTCTTTCTCATATGATCGTTTGTTCAAGTGATACCAGTTTGTAAGATCCAACTCCCCCTTCCAAGGAGTAAACCCGGATCTTATCCCTAGAACCGCCGCCTAACAGTGACACTAACACACGAGTTAGTCGACACCTCAAGTCGCCGATTCTGCCGGCTAGTACGACCATAAACCTGTTCGGCCAATATAAGAAACAGAAGTAAACAAAAGAGTAAAACATCATAGTCCACAACCACAGTACTAATCATATATATATCAAATGAATAGTACAACAATATGTAGTCCAACAATGAGTAGAATAATAAAAGAGAGTAATAAGGGCTTATGCCCAGTACATCAATTCAAATCTCTCACCCTCTGAAATCCAAAAGAAGCGGAATCTAATCATCTAAACTCATCCCACCTGAGGACGCGCAGTAGTAGTAGTAGCCGGTGGTAACTGTATCTGCTCTTCAAGTCCTACCATCTCATCATGCTGGTGCTCCATCTTCTCGAGCTCCTAAAATGATATGGTCACTGACCATTAGTAAAAAAGACTAAGTCATTCCCTCCGCACCTCGCCCCGCAACTCCTAGGCACCGAGCGAGAGGACGAAGTGGAGGACAACAAGGGGTAGCAAAAGGGAAGCAGGTGACATAAGCTAACTAGCAAGTGTATAATATAATTCTATATCTATCTGTTCTAAGCACAAGGTATAAAGAAGTAAAGTGCAGTACGGTAAGTAAGAGAACTGAAAGTAAAGCAGGAAGTAAAGCTATACTACCACTATACTATCATCACAGAGCATACCTTAACTTATAAAAATTCCCATACAAATTTATAAGTTAAGGTTGTTGCAACACACGCACGCGACTCTGAGATCCCAGACCTTTAGTTCCCACATTTCGAGAGCAAGCATCACTCTCAGGTACCACCGTCGGGGCTCCGGCAGCAGCGGATCGGGCTTCTTCGCTTTCTACGCGGGTATACACACTACAAGTCCTAAACCTCTCTTGTACACCTCTCTACACGTAACAAGTGCACTCTAGAGTCTCTGCATACTAATTGCTAGCTGCCTGCTAGACTTTTAGGGCGGGTGCACGTCTTCGGGGATTGTTTGCCTTACCGCAGTATTAAAGAACATACTGGCCCTTCCACCCGTACACCTCACCCGAGTCACCGTACTGCCTTCGGTGTGATGATTGGCCATGTACCGCATGACCCACCACCATTTTCTTTATGCACATGCAATTATTTCAACTCGAGCCTCCAGCTCGTAGGACAAACCTGTCCAGATATAAATCTCTCGAGCCTCCAGCTCGTAGGACCAACCTTGTCCTGATATAAATCTCTCGAGCCTCCAGCTCGCAGGACCAACCTGTCCTGATTCCCTCCAACCCATCACGGGTGAGAACTCATATCAAGTTCAGTTCCCTCCAACCCATCACGGGTGAGAACACATATCAAGTTTAGTTCCCTCCAACCCATCACGGGTGACAGTATACCATAACTCCCTCCATCTCTGCACGGGTGAGAAAGTAGTCAACAGACTCCAAGTCCCTCCAACCCGGCACGAATGAGAACATGTTCAGTTTACCTATCCTATTAGACTACTCATGCCTACCAGTTATTATACTTAGTAAATTAGTGTTAATCCCAGGACTGTCCAAGGTATGCCCAATGAAGGGGTCTCGAAGGCACTAGGAACCAAGATGGGATTACAAGCTCAAAGTTCCCTTTCACAAGGATAATTACTTTTATTTGATGTCTACCCATGATCCACACTCAACTCTCCTTATTACTCTTGGGTGATCCTAATAACTTAAGTTGTTATCGGGGAGTGCGACGGACTTCCCCGACCTCCACTCCATTTGTTACCCAATGACTTGCACTTAGTATCGTCACTAAGACAACACTACCCACCAAGGTTACACTTCCAATTGTAATCTCCAGCACAATTATCGATCTATCCCCCCGGTGGGACTTATGGTATAACCTAACTTTTACTATGCACAAGCCCATGACCTAGTACCACTCCGAAGTCGAACTTCCAATTCCTTGGGCCACCAATTCCTAATTATTTATCCTAGGGTGGTATGGACTAATGAAATGAGCATGTTTAATTTCATAACCTTCTTAGCTCATTAAGGCTTCTAAATAAATCATTTAAATTAATTTACTAGGTCACTTTACACATTAAGTAGTACAATTTATAATCCACTGACCTAAGGAATTTTTCCTGGGTTGTATATTGATAAAATATTGCTGTCTATAGAGTTTCATAATTTTCCTTTGATTATTTATATTTATTTCTAAATTAATACCAAATCCACATAATTACAATTTTCCAAATGAAGTATATGGAATACATAAGCCAAAATTCCAAGAAAATTACAGAGCATATATATGATTAATTTAAGACTAATGACAAAATTACATTAACCTCTATAGTGTAATGACCTATCAATTTCCATTCTTAAGTATTTACCAAAATTCCATTATGCAAATTTAAAAATTATCAGTACATCCAAAAAATTTGAGATAATTACACAAGGCTAATCATACAAATATACAATGCTAGAAATAATTCCAAAATTTTCTGATATATATTTCCATCATTTCATGAATAAATGCAATAAGTGTACAATGGTAATTTCAATGCAATTTACTCCAAAAGTTCTCAACCAGAAAGATAAAATTTTCCTAAGTCAAATATAACCTCCTTTTTGACTTGACAAACTTTGTGGATTTTTCCTTGATCAAAACCTATTTTCCCAAATTATTTTCCAAAAGGGCCTATACTTTTAAAAATTCCAAATAATGGGATTTTTGATCTCAAAAATCCCATAATTAATTTGAGGTGTGAACTTTACCCTAATTAACCTCTGGAATCAATTCCATGATTTTTGCATGCCTCAAATAGGCTGAATGTCCATTATTTCATTTATTGTTATTTGCACCCCAAGGCCATATTTACTCAATACATGCAAGTGGATTAACCCAACATGCAGTGATCTAAATGTATTGAAATTTTTATCAGGCACCAATGATGTCCCCAAGGACCTGCCACCAAAATTTGGGGCCATTTGGAGGCTTATAACTCCAAATATTTCATTTATTTAAATTTTTATATTATGACAAATACTATAGAAGAATTTGTCCCAAAAATTCTTATTTTTTGGCAGGGGCTAGATATGCCCTTGTCAAGCACATGCCAAAAATTTTGGGTCATGTTGACTTCCGGATTGTCATGGGCTTAGGTTTTAGTTTATGCCCTTGCCTAGGACCAGTCCTAGGAGAACAGCCCTACAGGTCAGACCACTGGACAAAATTTTAAGTTTAAGATGGCAAATCAAAGTTAACAGATAAGGATAGATTTTTCATTCCGGTGACAAGTTATGGTGATTCCTCTAACTGCCCTAAATTTCATATGCATTGTGACTGTATAAGTGTGACAGATTTGCACTATTCATATCATTAACATTTTATCATATAATATTTAAAGAAGCACAAATCTTAAAGAACATTGGACGGAATCGGGCCATCGTCCCCAAGCAGTCAACGGCCCAGATCCATTCTTACTGGATGATTTTTGTTGGTGGTTTCCGTCCAACTGAGCCACCACCACCGCCGGTAGATGTCGCCACCACCTTTACTGAGGTGGGGGCTTGCGTTTTCCGGCGGTGAGGCCGTCGGAGTTGGCTCCTCCGGCGAACCCAAGCAAGAAGAAAAACTCGGCAATTTCGAATTTTTCTCTCATGGCATCGGGCTCAATTTAGCCCGATTTCTCCCCTATTTGATCTAGATTGCTAGTACATGTAGAGGGGCAGTGAAACGGACCTTAGTTGGTGGCTGACGGCGACTGTTGTGGCGATTGGCCATGGCCGAGCTTGCTCCGATGACTAACTCCCAATTCCTGGTTTCTCTACCATTTTATCTGCTCCAGCACTCATTCTCCACTCCTCTCAACGTTCTGAAACTGTTGGTGTGCTTGGATTTGGCCTGAAGTGATTGTATAGCGAGATGTGGCCGAGGTGAGCATAGTTTGGAGCTTTGGTTGTTTCACCATGGCTACTAAGTGGCCACAAGCAGTTACCACTCCTTCTAATAACTCTTTGGAGGCCGTCCAGCAAGTCTTAGGCTGAGGGAATGAGCCATGTGGCCTCCACCTTACTCCTTTGCACTTTCTCTCTCCTATTTCTGGTGAATTCTCCAAAATGCCCCTATGAATGTGTTCTCTCTCAAAAATCAGAGGGTAGGGGTGGACTTTGACCACTTGGGCTGGTAATTGGCTAGGTTTGGTGGGCTTGGCCCAAGAGAAAAGGCTTGGGCTCATAATTCCTCCTTTAGGTCACAATATTCACTTGTTAACTTTTGAGTTGACTTGGTCAACATGGTGAGTTGGCTGATCCACTTGAAGGTAATGATCCCAATGGCACTACTCGACTTTGGTTGGGTCAAGGTGATGCCCTACTTAGGCTAATTGGTCCTATAGGTATAGGTTTGACCCAAATAGGGCTAGGGTTGACTTGGGTCAACTAGGGTCAAAGGGTTGACCTAGTGACATGCCCTAGGGTCCACTTAGATTGTTCTTAGGGTAAGGGTAATGTGGTGGGGTCATGGTGTGGCTAGGGTCCCTATTTAGGCTAATTTGACTTAGGTTAACTTGGGCCCTATGGTGGGCCCCTCATGGTTTTACTCGCCTACTAGTGTCAACCTAGCTAATTACCCTTATCACCCACCCAATGCCTAACCCAATCTATGTCAAGGGGCCTAGATGTAACATGGGATGTTACAAATCCTATAAACAAAAAAAAATTCGTCCTCGAAATTTGAGTTCGGTCTACGGGGTTCCACTTGCAAGAATTATAAGAAACTTAAAACATAATTTAAAGTATACCTGAAGTAAATAACTTCGGGTGTTGCTCCAACATCAGATCCCTCGGCTCCCAAGTGTGCTCCTCCCGTCCATGGTGGGACCACAACACCTTTACAAGGGGAACTTTCTTCTTCCGCAACACTCGATCCTCTGTATCGTCAATCCGGATCGACTTCAATCGAACTGACCAGTCAGGTGCTACCAGGCCTGCTGTAGTGGTAATATGATGTTCTGGCAGAAGGATAGCTCTCCGTAATGAAGAGACATGAAAGACGTCGTGCAAGGTCCCCAACTAAGGTGGCAGCTACAGTATATAAGCCAAGGGACCGATCCGCTCCAGGATCAAGTCTGGCCCCATATATCGTGGACTGAGCTTCTTATGTCTCCGTACCCGAGAAACACCATGCACCGGACATAACTACAAAAATACCTTGTCCCCTACCTGAAACTCCACCTTCCAATTTCACGCATCGTAATAATTGGTCTGTCTACTCTGAGCCTCCAGCATCCGGTCCCTGATCAGTCAAATCTGAGCCTCTGTATCCTCTATGTACTCTGATCCAAGTGCCCCGGGGTCCACATCCTGAACCCAAAAAAGAGGTGTCCGACACTTCCTCCTGTGATAAGCCTCATAGCTATTACTATAAGAAACCTATTAGTTGTAACAATCATCTTCCAAATGTACTTTCATTATATTTTGTACTACACTTTATTTCAAATTGTGAGGGCTCATTTCCAAGTCCTCCGACAATCTATAATCAAAATATTTCTCAATCTCACATTAGATTATAGTCCCTTACGACCAACGATCATTCAAGGTATGTATAATTCAACGGTCTCGTATGTAGAAGTCTATTCTATTCACGTCCCCCTAGATTATTACTTATCCACCAACGTGAACATATAGTCACCAACACTATTATGTATAGTAGCTAACCAACCTTCCGAGATCATGGTGTGATGAAAATTTATCATTTGTTTTTCCCCAAATTCAAGATTCAGCCTGACTTTACATTAATCAATCATACTCATTCTATACCTGAAACATTTATTATCAATATGAACGTTGACGAGGAGTTTTGACTCTCAGTCATTTTTCACGTGCAGTCCAATCCATAGATTATAAGCGCATATTTTCAAAATTGAAGCACCTTGATTTCTTCATCTATCGAATCTTAATAAATATTCATTTATTCTCGAGTAAATTTCACGTACCCGCAATAGCAATAAAAAATTGATCTCTTCATTGTCCTGAATTTTCCTACGGTGATCATGATGTTATCAATATTCATGTGATGGTTCTTGATGTTGTCACAACCAAGAGATCATACCTATGTGTATGATTCTGTTAATCCTTATCACGCTTTAATTTGCTGAGTCGTTATATTTTTAGATGTCATGCCTTGTCAATTTAACCCTTTATATGCTTGAAGTTTTTATACGGTATGCTCATAGTAACTCTCATATACATGTTCATATGGCTATCTTAATAGACTGGCATGGGTGAATACCCACCTAGCATTATCATACTTATGAAGTTAGCTCAAGTATGTGTGGGATATGTGTAAATAACCTTCAACATAACCTCAGAGATTATTACTTCATGGTAGAGATTATCATGTTTCTAAGTTCATGAGTTTTCATCACTTATATATATCAAAAGTACTTACCTCGCAATATCTAATGCAAGTGATGTTGAAATTTATTCGTTTCCTTGTGCATAGGGTATACTTGTATTGTCTACTCATGATCAAGTTTTCTGAATTATTATGACACTTGATTCTAAGGATAATAACACATTCGTAATCATGAGTGGATATTGAAATCTTGAACCTTTTGAGGGAGATCATTATTTCGTCAAATATTTTCATCTTGATTCTTGAGATCATCTGTGTCACATCCACAAGATCATTCTTTGAGTATACATCTTCCAATTAGTATGATTCTTTACTTGGTTCTAGGTTTGCTGGAGCTTCTATACGCTCATTGTTATATACGTAATCTTTTAGATATTCTGGCATTTTCACTTCATGGACTCTCATCCAATAATAGTTAAGACTTGCGATCACTCCTTCATATTAACATGAAGTTACTCTGTCCTAATACCTATGTTCCCAACCTAATGACTTGGGTATGTCATGTAAGCATGGGTAGAAGTGATCTACCATTGTGTTTACTTCTTCCAACATGTGACTGTCAAAGTCACTTTCCTAAAGGCCCTAAATATGCAAAACCCCTTTCAGTTAAAATTCTGACTTGAAATGAATCCTCCATTCGCATTAATTCTCCCTCGTGATACATTTGAGTTCCTTAATTATGTGTTACATTGATCGGTTCGAGGTATTTGAGCATCTTGGAACATGCTTGTGGGGGCGGTAATCAAACAACCCTTAATTTGGTGTAAATCCGTCTACAACTCATACTGATCCAAATTTGATCTTTTGAACACAATTCCTTCGGTTTCACATGTAAAAAAGTTGCTTGTGGGGGCGATAATCAAACAACCCTTAATTGGACCCTAATTATATTTTGTACTCATCTCTCCTCCTCCACTTCTCCATAATTAAATAATCCTCCTTGTACTTGATCTTGATGATCCGAGGTTCGAGTTGATTAAGTTATGATGCCTTAAATTTACTTTTTCTTTTTAGGGTTTAGACCTTCGATTTACTCTTGATTTTTTATGTTTGGAGTTATATCATCGATATATAATTTCCATCTTTGTTTTCACTCTTAGCTATCCGAGAGGCTCATAATTTGAAGTGAACACTCAAGAGTAAAGAGAGTTGCACGCACCCCTCGAGAGAGATAGACGTCCAAATCTCCCGGATTGGAGTGAAATCCAATAGTGGGGTTTTAAGCGTAAAGCGAGCTTTAGGTCTCTGATTTGGACGAGAGTTCGTTAAGACCTTCCTGAACTCAGTTGGGCACGACTTCGAGAGAAGCGTGTTCAAGCTTTGGGAACCTCCATGGTCAAGGACCTTTACCCTATTAAGTTAGGTTTTATTATCGCTTTTTTAGTCAACTCTTGCCCTGGTTATTCTCGATCGAGTACTTTTTTATTTCATCATTTCAACCCCTTTATGTAATCATTTTAATAGCTCTTAATTTAACTGCAAGTAGTTCTCTTTTTAGCAAAATCTTTCTTTTCTTATTCGCAATTAGCTTTCAATCAAACCCTAAACCAATCCTTCAATAAGATAATAGTTTTTTTGTGTGAGTAAGATTACTCGACGGTTCCCGGATTTCAATACGACACTTGTGTCCCCTAGCTACAGTTTGATAGGTATACTTGCCTAGTTGGATTGCTAGTTCGGCGCTCTCTTTTCTCTAGCATGAAAAGTGATCACCAAGTTTTTGACGTCGTTGCCGGGGAGCAACTTTTTTTGATAATTTGAAAACACGAACCTATTACTTTTATCATTTCTCTTTCTTGCCCTTTTTATATATAAAAAAAAATTAACGCTCTTAATAGAAACCTGCATCACAATTTTTCTACATCACCTAACTCTCTCAAAAAGGGAATGTGGCTTAAATACCACTATCTTGTCTAGTACCTTGCGAACCCTTTATTGGGAAGCCCTTGGGAAGTTCGGGAGTTAAAACATTAAAAAAAATCTATTTTAAAAATTTTTTTTAGAAGTTCTCTTTCTAGTTTATTTTCTCTTTCTTTATCTTCTCTTCTCCTAGTGCATGACCCGTGGAAATCCATCGGTTATTTTGGACTTGGACCACGAAATTGAGCACAATCTCTGGAGAAGATCACGATTTCAAGGCCCTACTCTCCAAATACCGGCTAAGGATTCCGAGTGATTTTCTACTTTAAGAATGGAAGAACCCCATGTGGAGGAAGCCGTGCATAGGCCTATGTCCTTTTATGCATGACTGAATCTAGAGGGAACAAAATCAAGCATTGTGCAGCAGTATGTTCAATATGACAGACTTCAAGATGAAGATCCGAACACGCATATAGCAAGCTTTTTATAGATTTGTGACACCTTCAAGATCAATGGTGTTACAAATGATGCTATTAGGCTAAGATTATTTCCTTTCTCCCTAAGAACCAAAGCTACACAATGGTTGATGACACTGCCAAGAGGGAGCATCACCACTTGGGATAAATTAAATGAAAAATTTCGTATGAAGTATTTTTCGCCAGCTAAAACTGCAAAACTTAGGAACAATATTTCTGCCTTTTTTCAAATAGATTCAGAATCCCTTTATGAAACCTGGGAAAGATTAAAAGAACTCTTAAGATGATGCACCATCACACGCTGCCTGTATGGTTATAAGTGACGACATTTAATAACGGGCTAAATCAAAATACAAAGCAAATGATAGACGCAACTTCTGGTGGTACTTTAACCCACAAAACCCCAGAAGCAGCTCTTGAGCTTTTCAAGGACATGGCCATGAACACATATCAGTCGAATGTGCCTATATCCCTCCCAAACAAACCTGCATGTATTTTTTTAAGTAGACAACGTCTCCTAGTTAGCTCTGCAAGTGGAAGTATTAAGCAAAAAGATAACGGAGATGACTACTGCCTCTGCCTCTCAAGTATGGGAATCTGCAACTCCTACTCCCGAACAATTAGATTATGTTAATAATATGCCTTGGAATGCATTTCATAATTTTTCTACTGCAAAGTTTCCTGCGTCGGGCTTTGCTTTTCTGAATAGTTATAATCCCGCTTTACGAAACCACCAAAATTTCTTGTAGAGTAACCCTTCGAACGCAATGTTCTTACCACCACAAAATGATTTTTATGCACCACCTCCATCTCTTCAAAATTATCAAAAACCTCAAGCTTGGAGGAAATGTTTTTAAAATATTTGAATGTTTATGACGCAACTATAAGAAGCCTAGCCAGATCCGTTAAAAATCTAGAAAATCAAGTAGGACAACTAGCTAAAATTATATCTGAGTGACCCGCCGGGTCTCTTCCTACCAATACCGAGCCCAACCCGGGAGAGCAAGCGAAAGCTATAAATCTTCGAAGTGAGAAGCATGTTTCTACTATGGTTAACGAAGAGCCCGAGGCAAGCTCCCCTCCCGTTTTGAAAATTTTGTTACTCGTTGAAAAAGAAGTTATCACTCCGCTCTCTGCTTTAGAAAAAGAACTCGCTCCACCACCTACTTTTAAAAATGATCCAACTCCACCATACAATTCCCAACTTAACAAACAACGTCTAGATAATCAGTATACTCGCTTCTTAGAAATGTTTAAGCAAATACACATAAATCTGCCTTTCCACGAAGTAATCTCCCAGATGCCGAAGTACGTTAAGTATCTTAAGGACCTTCTGACTAATAAGAAGAAGTTAGAGAACTTGTCGTACGTCACGCTAAACGTTGAGTGCTCTGCGGTCTTGAAAAACAGTTTGCAAAAGAAGATCAGTGATCCAGGTAGTTATTCAATTCCATGTGTCTTTGGTGATCTTTTTGTCAAGCACGCATTAGCCGACTTAGGTGCAAGTATCAACCTACTACCCCTCTCATTATTTAAGAAGTTAGGAATTGGTAGCCTCAACCCCACATGTATGAGTATCTAGCTTGCTGATAGATCTGTTAAGTACCCGTTAGGAATAGTGGAGGTTGTTCTAGTCAAAGGCGACAAATTCATCTTCCCGGTGAATTTCATCATATTGGACATTGAAGAAGACGTCGAGATTCCCGTGATCCTTGGCCGACCCTTCCTTGCCACCTCCCGAGCTATCATTGACGTAAGCAATGACAAGTTCTTCCTATGAGTAGGTGACGATGATGTGACTTTCTCTATCACCCCTTCGATGAAGAATACCCTAGAGAATGACGACTCCTATTTTTTCTTAGACACCTTAAGTGATGAATCTTTCTACTGCTTTTCTGATAGTGAAAATAAATTTTCAGATTGTTCAAATTTGTGTCCTCCCTCTACTCTTCCATTAGAATCTCTACAAGAAGCCGACATTGCTACTAGCCCCACCCCTTTTAATTTTCCATATAAAAAGTCTATGAAGACAATTTTTTGAAAAAGAAAGAATTTCTAAATTCTCTTATGAAAAACCCCCTACCCTAGAATTAAAAGAACTTCCTGAACATCTCAAGTATGCCTTCTTATAAAAAAATTCCAAGCTGCCAGTGATAGTTTCGGCCTACCTATCTGAATTACAAAATGACAAACTCCTTCTAGTTTTACGTAAAAATCGTCGAGCTATTGCCTGGCAGATATATGATATCAAGGGCATAAGCCCATCTTTCTGTACCCATAAAATCTTAATGGAAGATAATTCGCGTAACTCCATCAAACCTCAGCACCGTAGAAACCCGAACATAAAAGAAGTCATAAAGGGCGAGGTTATGAAACTGTTAGACGGAGGAATTATCTATCCTATATTTGAGAGTAAGTGGGTTAGCCCTTTTCAGGTAGTGCCGAAAAAGGGAGGGATAACTGTAGTTGTAAATGAAAATAATAATTTAATCCCGACACGAACGGTGATGGGGTTGCGAATGTGTATTTACTATCATAAGTTAAACGACACCTCCCGCAAGGACCACTTCCCCTTGCCATTCATTGATAAAATCTTAGAGCGATTATCCGGCCGTAGCTTTTACTATTCTCTCGATGGTCTCTCAGGGTATTTTAAAATCTCCATCTCTCCCGAGGACTAGGATAAAACTATGTTTACTTGTCCCTTTGGCACCTTCGCCTACCGAAGAATTCCGTTTGGATTATGCAATGCGCTAGCTACATTCCAGTGATGTATGCTCGCTATCTTCGACAAGTACGTAGAAAGCATAATGGAGGTATTTATGGATGATTTCTCCGTGTTTGGCGATGCCTTTGATAGTTGTTTAGAAAACCTCGAAAAAGTCTTAGAAAGATGCAAAGAAACTAACATTGCCCTAAATTGGGAAAAATGTCATTTTATGGTGAGGGAAGGGTTAGTTTTGGGTCATAAGATTTCTAAAAGAAGAATTGAAGTAGATATTACTAAGATAGAAGTTATCGAGATGCTTCCGCCGCCTATAAACGTCAAAGCTATAAGAAGTTTCTTAGGACACGCTGGTTTCTACCGTCGCTTCATAAAAGACTTCTCCAAAATTACCAAACCCCTTACTCAACTCTTAGAAAAAGATGCCCCGTTTTTTTGACGAACCTTTCCTATCTTCCTTCGAAACAATTAAAGATAAGTTAATTAATGCCCCTATTATGATAGCTCTGGTGTGGGACCTTCCCATTGAAATTATGTGCGATGTGAGTAGTTTCACGGTGGGAGCCGTAATAGGACAATGATTATCTAAAAACTTCCACCCCATCTATTATACAAGTAAAACACTTACATCGGCACAAGAGAATTATACCACGACCGAGAAGGACCTCCTAGCTGTTGTTTTCGGTTTTGATAAATTTCGTCCTTATATTACGCTTTCCAAAATTATAGTTTTTACAGAACAATCGGCCCTAAAGTATCTTCTTGCTAAGACGGATGCAAAGCTGCGCCTAATTCACTAGGTCTTACTCCTCCAGGAGTTTTACATAGAAATCTGTGATAAGCGAGGAGCCGAGAATTTGGCTGCCGATCATCTCTCACGATTAGATAATCCTTATATTGAAAAATTAGATGAAAAATATTTTAATGATTTCTTCCCCGATGAGAAGCGACTTTTAATTACAACACCCCCTTCTCCTTGGTTTGCACACATAGCCAACAATTTAGTTGCTCGTGCCCTTCCGAAAGAGTTCTCCTCTCAGCAAAAGAAGAAATTCTTTTTTGAGTTGAAGAACAATTTTTGGGATGACCCGTATCTTCTCCGAGTCTATGCGGACCAAGTGATAAGGAGATGTGTCTCTTTTGAAGAAAGATTAGATATTTAAATTGTTTGCATGAAGGACCGATTGGAGGTAACTATCAAGCTGCTCGCACTGCTCACAAGGTGATTTGCGCGGGTTTTTACTGGCCTAGCCTGTTTAATGACGCGCAAGCCTTTGTGAGTAGGTGTGATAGTTGCCAACGGTCGAGAAATATTTCCAATAAAAATGAAATGCCACAAAATTATTTACTCGAGTACGAAATTTCTGAGCTCTGAGGAATTGATTTTGTTGGCCCTCTTCCTTCTAGATTCGGGAATAAGAATATTTTAGTTGTCGTAGACTATGTTTCTTGATGGGCTGAAGCCCAAGCTCTTCCTACTAACGATGCCCGAGTTGTAATTATGTTTTTGAAAAAAACTATTTTCTCGATTTGGTATACCACGAGCCAATGTTAGCAATAGGGGTTCACATTTTATAACACGTAGTTTTCAAAAATCCTTATTAAATATGGCGTTACACATAAACTTTCAACTGCCTACCACCCCCAAACAAACGGACAAGTCGAAGTAGTGAACAGAGAGATAAAAAAATATTAGAAAAGACTGTTTCAACTTCTAGAAAAGACTGGTCAACCAAATTAGACGATGCTCTATGGGCCTACCGAACAGTGTACAAAACCGCCATCGGATGTACTCCATATCGATTGGTTTATGAAGAATCGTGCCATTTACTTATAGAATTAGAACACCGCACTTTTTGGGCCTTGCGATTTTTAAATTTCGAT
This sequence comes from Platanthera zijinensis, assembly GCA_039513925.1. Lineage (NCBI taxonomy): Eukaryota > Viridiplantae > Streptophyta > Magnoliopsida > Asparagales > Orchidaceae > Platanthera > Platanthera zijinensis. The sequence goes on from CM077079.1 coordinate 113,809,313, forward strand.
CCCCACTCTGTCGGCGACCTTAAAAAATTTCAACTTAACAAGCTTGACGAGTGACGCTCTTATGATTACAAGAATAACAATTTCTATAAAGAGCGGACAAAACATTTTCACGACAAAAACTTAAGGCACCCAAAAACCTTTAAGCAGGGCGACCAAGTTCTTCTTTATAATTCTCGTTTACGTTTATTTCCTGGAAAGTTAAAGTCTCGTTTGTCTGGGCCATTTTCGGTTAAACAATTTTTTCCATACAACACTATTTTAATTTCACACCCTGATAAGGGCGATTTCAAAGTAAATGGGCAGCGTCTTAAACTCTATTTTTTTGGTGATGATGATGTCAGTCAAAACAATACTAAATTTCTTCTGCACGAACTGTAACTAACTTAAGATTTTTTATTTTTGTTACAACTTTAATTATTATTTTGGACAATAATCTTTTGGACAATAATTTTTTTGATACGTCGAGCTCAAATGACATTTTAAACAAAGGGAGCTCTTGGGAGGCAACCCAAGTTACTTTTCTGTTTTCTTTATTTTACATTTTTGCCCCGGATGGCACTGACAAGATGAAACTTCTACAATCGCCTGCTCTAATGATGTTGAATCCATCACGAAGTACAAAGAAGACAATTCATGAACTTCCAAAGTGCTAGCATGGGGGAGTGACATCAATCAACATTCGCGGCACATAAATCTGGGGAAGTACCTATTTTTCAATTCTGTACCTACATTTCTGTTTTAATTTCTCTCTCTCCTTCCCCTCCTTTCTCCATTGAGGACAATTTCTATTTTAAGTTTGGGGGAGGATTTTCTCTTTCTCTTTTATTTATTTTTGTTTCCCTATAAAAATAAATCAAACAAAATTTTTTTTGTGCTTTCTCCTTTTTCTCCTAAAGAAAAATCTCAAAAAAAAAAGATAATATTTTTAAAAATCCAAAAAAAAGAAAATATTTCAAGATCAAAAAAAATTTATTATGCTAATTTTTGTATTTCAATAGTACCCCTTGTATTTGTTTTTTTTCTCAAAATTCCTTATAACGATTTAGCTAACTATAATATTTCTAATCGTTCATTTTAATTATGTTTCACAAGTAAAATATTGGTCATGCTGCGTTTCTAAATAAATATAGCATGTTAACGTGAAACTTATAATATCCCTTAAATAACTAGATCCCTAGGAGTGGTTTTGTCATGATTAGGTCATGACAAAACCATAAGAAGTTCAAAGGACCAAGTGAATAAGGGCCAAGGTAAAAATCACCTTGGTCTGCCAATAGCACAGTGATAAGTTGTAAATATACCTATATTTTCTATTTTATTTAAGTCAATTTTGTTTGTTTTTTGTCTTTTTTATCTGTTTTATCCAATAAATTGCTTATTTTTGTAAATATTATTTCTAATTTAGCTTTATTTTTATTCCAGAAAAATTCCAGAAAAAGTCAAAATGTTGACTGACACGCCCGTGTCACATGACCGACACGCCCGTGTCATGCCCTCGACGATCGCCGACCACAGGTGCCAGCTCGACGATCGGCGATCATCAAACCCAGCTCGACACGCCCCTAGACACGCCCGTGTCAAGGTGTGACACGGGCGTGACCTTGCCACCTGGCCCGTCGTGACGCGCGGGACTTTGCTGCAGGACCGCGCCCAGATCGACCTCCCCGACACGCCCCAGTCACGGCCGTGACTGACACATGTCACGCCCGTGACCTAGGGTGTGACCGCCATGTTTTCAGCCGAAGTCAACTTTCCAGTCAAGTCACCCGATCAGCTCATGAATAGTGTCGACACGCCCCCCTGTCACGCCCTAGTCACGGGCGTGACCAACCCGAAAATTTGTCTATAAATAAGAGCTTCCAGGAAGCTTATTTTGTCCACTTTTTTGACCACTTTGCTTAGGGGAGGTGCTGCCCATTTGGATTCCATACTTATGTAAGGAGAATTTCTCCCCCCTCTCTCTCTCTTAGTTTGTATTAGGGTTTTTTGCTTTAATAAAATTTGAATTTTTCTCTCTTAATTAGTATGAAAAATTCATTTGAATGCGCCTACTTAAGCAATTTTTCGTTCATCTTTTTGTGTTTCTTTTATGTTTTCATTTTTATAGCTTTGATAACTTAGTTAGATTTAGGATTTATCGGCATTTCTAGTCATTGTGCCGTCCGTTTAGTTTTCATTTTCTGCACTTTTTAGCTTTAGCTTTTTCTTCTTTATCATTTTCATTCATATAGGTTTTATAAAAACCCCCCTAAAAGTGTTCGTTTTTATTTTCTTTAACTTAGGCTCTTAGGAATGTAAAACTTCTCGTTCCTTTTAGTTTTATTCTCACTTTTTGGAGGTTTTATAAAAACTTATGAATAAAAATGTAGTAGTTATAATTTTTCGCTCACTTCATTTTAGCTTTTTATTCGTAAAACTTTTAGTCCCTTTAATTTTTATTTCATCTTTTTATGCATTTCTACCACATTCTAGCGGTAGAAATGCAGTTGTATTAATTTTTCGAGTACGTTCATTTTGCATTTATTTGCAAAACTTTTCGCTCCGGTTAATTTTTATTTTCACTTTTTATGCATTTCTACCGCATTCTAGCGGTAGAAATGCAGTCGTTTTAATTTTCTGAGCACTTTGTTTTTCTTATTTTTGCAAGTGTGTGTGCATGCATGAGTTAGGTTTTACTGCTTTATTTCAACTCCTGTAGAGTGCGTGTGTGCGTATGCATTTATTTCCGCCTACTCGTTAAGAGTTAAATGACGCTCTGCTTTCATTTCCCGCCCACCCGTTTGAGTGGGACTTGTCTTTTTACTGCTTTCATTTTCTTCCTACTCACTTGAGTAGGAAAACTTTGTGTGGGTGCGTGTGTATTCATTTCTGTAGAGTGTGTGTGTGTGTGTTTTACTTTCAAGTAGAGTGCGTGCGTGTATGAGATAAATTTACTCCCGCCCACTCATTTGAGCCGGGACTTTCAATTTTATCGCTTTCTCAATTATGTAGAGTGCGTGCGTGTAGGAGATAATTTTACCGCTTTATTTATTGTTTTCTTCAATTAAGAAGAGTGTGTGCGTGTGTGCATTTATTTCCGCCTAATCATTTGAGTAGGGCTTGCTTTATTTAATTTTCTTTATGGTTTTGAAGTGTGCGTGAGTGCCTGCATCAATTAGCCTTCAATTTATCTAATTGTCCTATTTTTCGTGTTTTCTCTTATAATTGTTCAGTGCTTAATTTAACACTCACGCTTCACCTAAAAACATAAAGCCGTCTCCATACCGATGAGTGGCTAATCTCTTTTAGCCTTCGGCATCGAAGAGCATTGGGACATAAAAAATGATTTGAAATAATTAAAAAACTTTATTTTTATTTTAATTTAAGGACTTAAGGTTTACCCCGGGTTAACGACGCATAGGACCACATAATCGATGTGTGGGCTCTATTTCTGTTATCCATACACGACGCCGAAAGGCTGCACGTATGGGCCGATCCCCCTTGGGTAAAGAGAACTGCGTACGCCCCCTCGAAAGAGGAGAAACGTAGTTCTGCCGGATTGGGTTCCCCACCCAATAGCGGGGTTCTTAGCGTAATGCAGGCGTTAAGGGGAATCCTTCGTCGGACTAACGTTCGGTCAAATAGCCTTAGCGCCCAGGTGAGCGATATCCCTAAACCAAGGTGAGCTCATGTTCTTGGAACCTCCACGGCCAAGTGCCTTTTATTAAATTAAAAAAAAAGTTCAATAATTGTTAAGAATTATTTTAGTCTTAATCCGATTCGATGCCGAGCGTTAACCCGTCATCGAACTAACTTAGCAAAATTCTGCTTTCTTTCTTTCCGTTTTAATTAAACTAAAAAAATCCCACCTTACTGTTAGTAAGATAATAGTATTCCTGGAAGAGTAGATATAATCAACGCGTCCCCGAGAATAATACGACCTCGGTATTTTCCCGAATACCGAGTACTACTTGCGATAGGTGCACTTGCCTCCTCTCGTTAGAAAACTCGATCTTCTAACCGGCCCGCAGAATCTGACCATTTCGAACCAACCACAGTAGGTCTCTGTTCCGCGGCCATCAACTTTTTGGCGCCGTTGCCGGGGAGCACGGTTGTTATATTGAATCCGGGACTCTATTAATTTTACTTTATTTTCAAATAAAAAAAATTTTATAAAAAAAAAAATCCTTCCCCCTTTCATTTTTTTTAGGGTGCATGACCCGTGGACAACCTTCGAGTTCTGAAAATCTTGAATTCGACCCCGAGATCGACCGCTCTCTTGTGCGTATCCGATCTCTCCGTCGAATTCCCTTTTTAGACCCCGCAGAATCTATCGGAGAACCCTCTTCTTCTTCTATGGCCGACCCGAATAATGCCCAACCGGCCGAGCGTACTATGTCTTACTACGCTCGGCCCAACTTGGATGATACGGGGTCGAGTATTGTTCGGCCTGCTGTAGCCAACAATAATTTTGAAATTAAGTCAAGTGTGATTCAAATGATCCAAAATGTCGTGCAGTTCGACGGACTGTCGGATGAGGACCCCAATAATCACTTGTCTAATTTTCTTGAAATTTGCGATACTTTTAAAATTTATGGCATCACTGATGACACCATTCGTTTGCGCCTTTTTCCCTTCTCTCTTAAGTCCAAGGCTAAGGCGTGGTTACTCTCCCTCCCGCGGGGATCCATCACGTCCTGGGCGGAATTGGCTGAGAAATTCCTTACGAAGTTTTTTCCGCCCGCAAAAACTGCAAGACTGCGGGCGGACATATCTTTGTTCATCCAAAATTACTCCGAGTCTCTTTACGAGACTTGGGAACGCTTTAAGGAGTTCCTCCACCGGTGCCCGCACCACGCTCTGCCAACGTGGTTGCAGGTACAAATTTTTTACAATGGACTGAATAGTCAGACGCGTCAAATGATTGACGCGGCTGCCGGGGGCACTCTGAACAATAAGACCCCCGAGGCCACCCAGGCCCTTTTCGAGGAAATGGCGGTGAACGCCTACCAGTGGAATGTCTCGCAGGCGCGCCCCAAGCAGGCGGGCATTTTTGAAGTGGATGCCACCGCTCAGCTAGCCCTCCAAGTGGAAAGGCTAACTAAGCAGGTGGCGGAGATGTCTGTTGCCTCCTCCACTCCGCCTTGTTTTCTCCCCCCCCCCTCTAACGTCTGCGTAGTCGATGAATTCGTGGACTACATGGGAAATCCGGTGCGTCCCTCCTTTCAAAACAACCCTTATAGTAGCCACTATAATCCGGGTTGGAGGAACCATCCGAATTTCTCCTGGAGCAACCCGAACAACGCGCAGCGTCCCCCTCCCCCTCCTTTTGCGCCAACGTTTCCTCCTCCCCCTCCTATGAAGCCATCCCCGGTGGAGGAAAATTTTAATCATTATGTCGCATCCAACGAGTCCAATATCCGGAACATCACCGGATCGCTAAAAAATTTAGAACTCCAGGTTGGACAGCTGGCGCGACTTATGTCGGAACGCGCCCTGGGGGCACTGCCAGGGAACACGGAGCCCAATCCAAGGGAAACCGCCAACGCTATAACCCTCCGTAGCGGTAAGGAGGTGGTCGATCCAAAACGGATCGATCCTCAGGGTTTCTAATGGGCTTCCCCGAGCGCGGATCAGGGACGTTTTCTGCCCCCCTCTTTTTCCTTTTTTATACATATACCTGCCGTCGTGTTCCTCATACTTAGCATACAACATTGGGGACAATGTTGGATCTAAGTATGGGGGTGTTTTCGTATTTTCGTACTTTCTTTTTCACTTACAAAAAAACAAAACAAAAAAATTTTAAAAAAAAACAACAAAAAAAATATGTATAACACAAAAAAATCAAAGAAAAATTTCAATTAAAAATTTTTTGAAGTTTCATTTTTGAAACTTTGACTTATTTTTAACTAGGTCCGCGAGATCCGGCTCGTCGAGCCATCCACATAACGAGTCATCTCGCGGCTACCTAGTTTATATTTTTGTAAATATTCTTGTAAATATTTTTTGTAAATAATTTTTATAAATACTTCTTGTAAATATTCTTTCTCTTTCCCCTCTCCCTTTTTTCCTCTCATCCTTGTAAATATTATTTCTTTTTCCCAAATTTTTGTAAATAGAATGAAAATTTCATTAAAAATACAAAAAAATTCACAAAATATAAAAATACAAAAAATTCACAAAACTTAAAAATCCAAAAAAATAATTTCGCATTTTTTCTTTCTTTTTAGTATGTATATATTAAAGATATAAATACAGAAATACAAAAAAAGAGCATAACTTCAAAAAAAAAATTATGTAAGTTATGAAATAAATAAATCAAACATTTCATTCTTAAGTTTCTTGTTATCCAAAACTTTCATTTTGAGTTTATTTATATGCGAATTTGATCAATTCTTTGTTCACTATTCGTTTGTTAATTATAGATTGAAAAATCTAAATAGCCGGGGTTAAGTTTTAAAGAATTTATTATACTTTGTTAAAAATAGGGGACTCGCTTTAGGCACTACTTCTAATTTTTCATAGATAGGAGCATGTGTACCATGTTAGAAAATAACGGCTATAGAATTCAATTATGCTTGCTTTTAGCTTTCTGAAAAATTGGAACGTACAATTTATAAAGGTTGCTCTCAATTATTTTTCAATTAAAAAATCTAGTTCTCTTTTCTCCCCTTACCTATCATAACCTACTCGGTATGATAAAAATATTTCCCCAAAAAGATCTTATGTCAATGGGAATAAGATTTCATTCCGTAAACATAGGCACCCAATAAATTAAAAGATTATACGTTACGGAGTAAGAGGATAAAATTCAATACTCCAACACATATACATTGGGTTATTTATGAAGAACAAAAAAAAAATTTTATGTTACGGAAAATAAGATTTCGTTTTCCTTTAACATCCAAATCAAAAAATTGGAGGTTCGAGAAAAAAATAACCTCGTCTCAAAATCCAAGCATCTTCATAAACAAACATCAACCCCCCTTAGCCAATTTCATGACTCTAGAATTAATTCAAAAATCTTTTTGAGAGCATAATTCGTAAATTGCATTATTTCCGATAACACTCCTATAAGCTAAAGTTCGTATAACCCCAAACTATTTTCTGTTAATCTAACCAATACAATTATTGCTTTCTATTTGATTACATCAAGAAGTCTTTTGGCCAAAACTTTTGCCCTGTTTAAATCATCTAAATAATTTTAGGACTTAACTCTTATACCCCGTATATTTTTATTTGATCTCTCTTATAATTAATTTAGCGGTAGCAGAACTTAGGGTTTTTTATTATTCCTTATAAGTTCTCCTCAAACTTTTGCCCTGGAATAACAAAAGTTAAGTATGGGGGTGTTTGATGAGTTGTAAATATACCTATATTTTCGTATTTTATTTAAGTCAATTTTGTTTGTTTTTTGTCTTTTTTTATCTGTTTTATCCAATAAATTGCTTATTTTTGTAAATATTATTTCTAACTTAGCTTTATTTTTATTCCAGAAAAATTCCAGAAAAATTCCAGAAAAAGTCAAAATGTTGACTGACACGCCCGTGTCACATGACCGACACGCCTGTGTCATGCCCTCGACGATCGCCGACCACAGGTGCCAGCTCGACGATCGGCGATCATCAAATGCAGCTCGACACGCCCCTAGACACACCCGTGTCATGGTGTGACACGGGCGTGACCTTGCCACCTGGCCCGACGTGACGCGCGCGACTTTGCGGTCGGACCGCGCCCAGATCGACCTCCCCGACACGCCCCAGTCACGCCCATGACTAACACATGTCACGCCCGTGACCTAGGGCGTGACCGCCACGTTTTCAGCTGAAGTCAACTTTCCAGTCAAGTCACCCAATCAGCTCATGAATAGTGTCGACACGCCCTAGTCACGGGCGTGACCAACCCGAAAATTTGTCTATAAATAAGAGCTTCCAGGAAGCTTATTTTGTCCACTTTTTTGACCACTTTGCTTAGGGGAGCTGCTGCCCATTTGGATTCCATACTTATGTAAGGAGAATTTCTCCCCCCTCTCTCTCTCTTAGTTTGTATTAGGGTTTTTTGCTTTAATAAAATTTGAATTTTTCTCTCTTAATTAGTATGAAAAATCCATTTGAGTGCGCCAACTTAAGCAATTTTTCGTTCATCTTTTTGTGTTTCTTTTATGTTTTCATTTTTATAGCTTTGATAACTTAGTTAGATTTAGGATTTATTGGCATTTCTAGCCGTTGTGCCGTCCGTTTAGTTTTCATTTTCTGCACTTTTTAGCTTTAGCTTTTTCTTCTTTATCATTTTCATTCATATAGGTTTTATAAAAACCCCCCTAAAGTGTTCGTTTTTATTTTCTTTAACTTAGGCTCTTAGGAATGTAAAACTTCTTGATCCTTTTTAGTTTTATTCTCACTTTTTTGGAGGTTTTATAAAAACTTATGAATAAAAATATAGTAATTATAATTTTTCGCTCACTTCATTTTAGCTTTTTATTCGTAAAACTTTTAGTCCCTTTAATTTTTATTTCATCTTTTTATGCATTTCTACCGCATTCTAGCGGTAGAAATGCAGTTGTATTAATTTTTCGAGTACGTTCATTTTGCGTTTATTTGCAAAACTTTTCGCTTCGGTTAATTTTTATTTTCACTTTTTATGCATTTCTACCGCATTCTAGCGGTAGAAATGCAGTCGTTTTAATTTTCTGAGCACTTTGTTTTTCTTATTTTTGTAAGTGTGTGTGCGTGTATGAGTTAGGTTTTACTGTTTTATTTCAACTCCTGTAGAGTGCGTGTGTGCGTATGCATTTATTTCCGCCTACTCGTTAAGAGTTAAATGGCGCTCTGCTTTCATTTCCCGCCCACTCGTTTGAGTGGGACTTGTCTTTTTACTGCTTTCATTTTCTTTCTACTCACTTGAGTAGGAAAACTTTGTGTGGGTGCATGTGTTTTCATTTCTGTAGAGTGCGTGTGTGTGTTTTACTTTCAAGTAGAGTGCGTGTATGAGATAAATTTACTCCCGCCCACTCATTTGAGCCGGGACTTACAATTTTATCGCTTTCTCAATTATGTAGAGTGCGTGCGTGTAGGAGATAATTTTACCGCTTTATTTATCGTTTTCTTCAATTAAGAAGAGTGTGTGCGTGTGTGCATTTATTTCCGCCTACTCATTTGAGTAGGGCTTGATTTATTTAATTTTCTTTATGGTTTTGAAGTGTGCGTGAGTGCCTGCATCAATTAGCCTTCAATTTATCTAATTGTCCTATTTTTCGTGTTTTCTCTTATAATTGTTCAGTGCTTAATTTAACACTCACGCTTCACCTAAAAACATAAAGCCGTCCCTATACCGATGAGTGGCTAATCTCTTTTAGCCTTCGGCATCGAAGAGCATTGGGACATAAAAAATGATTTGAAATAATTAAAAAACTTTATTTTTATTTTAATTTAAGGACTTAAGGTTTACCCCGGGTTAACGACGCATAGGACCACATAATCGATGTGTGGGCTCTATTTCCGTTATCCATACGCGACGCCGAGAGGCTGCACGTATGGACCGATCCCCCTTGGGTAAAGAGAACTGCGTACACCCCCTCGAAAGAGGAGAAACGTAGTTCTGCCGGATTGGGTTCCCCACCCAATAGCGGGGTTCTTAGCGTAATGCGGGCGTTAAGGGTAATCCTTCGTCGGACTAACATTCGGTCGAATAGCCTTAGCGCCCAGGTGAGCGATATCCCTAGACCAAGGTGAGCTCATGTTCTTGGAACCTCCACGGCCATGTGCCTTTTATTAAATTAAAAACAAAGTTCAATAATTGTTAAGAATTATTTTAGTCTTAATCCGATTCGATGCCGAGCGTTAACCCGTCATCGAACTAACTTAGCAAAATTCTGCTTTCTTTCTTTCCGTTTTAATTAAACTAAAAAAATCCCACCTTACTGTTAGTAAGATAATAGTATTCCTGGAAGAGTAGATATAATCAACGCGTCCCCGAGAATAATACGACCTCGGTATTTTCCCGAATACCGAGTACTACTTGCGATAGGTGCACTTGCCTCCTCTCATTAGAAAACTCGATCTTTTAACCGGCCCGCGGAATCTGACAATTTCGAACCAACCATAGTAGGTCTCTGTTCCGCGGCCATCACACAGCCTCACCACAAGACTTAGGGTTTGACCTTAGAGCTTCAACATGACTTCATGACCCCACCACAACACCCCTAACCCCTTGTGTTGTCCATAGGGTCATTAAGGACCCATTGGGGGCAATCAAAGTGGTCAAGTTGACCTAGGTACACCATAATCCTAAATGTGTCAAACATGCCTCATTAGGGTTAATTGACCTTTCCTTAGCAAAGTGAACCCCACACATACCTCCCTGACCCTAAAGTGAGGTCAATGGGTCACCAAGGACCCATTGGGGTCAACCCAAGAGACTAAGTTGACCCAAGTCAACCTTATTCCTAAAATGGCCAAAGTGCCCTAACTAAGGGGCAGGTGACCTCCAAAGTGCCAAGTCAACCCTACCAAACCCTACCTAGACCCTAGGGGAGGCCAATGGGTCACCAAGGACCCATTGGGGTCAACCCAAATGGTCATGTTGACCAAGGTCAACTCTATGCTACCTTAGGTCAAAATAACCCAAAAGGGCTAACTCAAGCTCAAACCCAAATCCACTTGGGCTAACCTCATTTTTATTATCCATATGGGTTAGTTGGGTGAAATTAGGCTGAAATAATCATCAAATTCGACCATAGTGACTAGGAGAGAGAAAGCTTAATTTTCCCCTTTAATGGAGGAGAGATAAAGTGAGGAGATTAAAGGCCATTCATGGCATAGGGAGGCCAAGAGCTCCTCTCTTCATGTTTGATTCATTCCCCCTTCATGTTTGAGAAGATGGAAAGCCATGGCTAGCCACAAAAGTGGTTGAATTCAATTCCTCCAATAATGAAGAGAGATAAAGAGGAGAGAAAGGCCATTAATGGCAATCAAGAGTTCCTCTCCTCACCTACATTTGCTAGATTCACCTTCCCTGGTTAATTAAGAGAAGATCAACAACCCTACCTAGTTACATATGGGCTGGATTAAGTGCACACTCCCTTGGCCGAAATTCGCCTTCAAGGCCATAAATGTGAATTCAAGTTAGGCCCTCCCTCTCCCCCAATTAACTCTCTAAAAAGCATTCCCAGACCCAGGCAAGCTTTTCCACACATTACCTGAAAGAGCTAAGAAAGTTGACTATGTAGTGGCAGAGCACTCGCAAGCTCAAGATCCGGCCATGACGCACCACCACCAAACCCGTCGACAAGAACGGTTGAAGGTCCTCCTCTACTCCTCTCTTCGTGGGCTAGATCCTTAGATCATTTAGGAGAGAAATCGGGCTCAATTGAGCTCAATTGGGAGAGAGAAATTTTAGATTTTCCATGAAAATCTTCCACTCGGGTTCACATGAAACCGCCCCCCTGCGGCCGTGTCTCCCTCCGGCGATAGCCACCACCTCAACGGAGGTGGGGGTGGTGGTGGCCGGCCAGAGAGGGGACAGGATCACCAGCAAAAGGCTTGGAAAACACCTCCAGGTTCGAGAAATCATGGCCATGGGATGGAGGAAGAAGAAGAAATTAGAGCCGTCAGGTTATTTCTGTACAAACAGTTAATATATTTATATTATTAAGGTTTTACATTTTAACCCTTTATTGTGGCCCCTTTGAATTAGATAAATAAGACGCTTAGGGGCTAAACCTGATGGCGAAAACCCCCAATCGGTTAAAGTTGAAGATGTTGACCGCGACGACGACGACGACGATGTTCTCCTACATGTTGAAGATGATGACGGTGACGACGACGGCGTTCTCCTACATGTTGAAGATGATGACGGCGACGGCGATGGCGTTCTACTACAAGATGAAGATTAAGACTACTTGATGAATTAGTTATCTCTATTTTCTTTTATTTTATCATGTAATGTTTAAGTATTTAAGGTGTTGATTTATTTTTATTTAGTGGGCTTAACATACCCTATGCATGTTGTAAAGCCTATATATAGGCATGGACTTTCATTGCTTCATTTAGTGAATGAAAAATATTAAGAAACCCTAAACCTCTTTGAAATCTCTTCCCTCCTCCCTCTCTTTGGCCGTCGGCCACCCTTCCTCTCCCCTCCTCTTGCTCGGCCTCCCTCCTCTTCCCTCTTCCTCTCTACAAATTTGAGCCCTCTCCTCCCTCCTTCTCAAGTTCGGTCATCCCCCTCCATAGCCGCCAACCACCTCTTTCTTCCTCCTCCACATCTAGCCCCCCATAGCCATTCCCCTACAACAAAACTGAGTCTCCTCCTCCACCATCTCACTCCGGCGTGAAGCAAAGGAAGCGAACAAGTTTTCTCTCCGGTCAGCGAAGCTCCGGCAGAATCGTGGAAGAACGATCCTTGAAAGTGAACCAAAATCATCTATTCCGGTTGGGTAACGAGATCTTATAACTTCTTGTGTGATTCTTATTTCTTTAGATTTTTATTCTGTGGAATACGTTTGTGTTCCTTTGGAATCGTTTTCTGTTCGTGGTTTATCTTTCCGATTGCTTGTGTTGTTCTTTCTAGTTGTTTAATTTTCTGAGAGGTTTGACGGGCCTCGCTTTCATTTTGTTGGGGGAGATCTACCATTTCCGAACCGTGCTTTTTCGTTTGATCTTTCTTGGTACAACCATCGCTCGTTCGGACCGGGTGGGTCCATTTAGCTTGAGAGAACAACGACCTATAGTCGTTTGTTCGATCTTTAATCGGTGTGGCTACCGTATGTTAGTAATAATCGATAAGGTTGCTCACGAGTGTTCTGCGTTTAAGTCTTGTGTGAGTGTAATAGTGAGGCTAGAGGGCGTTCGTGTTCTTCCCTTTGCCGTTATAGCGTCAAACACCGTAACCTACATCAATTTGGTATCAGAGGGAGGTTCTTATCAATTTTTTAATTTGCACCCTCCCCTCTTATTTAGTACGTTAACACGCACTTTGTATGCACGTTTAGAGTCAAAATAATCAAAAAAAAATATTTCTAGTCTGCCAATAGCGGCTTAAATTTCATATTTTTCAGCAAAAAAATCAAAAAAAATTTAATTAAAAATCTTCATATTTTATTCAGCAAGAAAATCTATTTTATATTTATATTACCCTAGTGGTTAAGGGGGAACAATTCTGACAATCCTATTTTAATTGGGCCAGAAGCATTTCTCATTGCATGTGCACAACTTCCGGATCGAGTTTTCTCTCCGATTATCACAATATGGCCTATAACGTCAATGTTTCCCGAGAAAAATCATTAGGTTCCATTAGGAACGTTAGAAAGCCATTCCATTGCCCGGTAGTGGATGAGATTAAGGCGTTGATTGGCTAATTAAAGGCTAGCCATATAGCACCACTTCTCTCAAGACAACACCCTAGTTATCCTACTGATAGCGCTAGTTCCATACCGATCTTTAGGATTGAAGATAAACCAAACGCCCAGGCCAAGCGGCAAATAACTGATTATTTGGCTACCATTAAACAAGGGAATAAGTTGGTCTCAGATTATATGCAACTTGTTGAAGTATGAGACCGGGCGGTCTGGTGGTTTGAGCCTGGCGGGTTGTAGACCGGGCGGTCTGGCGGTTTGAGTCTGGCGGGTTGTAGACCGCGCGGTCTGGCAGTTACTCTCCAGCGGTTTGATATCCAAGCTATTGCTATTTGTAGTCCGGCGGTCTGGCGGTTTATCTCCGGTGGCTTGGAAACTGGGGGGTCTAGCGGTCTCCTAGCGCATCTCTCTCTCTTGCTTCTGGTATTATCGAGCGGTTAGCACATTGTCTAACCGCGCGGCCTGTTCCGGTCTGTTGTTCTAGCCGCTCAGATTTTGTATAGCTTTAGTCCCACATTATTAGTTTGTACTCTCTCCTCTCTCCTACATTCTATAAAAGGGAGGTCATACCTTTGTAAATGATATCTATTTGGATAATAAAACTTTCAAATATTCAAAGTTCTGGCTTGTTTTTAGTCGTTTGTTCGCTACTTTCACATGGTATCAGAGGACTCGATCTTCTCCTCCTGATTCTGTGTGCCCTGTCCGCGCGGCTTGCTTCTTCCTCTCGCGACATGTTCTCGCGGCTTGTTTCTTCCGCTTTCATTACGCCCTGTCCGCGCGACATCTTTCTCCTCCTTGTCATTGACGTGTGTGCGCGGCCTCTTTTTTCCCTGCCTTTTAGTCACCGCGACCTGTTGCTTTGTTCGCCGCAACTTGCTGCCTTATTCGCCTAGTTTGATCTCCACTTCTGTTCGCGCGGGCTGTCTTCTAGCCGTTCGACTTCTTTACCACTGCTTGGTTCTGCGGCTTGGTCATGGCTTTTCTGGCCGCTGGTGTCTGACATCGTGTCCGCTGCAGCTCTTCTTCTTCCTATTCGCGCGGCTTGTTTCCTAACTGAGCGGCTTCTCGTTGATTTCTCCTATGGCCCTTTCTAAGACCTCAACTACCACCAATCCTATCGTCAAACTGGCTCCTCCTCCTACTTATTTCGGAAACCTTGGCATGGTTTCTAAACTTGTTAGTTCCAACTATCCGGATTGGAGCGTTTCTTTCAACTTTCTCCTTCGCTCTCAGCGCAAACGTCATCACATCACTGATGACCCTCCTCCTCAAGACTCTGCTCAATTGTATGACTGGGATGCCAGTGATGCGCTTGTCCGCACTTGGTTGGCTAACAACCTCTCCGATGAATGCCTTCCTGTCATACGCCATGATGAGACGGTCAAGACCGCATGGCTTCACCTTACTGCTCTCTACTCGAAGGGGGCCCAGACATCCCGCATTTATACTCTCTATGCAGATCTCTTTGCTCATCCTTCCATGTCTCTTGCTACGGCTTATTAGCATGTTCAGGCTCTTGGCGCCGAAATCCTCCAGAATCTCCCCTTCTCCGCCGACTTGGCCGATTAGCATAAACACTTCCAGGAACTCCAGGTTATTGGTTATCTACTACGACTCCTCGAGTCTTTTGATATGATCCGCCAGCAGATCTTGGGATAAGCAGAGTCTCCCACTTTGGATGTCACCGCGGCTCGCATCGCCGCTGTTACTTCGCTGCTCCAGCGTCCTCTATTATCCTCCCCTCCTCCACAGGACTCCTATACTCACCAAGTTCAGCGGGGTGGCACTAGTGGCCGCAGCCAGTCAGGCACGCGCGGTCTGTCAAGGTTCCTCTGCTCTCACTATGGTCGTACCGGCCACTCCGTTAACCGCTGCTGGCAGAAACATACTCATCTTCGTCCCTCTGGTGATACTTATTCCTCAACCTCCGCCTCCTCTCGGCCATCTGCTTCTGTGTCCACGACCTCAGGTCGTGCACATGTCGTTACCCAAGGTAAATGGATAATTGACTCTGGTGCTACAAATCACATGACCGGAAACCCTCAATGGTTCTCTCTCCTAGAAACGCATGATCGGTTACCCTCGGTTCTTATTGCGGATGGTTCACCTTCCCCGGTTCATGGGACGGGCATGGTTCAAGTCACCCCATCGATTTTCTTAGCGGACACTCTGTATGTCCCGAAGTTCCCTTGCAATTTGCTATCCGTTACTACTTTATGTTAGCAACTTCAGTGCTCTGTCTTATTTACTCCTACTTCTTGTTGTTTTCAGGACCCGAGGACCCAACAAACGATTGCAACTTGGACTGAGAGTGGTGGCCTCTACTTCCTCGATAATATTTCCGCTCTGTCTGCCTTCTCTTCCTCATCTACCGATCTGCTTCAATGACATCTTCGCCTTGGACATCCTCCTCCTCGGATTCTTCGTCAGCTTCATCCCCACTTACCTCAGACCAGTCCTCTTCTCAACTGTGATGCGTTCTATCTTGGCAAACATCACTACTCCTCCTTCCCGTGGAAGCAAGGTCGTGGTTCCTCCCGCCCTTTTGATCTCATTCATTCTGATGTCTGGGGTCCTGCTCCTACTCTAACAGTTGGTCGGGGTAGTTCTTACTTTGTAACTTTTATTGATGATTTCTCTAGATGTACCTGGGTGTATCTATTAAAAGATCGCTCTGAACTCTTATCTTTATGGAAATCCTTTTATAATATGATTAAAACTCAGTTTGTTATTTCTATTAAAGTACTACGCTCTGATAATGCTAAAGAATATCTCAGTCATGAGTTTTCGTCTTTTTGTATGCAACATGGTCTTATTCATCAGACAAGTTGTGTTTACACCTCCAAGTAAAATGGGGTGGCGGAGCGTAAAAACCGTCATCTCCTCTATATCACTCGCACTCTCATGACACAGATGCAGGTGCCTCGCTCCTACTGGGGCTATGCTGTTCTCCTCGCCTGCTATCTCATCAATCGCATTCCCTCTTCGGTTCTCCACGGCAAAATCCCCTTCTCCATTCTCTACCTGAGCAAAGAACCCTTTCCTCTTCCTCTCTGTATCTTTGGGTGTACGGCTTTTGTGCATGCTCCGTCTGCTACCCGTGACAAGCTTTCCCCCCGTTCCCCAAAATATGTCTTTTTGGGGTACTCGACTACTCAAAAAGGCTATTGTTGCTTTGACCCCGTTCTGCGCAAACAGTTTGTTTTCGCGGACGTCACCTTCTTCGAAAATGCATCCTACTTCTCTTCTGAATCCCAGCTTTCTCCCGCGGTCTCTGACTCTCCACCATCTCTCTGTGTTCCTTCCACGCATATCGACGTCTCCCCTCCTATATCATCTCCTCCTCCGTCTCCTCCTCTCTCCATAATACCCCCTCCCACTTCTCTGCAACCGTCTCACTCTAGTCCCAGGCCAGCTTTCCCCGCCACGGATGCTCCGGTCCCTGAGGCACGAGACGACCTGGATCTTCCCATTGCTCTTCACAAAGGGGTGTGGGTGTAACGCCCTGAAACTCAAAAGAGGGACGGGTGACGTTTTAAGCCAAGGCTGGGACTTGGAGCAGGTGTCACAGACGTGTCACGGGCATGACACGAGCGTGTCACGCTAGGGAGTTTTCTGAGTCTTGTACACGGGCCATTATATGGGCACAGACACGGGCGAGTCACATGTGACACGGGCGTGTCGGGTGCCGTGTCGCAGGTCGTGTCCTCCTCGGGAAGCAAGTGTTGGTAGTTGTATACGGGCCATTACACGGGCACAGACACGGGCGTTTCACATTTGACACGGGCGTGTCAGGTGCCGTGTCGCAGGTTGTGTCCTTCTCGAGAAAAGAGTGTTGGTCGTTGCACACAGGGCGTAATACGGGTCGTGACACGGCCGTATCGCATGCGACACGGGCATGTTGGAGGCCGTGTCGAATGCCATGTGCTGGTTATCGCGTCGGTCGAGATGGCGAATGGGTGACACGGCCGTGTTGCAACCCGTGTTCGGCCCAGATTTTTTAATTTTTAGGCCTAATCGTGGTCGTTCATTTCCTTGGCTTTGGATCTGACGGCTGAGGGTTAGTGCTGGCGGTTTAAACCTGAAGTTAGGGTTTGAAATCCCTCATTTCATCCAAGTGCTCATCTTTCTAATGTGTAGTGAGAGGGGAGAGATAGGTGGAGGAGGAGACCAAGATCCGGCCGCCAGTGGAGCGTCGGAGCTCTGAATCGTGATCCGAGTCCAGATCCGCGAAGGCGATGCCGTTGCGGTGCTTTCTAACCGCATAGATTTTTCATGGCGCCGCGGAAGAATGCTAGGGTAACGATTATCCTCCTAGGGAGTGTGAAGCCCTCTTTTCCTTTGCATAGGAAGCCCTCTCTCGCGAGTGAGCGAAGAGTTGGAGCGTTCCTTGGGGTAGATATGTAAAGTCCCCCTTGTATAGAGTCCATATGCGAAAATGGGCATAGGCATTGTGTGTGAAGCCTATCCGGACAAGTTGATCCGGATCGGTGATGTTTCATTGCATATGAATCGGGCTAGACTCCGAGTGTTTAGGCGTTTTTTTTTTGGGTTTTCTACGTGCTAGATTGCAGCAGGGAGCCTTGGAGATTAACTCCTAGGTGCACCCGGAAAACTTGGCAAAAGCAGGTTTTTCCAACACGATGGCCGGGGAGCCAATATGAACATAACCGGGTTATGTGATTTTTGTGGCGGAAACGGGACTCGGTGAGTCTTGACCTATTCATATGGCTTAAATTGTCGTTGCGGAATGAGCACGGGTCAGGCAGAACCATACCCGATCTATGTCGTTCGGTGGGACCGTTGGTATGAATGAGAGTCTTCGGTGGTCTATGGCTTAAATTGTCGTGACCAAGGCCAGGAAGACAAAATGCTCATATGATTGGCCGTCCAAGCGGCGGTGGTGGAACGGGAACGTCTATGGCTTGAATTGACGTGACTTTAGCCGGTTCGCCGTGAATGTGCCCTGTGTGCACGAGGTGTGTGGTCGTGCGATCTTATGTCTGTGATGAAGTGTGTTTACACTATTTTGATGCTATACTAATAAAGTGCAGGGAAAGAACATCGCCGCCCCGATTTTGGGGGCGGTATCGTTATAATTTGGTCAGCATTGCTGACCGTTATTTTGTTTACCACCGGGCGGTGGATTGTTGCTTGCAGGTGCTGCGGAGCCGAGTGGGAAATAGCGGGCAAAAGCCCATGTTGCGGTGCTGGCCCTCGAAGGCCTAACCTTTTTATGTTTTCGGTTTATCTCATGTATGGCCGGTCTGCGAGCATAAAAGAAACTCTTGTTTGAGGAAACTATTGTAAGGCCTTAAGGCCGGTACTTTTGTATTCATCATTCCTATTTTATTTTAGAAGCGGACATTCGTGCTTGGCAGGGTTCTTATTTTTTGTGCAACTTAATAAATTGCTTCCGCTTGGTGCTATGTAGGACATTGTGATTTGTTATATGGTTTCAACGCGTAACCAACTGGTCTGTCCGTAGTATATGGCGTCGTGCCCCGGCCGGACCTACTGCTATATGCTATGTGACGGATAGGGGTGTTACAGCGGGCGTGTACCCAACACTCGCTTGCGTCTGTTGTTTCCTATGATCGGCTTGCTCCTTCTCGCAGGTGCTTTGCTTTGGCTATCTCGGCTATTACCACTCCCCGCACTTACCAGGAGGCTCTTATTATTCCTCATTGCAAATCTGCCATGGATGAGGAAATCGCCACTCTTACTGAAATGGGTACCTGGACCCTTGTTCCTCCACCAGTAGGTACTGATGTTGTTGGCTGTCGCTGGGTGTTTGTTGTGAAGTTTCGCCCAGACGTCACTGTGGATCGTTATAAAGTCTAGATGGTGGCCAAAGGCTTTACTCAGACTTATGGAGTTGACTATTTTGATACTTTCTCCCCAGTTGCTCGCCTCAGCACCATTCGGGTTCTTCTCTCTATGGCCGTCAACATGGAGTGGGCTATTTCCCAGCTTGATGTCAAGAATGCCTTTCTCTATGGGGATCTTCAGGAGGATGTCTACATGGAGCAACCTCCTGGGTATGTTTCTCAGGGGGATACACGAGTATGCCAGTTGAAGAAGGCCATCTACGGCCTAAAACAGAGCCCTCGGGCATGGTTCGACAAGTCTAGCGGCATTGTGGCTGCCATTGGCTTTACAATAAGTTCGGCCGATCACTCATTGTTTATTCGCAAAACCGCATCGGGCCTTGTGGTTTTTGCGGTGTATGTGGATGATATTCTTCTTACCGGCGATGACCAGGCTGGGGTGGACTTGACAAGGAACACCTCTATCAACACCTAGTCACGAAGGATATGGGCTCCCCGAAATATTTCTTGGGGATAGAAATCTCTCGGAAACCCGACTCGTTGGTTCTCTCCCAATGGAAGTATGCTCTTGATCTTCTACAAGAGGCAGGATTGACCGATGCCAAACCGGACCAGTATCCGATGGCTACTGGAGAGGACAAAACATGGATAGATGACTCACCTATTATATCCGATGCCACGAGGTATAGACGTCTTGTGGGCAAACTCATTTATCTCACGGTGACCAGACCTGAGATCGCCTATGCTGTACGTAAGGTCAGTCAGTTCATGCAAGCTCCCAGGGAATGTCATCTTCAATCTGCCTTGAAGATACTAGAGTATGTCAAAGCAGCACCGGGAATAGGGCTACTCTTTCAAAAGCATGGTCATCTGAGAGTTGAAGCCTACTCAGACTCAAGCTATGCGGATGATAAAAGTGACCATAAATCAACATCAGGTTTTTGCACATTTGTTTAAGGTAATCTTGTGAGCTGGAAGAGCAAGAAGCAGTCTGTTGTCTCAAGGTCCTGTGCAGAAGCCGAATACTGGAGTATGGCGTCAACCATGTGTGAGTTAAAATGATTGCAGGATCTCATGCTTGACCTAGGAGAGGTCTACGACTATCCTATGCCAATGTTCTGTGACAACAAGGCCGCTATATGCATATCCAAAAATCTGGTCTTCCATGAGAGAACGAAACATATAGAAGTCGACGGCCATTTTATCCGAGAATAGGTCTTGAAGAGACAGATTTGCACTCCATTCGTCACCTCTTACAAAGAGTTTGCAGATATCTTCACCAAGCTGGTTTTTACTTCCTTCTTCCATACTTGTGACAACCTGGGCATGATTGATATCTATGCTCCAGCTTGAGGGGGAGTGTTGAAGTATGAGACCGGGCGGTCTGGCTATTTGAGCCTGGCTGGTTGTAGACCGGACGGTCTGGCGGTTTGATTCTGGCGGGTTGTAGACCGCGCGGTTTGGCAGTTACTCTCTAGCGATTTGATATCCAAGTTGTTGATGTTTGTAGTCCGGCGGTCTGGCAATTTATCTCCGGTTGCTTGGAAACCGGGCGGTCTAGTGGTCTCCTACCGCATCTCTCTCTCATTCTTCTGGTATTGTCGAGCGGTTAGCACATTGTCTAACCGCGCGGCCTGTTCCGGTCTGTTGTTCTAGCCGCTCAGATTTTGTATAACTTTAGTCCCACATTATTAGTTTGTACTCTCTCCTCTCTCCTCCATTCTATAAAAGGGAGGCCATACCTTTGTAAATGATATCTTTTTAGATAATAAAACTTTTAATTATTCAAAGTTCCAGCTTGTTTTTAGTCGTTTGTTCGCTACTTTCACACAACTCTTTAAGGATTTGATAGTTAAGAGTGGTGTGAAGGAATCGCCTGAGGTCACCCTTTCTAGGTTTCGTAGGGGGTTGAGCCCCTATATCCAGGGAAAGTTATTGCGATATGGTCACACCGATCTAGACACCACATTTTGCACGGCTATGGAAATTGAGAAGCACCAGATTCCAAGGAGTAAAACTCCCTCATATATGACGATTACTATACGTGAGTCTAGTGGCAAATCTGGTCTTGGCTCTATTTGGCATCCTAACCTGATTACGCCCGTAGACCATTTTGAGTCTCCCCTTGAGTTGCCGTATTTAGTTGTTGACTCCCCTGATGAGTCAAAGGCTGTGTCCAGGACTGTGCCCATCACTGAGGACGAGGCCGATATTACTAACAACTCTATTGACAATGAGGAGACTGGTTACCCGAGTGACTTGGATGATGATTTCTCCTCTAAGGAATCATCCCCACTCCCTTTCGACGATATTGCTGAGCCGTCTACATAAAATGTCATGAAGTCTTCTTATGATCCTGAGTCGGTAGACATTCTTGCTGAGTCGGTAGTGTCACCTTATGCTGAGAGCTTACCTAGTATTGAATCAGGTGATGGCGTACTAAGACTCGAGATGGTTATTTTTAGTCCGAGACAAATTGTAGCGCCCACTTCTGAGGAATCAACTCCACTTCCCCTCATCGATGTTTCTGAAACCATTACTGAGTCTGATGTGGGTGAGGTATCTAGTAAGGTGATCGAGTCACCCTGTGGCGAATGTTTCTCTGATCGTGAGTTAGGTGATGATGAGCCAGTTGAGTTTTCTGTGAGTGAAAAATCTTCTGTTTGATTATCCGTTTGATTTTGATGGCTTGCACCCGGAGGATTTTACTTGGAAGATAAATCTGTATTTTGACATTGGGTATGACTTAGCCCCTCCTCCGGAATCTATTGATGCTCCCATTCGTGAGATTTGTACTGTTACTGATGTCGTGACTTATGAGTTGGAAGGTTGTCCTAGCGAGAGAGTTATATTTTTAGAAGACGACATAGAAGTAGACCCGGTTGAGCGTCCCCTGATGCTAACTCCGTTGCGTGAATTTAAATGCGATCTTAACTCTCTCCCAGTTTAAGCTTTACCGACTCTCCCTCTTTATATGTTGACCCGACCAGCGGATCCTTTCGAACATTAATTTATTTTGCCTAATTTGAGTCATGTTATTTTACCATCCATTCTGGACCCTCCTTGGGACATGTCTCGTAGTGTGATAATAGATTTTGTGTTAGGTCATGATGAATGTCTCATTAATTTGGTACCCACTCGACATTCTAAAACTAACCAAATCTCTGAGAGTACGTTAAAGATGTGGCCATCTTTTGTGCCACCAGATTGCATTCAGTTAGTACTGCCTGATTTCATTCTACTAATACCCCCAGATGTAGCCCCGTTTGTGCCACCAGAGTCATTTCCGTTGGCACCACCATATTTAGCTCCGTTGGTGCCACCATATGTAGTTCCGCTAGTGCCACCCTATTACTTTCCGTTGGCGCCACCATATTTAGTTCCCTTAGTTCATCTCAAGTAGTTCCATTACCGTTATATTATATGTCAAGTCAATATGCACTAGTATTTGCCTCTCTTGTTCTTAAATTACATAAACACATTAAGGAAGCGCTAGTCACACAAATGTCTTCTTATCAATGAATCGCTAACTTACATAAGAGAGTGTCTCCCTATAAGGTTTATGTTTTACTCTTGGTGCATCTCGCCCTTGAACGGATGCCTCCGGGCACTTTAAAAAAGTTGGCGATTCGGCGAGCTAGAACTTTTCGTATTTTTAATCAATTAGGAGAAACAACATATCTGTTGAAGTTAACCACTGAATGGGGTAATTCCCCTAGTTTAAATGTTTCCAATTTCACGCATTGTGTTTTTCCACCTTTTGAAATATCTAACTCTATGTTTGGTGCCACTATATTTTCATTTGGGTTGAGGGGTGAGCTTGTTCTTGGATCGTTCTCTCCATTGGTCTCCAACGGAGGTACGTTGACTGTTGATGAAGAAATTTTTCCTCTTTATTTGCCTAATGCTTTTCCCAGTTTCCCCAGGACAATCTTTTTGCTAGACAGGTTCATATTTGGTATTTTGCTCTCCTATCCAAAGGTGGTATTCAGCGTTATGTGATACGATGGTGTGCTCGCCCGGTCTCCGGTTACCCTTGGATTCCGGACTCGGCGATGGTTCTTTTGGATGATGTTCTTCGTCACCCACACCTCCATGCCAACTCATCGGTGATGAGTTATTTTGAGCGGGGGAGGATTGATGGCGGCAACCCCCAACGTGTTAAAGTTGAAGATGTTTACGACGACGACGACGTTCTCCTACATATTTAAGATTATGATGGCGACGGCGATGGCGTTCTCCTACATGTTGAAGATGATGACGGCGACGGCAATGACGTTCTCCTACATGATGAAGATGAAGACTACTTGATGAAGAGCTACATGTTTAAAAATTAGTTATCTCTATTTTCTTTTATTTTATCATGTAATGTTTAAGTCTTTTAGGTGTTGATTTATTTTTATTTAGTGGGCTGCACATAGCCTATGGATGTTGTAAAGCCTATATATAGGCATGGACTTTCATGGTTTCATTTAGTGAATGAAAAAGATTAAGAAACCCTAAACCTCTTTGAAATCTCTTCTCTTTCTCCTTCATGGCCGCCCCCTTCCCTCCTCCCTCTCTTTGGCCGCCGGCCACCCTTACTCTCCCCTCCTCTTGCTCGGCCTCCCTCCACTTCCCTCTTCCTCTCTATAAATCCGAGCCCTCTCCTCCCTCCTTCTCAAGTTCGGCCATCCCCCTCCATAGCCGCCAACCACCTCTTTCTTCCTCCTCCACATCCAGCCCCCCTTTGCCATTCCCCTATAACCAAACTGAGTCTCCTCCTCCACCATCTCACTCCAGCGTGAAGCAAAGGAAGCAGACAAGTTTTCTCTCCGGTCGGCGAAACTCCGGCAGAATCGTGGAAGAATGATCCTGGAAAGTCAACCGGAATCATCTATTCCGGTTGGGTAACGAGATCTTCTACCTTCTTGTGTGATTCTTATTTCTTTAGATTTTTATTTGGTGGAATACCTTTGTGTTACTTTGGAATCATTTTCTGTTCGTGGTTTATCTTTCCGATTGCATGTGTTGTTCTTTCTAGTTGTTTAATTTTTCGAGAGGTTTAGCGGGCCTCGCTTTCGTTTTGTTGGGGGAGATCTACCATTTCTGAACCGTGTTTTTTCGGTGGATCTCTCTTGGTACAACCATCGCTCATTCAGACCGGGTGGGTCCATTTAGCTTGAGAGAACAACGACCTATAGTTGTATGTTCGATCTTTAATCGGTGTGGCTATCGTATGTTAGTAATAATCGATAAGGTCGCTCACGAGTGTGTTGTGTTTAAGTCTTGTGTGAGAGTAATAGTGAGGCTAGAAGGGCGTTTGTGTTCTTCCCTTTGCCGTTATAGCGTCAAACACCGTAGCCTACATCAAAACCGTAAAAAGTGACCAACATGAAAATTGTTGCCCTCGAAGTATAATTTAATTTAAATAGTATTGCAACCCATTTGGGTATATGGTTTGACCACAATACTCATTTTGGGGAGGTCTATACCTAGGCGATACCAGAGGTTATTTTTAGTGCCCCCATCAATCCAGCCCTCCAAATGACTTGAAATTTTCGATGGGGGTCACTCTTACCTATACCTAAAACATAGCCAAAATTGGGAATTTTTGAAAAACATTTTTCTAAAGTTTTTGTAGAAATTTAATAAACCATGCATGAATTATTTAAGTGGTCTAATGACCTCTACACCCACCAAAATTTTGGTATCTGACTTTTAGTGTCATAGCATAACTATGGTTAAAATTTAAGTCCAATTGGGTTTGATTTGGATAGGTTTTGGTGAGACCAAAGTATGGCCCTTAAGGGATTAATTTAGGGCAAGGAGTGTTTGGGGCATAGAGGGGTCAATTCTCACCCAAAGTGGTTGGTACTTGGGTCATAGCTCCATGGTCAGTTAAAACACCCTCTCATGGAGTTGTAGGTGGTTGAGGGTGGATTTTCCCTAGGACCCTAGTTCAAACCCTAGGGTTGAACTTTATGGGTTTGTGAAGGACATAGGGTGATATGTTCTTGTATGGACTTAGTTTTTAGTCCATGTTATTCTAGGGTGGTGAAATGCCCTAGGGAGGAATTTTGTGACATTTAGACCTAGACACATAACTTAAACCAATTAGGGTTAGTTTAGGGTTATAGATTTTAGGAAAATATTGAAGGGTCATATTGTAACACCCCTACCCGTTACGTGCAACATAGTAGAAGGTCCGACCGGGGCCCCACACCATGTCTTACAAACATGCGGAGACGTTACTAAGTAATACCAAATACACATCCTATCACAGAGCATTCTAGCGGAAGTTTAAAAGGGTTGCAAGAATGAACTCAAACATCAACACAGAAGTCCACAGCTAAACCAAACATGCCATAATATAAAACCACAAGTACGGCCTTATGGCCTATTACAAGTGTTACTCTTTATACAAGAAGGTATCTTCCATACATCGGCACGCAGGCCAGCCACACATGAGTTCTTACACAAGGTACAAAAATAGCCTTCAAGGGCTAGCACTCATCAGCAGCAGCTTAGGGTCTTCCACCCTCGTCCCTGCTTGGCCCTTCTTGACCTGCACGCAAAAGATCCACCAAGCAGTGGCAAACAAAGCAACGGTCATCATTTGGCTGACCATTTATAACGACCCTGTCCCTGGCACGGGACAGCGAAATTCCTTCCCTGCATAGCACTTATATACAATCAAAAGGGAATGATTTCGCACATCACACTTGTACGCCCGTACAAGTCATCATCCATTCCAAACGTCGGCACGACGGCCCGACGTTCCGTTCTCTCAGGGCACATTATCGGTGTACCGGAAAACCAGGGTCCCACCACCGTTCAGAGGTCCCAGACATGACGGCAATTTGTGAGCATTCCAATCCTCCATGGCTCAAATAGCCGGAGCGATTCTCATTCTGTGATCCTAACAGGGCCTTAAGCACCCCACGATTAGAAAAACAGAACGCGGGTACAGATCAGCCTTTCCCGTAGCTCACAAACGTCAGACGTCGATCCTGACTGACACAGGTACAGCTTCACCTTGCCCGTTCGCCACACAAGCTTTTCCACAGTTGTAGCCCCACCGGCTCAACAAGTAGCACTCACAACTACAAGGGTTGAGATCACACAGCATCAACCCATCCACATACTATCCTGCTGCACCAAGCTGCAGGTGTCCACCAAGAATATCACACGCATCACAATAATATAGAGTCTTGCTCTGATTTGCATACAATCATCACCACTCCGGACCAATCCTGTCCAGATGGCTTCATACAACATGCCTACCCGTACTTATCGCTTCCGGGAATACTCCAATAAGAATCAAGGGATGGAGTTCAACATCCCAAGAGAATTCAACTCTACCTTTGTAGAGGATTCATGCATATACAAAAAGGAAGGATTTCACAAATCCAAGGAGGAAGTCGTTACCCTTGGAGGACGTTTTGGAGCCATGACACGCACAGCTTGGAGCTCTGCCTTCCTGAATATGGCCTCCGATCGCGAATCCGAGCTTGGACTAGCTGGATCTTCCTCTCCTTCCTCCTTCTTCTTCCTCCTTCCTTCTTCCTCCTTCCTTCTCTCACTTAAGAAGATAAAGTGAGGATAAGATTGCTGGTTCGGGGTCTTAAAGGGGCTGGGAAAACTGAAGACCACCAGATCTGGAAAGAGGGAAACAAACGGCCGAGATCTGCAGAAAATAACTTTTTCGGCCCTGACACGCCCTGTGACACGCCCGTGTCACAGTCTGTGTCCCTTAAGCGGCCCTTAAGCGGCAAAGAACCGCCTCACTACACGGGTTGAACATGCCCGTGACCACCGCCTAACCTGACACGGCCTGAGACATGCCCATGTCTCTGGCCGTGTCGCCTCTCTCGACGAATCTCGTCGATCGCCGAGATTAGTCTCGTCGATCGTCGACATGATCTCGCCGATCGTCGAGAAGGACACGCCCTATGACACGCCCGTGTCACAGGCCGTGTCGCCTCTTCTCGTCGATCGTCGATCACAATGCTCAACGATCGTCGAGCACGCGACCTGCAGCAACCCAAGGATGACAAGCCCTGGGACACGCCCGTGTCTCAGGCCGTATCACTCCAAAAACACCCGAAACCCAACTTTGAAACTTACTCGAGAACAGCTCGAGTATTTGCTTGACACGCCCTGGGACACGCCCGTGTCCCAGGCCGTGTCACTTGACCTGAAAACCAAAACTGGGTTTTGGGGTATTACAATCCTCCCCTCCTTGCAGAAAATTTCGTCCCGAAATTTGAATGACTGAAAACTCCATAAAGTCTATATTTCTTGATTATTACACGGTCTAAAACATACCCACTTACAAAAATAACTCGGGAAATTCTGTCCGCATGGTTTGCTCACGCTCCCAAGTAAGCTCTTCTCGTCCACAATTATCCCACCGGACTTTGACCATCCCGATTGTTTTATTCCTCAATTGCTTCTCGGTGGCATCTTTAATCCGAATGGGCCTAACCTTTGTAGTTAGCCCACTATCGACTGATACTCGATCTGCAACTATCACTTGCGACGACTCTTTTATTGCTCTCCACAGCACCAATATATGAAACACATCATGTAAACTACTTAACTCAGGCGGTAGCAGTAACTGATAGGCTGCCTCACCGACGCATTCAATCACCTCAAAAGGTCCTAGATACCTCAGGCTCAACTTTTTCAGACGCTGTATCCTGGACACACCTTTAAAAGGCTTGATTTTTAGATATGCCCAATCACACACCGAAAACTTTACGTCTCGGTGCTTGGCATTATAATATTTGGCCTGCCTATCTTGAGCAATTAACAACTTTTCACGAATTGTACGTACCGTTTCATGTATATCAGTTACATCTTGCCGCTTGAAAAGCTTCGTTTCACCCATCTCCGTCCAAGATAACGGTGTGCGGCACTTCCTGCCGTACAAAGCTTCGAAAGGGGCCATCTGAATGCTTGCCTGGTAACTGTTATTATAGGCAAATTCAATCATGAACAAATGATCTTCCCAGCGACTTCCAAAATCTAGCGTACACATCCGGAGCATATCTTCCAACGTCTTGTTGGTTCTTTCAGTTTGACCGTCCGTCTGGGGATGAAAGGCTGTACTGAAATGCAACTTTGTGCCCAACAGCTGATGAATTAGCCTCCAATCTCCTGATGTGAAGCGTCCATCTCGATCGCTCACAATGCTACGGGGAATTCCGTGCAATCGTACGATCGAATCTACGTACATTTTAGCCAACTTGTCGACTGGATCATCTCTTCGATTTGGAATAAAATGAGTAACTTTTGTTAATCGATCCACAATCACCCAAACCGCATCATTACCCCGCTGAGATCTCGGAAATCCATGCACGAAGTCCATGGAAATATCATCAAATTTCCACACTGGGATCGGTAATGACTTCAGGAATCCTCCTGGCTTTTGGCATTCTGCTTTCACCAGAGCACATGTATGGCACTTAGCAACATAATGTGCTATATCTTTCTTCATACCCGGCCACCAGAAGTTCTTTTTCAGATCTTTATACATTTTTGAACTGCCCGGATGAATCGAATACCTTGAAAAATGGGCTTCGTACATGATTTCTTCACGAAGATTTCTCTGACTAGGAACACATACTCGATCGTCTTTTCTCCAAAGCCCATTGTAATAAGAAAACTGAGAGCTCTTATTCTCCGCTGCATAACGCTGCAAACTATCATCCAATTCCGTCGCTTGGTGGACCCTATCCATTAGGTCATACTGTACCTCTGTCCAATTCAAACACATGGTCGCAGTAGTGTTTTTCTCCACACAAGTAATATCCATCCGTTCTAGCTCGTGGATCAACCGTTCATCATGGTATGACAACCAATTCGCCCTTGCCGGAGTCCGACGACTCAGGGCATCTGCGACTACATTCCCTTTACCAGGCGTGTAATGAATTTGGAATGTATAATCACCAAAAAATTCCATCCACCTTCTCTGTCGCATATTTATGTCTTTTTGATCTAAAAGATATTTCAGACTCTTGTGGTCGGTATAGATATCCACCTTTACACCATATAAATAATGACGCCACAACTTAAGTGCAAAGATGACTGCGGCCAATTCCAAATCATGGACGGGATAGTTCCGCTCATGAGCTTTCAATTGGCGCGAACCATATGCTATCACCTTACCACGCTGAAGGAGAACGCAGCCTAAGCCGCTACCCAATGCATCACTGTACACCTCCAAATCATCTATGCCACAAGGTGTTGTCAAAATTGGGGTCGTAGTCAACCGACTCTTTAAAGCTTCAAAAGCTCGTGCAAACTCGGGCGACCAAACGAACCTTTGTTCTTTCCGCGTTAGGGTAGTGAGAGACAATGCTATTCTTGAGAAATTTTCCACAAAACGCCTGTAGTAGCTCGCAAGTCCAAGGAAACTCCTGACTTCGGCTACCAACAAAGGAACAGGCCACTCCTGCACAGCAACAATCTTGGCAGGATCTACGGCAATGCCTTCTCCATTAACTACATGGCCCAGAAAAGCCACGGATGACAACCAGAAATCACACTTAGTTAACTTGGCATAGAGCTTCTTTTCCCTCAGGGTTTGCAATACCATCTTCAAATGATTTGCATGCTCTTTTCTTGATCGGGAATACACCAGGATATCGTCAATAAAGACAATCACAAAGAGATCCAAATATTGCTTAAACGTTCGGTGCATCAAATCCATAAACACCGAAGGTGCATTAGACAATCCAAAGGGCATCACCGTGAATTCATAATGCCCGTAGCATGTGCCAAACGCCATTTTGGGTATGTCACTTTCCCGAACCCTCATCTGGTAATAACCTGATTTCAAATCCAGCTTAAAATACACCGAAGAGCCCACTAGCTGATCAAACAAATCATCGATCCGTGGGATCGGATACTTATTCTTCTCTGTCAGCTTGTTCAGTTCTCGATAATCTATGCATAGACGCAAGTTGCCGTCCTTCTTTTTCACAAAGAGAACCGGCGCACATAAAGGTGACTGACTTGGCCTTATAAAACCTTGATCTAGCAATTCTTGCAACTGAACCTTCAGCTCCGCCATTTCCTTTGGCGCTACACGATAGGGGGAACGGGCCACAGGTTTTGCACCCGGTACCAGTTCTATCGTGAAGTCAATTTCTCTTTGGGGTTGTAACCCCGGAAGGTCTTTTGGAAACACATCCAGGAATTCCGACACAACAGGTACTTCATTCACACTAGCCTTTGGCTCTACCGCTGCTACTAGCGTGAAGAACAACTCGGCACCCTTTCTCACGGCCTTCCGAACTTGCAGAGCGGATATCAACATCTCATTTATCCCCTGCATACCGCTAAACTGTATTTCTTGTTTAGTGTTCTGCCCCAACACAACTTCCTTAGACTTACAATTAATGCGAGCATGCTGCTCTAACAACCAATCCATACCGAAGATTATGTCAAATTCCGAAATCGGCAGCACAAGTGCTTCCAATCTGAAGTCCCAACTTCCTATTTTTCCTTCTACACACCCAGAATGATCCGCGCACAAAACACATCTGTTAGGTAAGAGTACCTTCAAACTTTCTGTCATGCCTCGTATCGGCGCGCCAATGCGCAATACGAAATCCTTTGACAGAAACGAATGTGACGCACCAGTATCAAACAGTGCTCGTGTCGGGTTATCCCAAATTAGGACGAAGCTTAACATAGCAACAACACAATAAACACCAAAAACATAGCAACACTACACAAAGGGAAAAGAACTAAGAGATCACGCGCACCTGTGACGACGTCGGCCTGCTTAATGGCCTCCTGTTATCGCAGATTGAAAACTCGAGGCTGCACTTGCGAAGCAGAAGACTCCGCCACCGCCTTCCCTTTTTCCGCATAGGACGCGCCCGGCTTCTTGTCACCTTTTGGAGGACCAACCCGACAGTCCCGAGCAAGATGTCCCGCCTTGCCACATGTATAGCAAGTGCGGGATTCATAGCCTGACGACGCTTCCGAAGTAACTGATGAAGGAGCTTGCCCAGAACATCTGGACTTCTTACCCCATTTCTTTCGAAATCCACATCTCTCCAGACTCGGCGGTTTGAACTCCAGTTTTGCAACATTCAAAGGTCCTTTAGATTGTCCTCGCTTCAAATCTGCTTCCAATTCCCTCGCGGTGCAGACCAGAGCTTGAAATCCCTGATTCACAGAACTCGAGAGTAAATGCCGCAACTCATCCCGCAGTCCCGCATAAAACTGACTAGTCTTGCGCTCTTCCTCAACAAAGATAGTGCCCGCATAACGCCCCAACCACGTGAACTCATGCAGATACTCATCCACGCTGCTCTCCTTTTGCGTCAACCGCTTAAACTCCAATTCCAAAGCAATCCGTTGCTGCAACGGCAAATGCTTGCCCAAGAACAACCGAGAGAACTCGTCCATAGAGACTCCCGTCAACTGTCTGCCTGCCAAGTGGTGTAGTTCTACCTCATCCCACCACAACCGAGCTTCTCCTTCAAGAAGAAAAGTGGCTAATGTGACTTTCTGTTCCTCCTCAACCCAAAGGGCGGTCAAGATGTGCTTGATCCAAGAAAGCCAATCCTCTATTTGAGCTGGGGAACCCTCTCCGGTAAACGTCGGAGGATGAAAGCTCATAAACCTCTTCAGCTGCTGATCTGCGGCATGCTGATCAACCGCTATGCCCACCGGTTCCTGACACACTGCCACAGGCACGGGAGCCTCAGGCCGAGCTTGCCCTGCCTGCTGAGCATTCATCACCACAAGTACCGTTTCTGTAATCAAACGTACAGTTTCAGCTGATGGAGGAGGGGTGGGCACCTCTGCCGGTACCACACTCTCAATAGAATGCTGAGGTTCTGAATGACCCGCAACACTTCGCGTCACCTATATGTGTCAAACCACACAATTCAGCGACAAGCCACATAACAAACAGTGAAAACAAACACACAAGTGTAACACACCAGTGCATTGCAATCCTATGTGGACATGTTTGAGTTCAATTTTATACACTCACACACGAGCTCGCCACCCCACAAAAGAATTCGTCCACGAATTCAGAGGAGGGAACCAAGGAATCTGATACCAAATTGTAACACCCCTACCCGTTACGTGCAACATAGTAGAAGGTCCAGCCGGGGCCCCACACCATGTCTTACAAACAGGCGGAGACGTTACTAAGTAATACCAAATACGCATCCTATCACAGAGCATTCTAGCGGAAGTTTAAAAGGGTTGCAAGAATGAACTCAAACATCAACACAGAAGTCCACAGCTAAACTAAAAATGCCAAAATATAAAACCACAAGTACGGCCTTATGGCCTATTACAAGTGTTACTCTTTATACAAGAAGGTATCTTCCATACATCGGCACGCAGGCCTGCCACACATGAGTTCTTACACAAGGTACAAAAATAGCCTTCAAGGGCTAGCACTCAGCAGCAGCAGCTTAGGGTCTTCAACCCTCGTCCCTGCTTGGCCCTTCTTGACCTGCACGCAAAAGATCCACCAAGCAGTGGCAAACAAAGCAACGGTCATCATTTGGCTGACCATTTATAACGACCCTGTCCCTGGCACGGGACAGCGAAATTCCTTCTCTGCATAGCACTTATATACAATCAAAAGTGTATGCTTTAGCACATCACACTTGTACGCCCGTACAAGTCATCGTCCATCACAAACGTCGGCACGACGGCCCGACGTTCCGTGCTCTAAGGGCACATTATCGGTGTACCGGAAAACCAGGGTCCCACCACCGTTCACAGGTCCCAGACATGAAGGCAATTTCTGAGCTTTCCAATCCTCTATGGCTCAAATAGCCGGAGCGATTCTCATTCTGTGATCCTAACAGGGCCTTAAGCACCCCACGGTTAGACAACCAGAACGTGGGTATAGATCAGCCTTTCCCGTAGCTCACATACGTCAGACGTCGATCCGGACTGACACGGGTACAGCTTCACCTTGCCTGTTCGCCACACAGGCTTTTCCATAGTTGTAGCCCCACCGGCTCAATAAGTAGCACTCACAATTACAAGGGTTGAGATCACACAGCATCAACCCATCCACATACTATCCTGCTGCACCAAGCTGCAGGTGTCCACCAAGAATATCACATGCATCACAATAATATAGAGTCTTGCTCTGATATGCATACAATCATCACCACTTCGGACCAATCCTGTCCAGATGGCTTCACACAGCATGCCTACACGTACTTCTCGCTTCCGGGACTACTCCAATAAGAATCAAGGGATGGAGTTCAACATCCCAAGAGAATTCAACTCTACCTTTGTAGAGGATTCATGAATATGCAAAAAGGAAGGATTTCACAAATCCAAGGAGGAAGTCATTACCCTTGGAGGACATTTTGGAGCCATGACACGCACTGCTTGGAGCTCTGCCTTCCCGAATATGGCCTCCGATCACGAATCCGAGCTTGGACAAGCTGGATCTTCCTCTCCTTCCTCCTTCTTCTTCCTCCTTCCTTCTTCCTCCTTCCTTCTCTCACTTAAGAAGATAAAGTGAGGATAAGATTGCTGGTTCGGGGTCTTAAAGGGGCTGGGAAAACTGAAGACCACCAGATCTGGAAAGAGGGAAACAAACGGCCGAGATCTGCAGAAAATAATGTTTTCAGCCCTGACACGCCCTGAGACATGCCCATGTCACAGGCCGTGTCCCTTAAGCGGCACTTAAGCGGCAAAGAACCGCCTCACTACACGGGTTGAACACGCCCGTGACCGCCGCCTAACCTGACACGGCCTGAGACACGCCCGTGTCTCTGGCCGTGTCGCCTCTCTCGACGAATCTCGTCGATCGCCGAGTTTAGTCTCGCAGATCATCGACATGATCTCGCCGATCGTCGAGAAGGACACGCCCTATGACACGCCTGTGTCACAGGCCGTGTCGCCCCTTCTCGTCGATCGTCGATCACAATGCTCAATGATCGTCGAGCACGCGACCTGCAGTAACCCAAGGATGACATGCCCTGGGACACGCCCGTGTCTCAGGCCATGTCACTCCCAAAACACCCGAAACACAACTTTGAAACATACTCGAGAACAACTCGAGTATTTGCTTGACACGCCCTGGGACACGCCCGTGTCCCAGGCCGTGTCACTTGACCTGAAAACCAAAACTGGGTTTTGTGGTATTACACATATTACCTTGGATCCTTAGGAAATTTTGGCAGGAAGGTTTTTATAATAATATGAGTCTATAGAAATTATTATAGAATTTTTGAAAGATAGTAGCTTATACTTGTAGTTTCAATTATTGTGTTGCCCCTATTGATTATTTTGATAAAATAGTGGTTAAAATAATTTGGAATGTTATGAAACTTAATCAGTATGGTTTTGTGATCATATTGAAGCTCTGTTAATTTTTGTATAATATTTGAACAAGTATTATGGTACACCCTTCATTACCCCTATTTAGTTGAATTACCTTGGATTATTTTTTTGGAGGATAATTCCTTTATGAAAATTGATGAAATTTGGTATTCACTGATATCACACTCTCCTATAGTGTTCATAATTTTTGTATGGTCATATCTTAAGTAAATCTAGTACTTCATGTTCAAATCACCTATGGACCAATTTTTGGGAAAATTAAATAAATGCCACTTTATTGAGGAAAATTCAAGTTTCTGGATTTAGGCTAGATATATCATGATAGCCCCCCAATAAATATTTTAGGGCTTTTGGATGAAAGTTTGGAGTACCTTCTATCTATACATTATATAGCTTAGATTGGTCTGCATATAGTAAAACTACAGAAATTGTGATAGCGTGTAAAATGAACATAGGGAGTTGGGGTATCAATTTACTGTTATGGTGAAATAAAAATGTGCTCATCAATGAGAGTCGTGGTGAGGAGTAATGATGGGAAGACTAGTGTAGATGGTACTCGGGTTCGACGAAACATCATCTTCCCCATGGAGAGGAAGGGTCAAATACACTAGAGTTAGATCCAATATAACACTAAAAGAGATCAGGGATTGGGTATTAACCAATAATAGTAAGTGCCTTGCGAAAGGGAAAGATGGGCTTCATCTACCATCAAAGTTCCTAGTGGCGTGTGAGAACCCTTCACAGGGAATACCTAGGGCAGTCCAAGGTTAACGTAAACCGTAAGAATAATCAATGATAAGAGTAATTAGTATAACTAGGATTATACTTACACTCACACTTCCCGGTATTGTGGGAATTAGGTTGTGTCTCACGAGCGGTAGGCTCGGGGGTTTTAGTGGTGGGCAGGTTGCCCGGCGAGTCAATTGCTCTGTAAGAGAATATATTACTATTGTATGTGCATAAGTTAAAAGGCGGTGGGTCTTCGGTATCGGACTATAGTTCACACGGATGTCGATACGCTGACTCGGCAGGTGTGGTTTACACTTAGCCAAAGGAATTCTTGTGGATATGGCCAGCATTAGTACGTGGTGACTCTGGGTTGTGTCCTTCTTGAGGCATACGTAAGGGCTAGGCCTGGTAGTGTGCATACCCGCCTAGGAGTGGGGGGCCCGACCCACTGTCTCCGTTTTCCACTACGGTGGTTCCTGGGAGTGAAGCTAGCTGCCCAAAAGGGGGGAACTAAAGGTCTGTATGCATAGAGTCGCGTGCGTGAGTTCCGCTTGCATGAATCATGGAATAACATATCACTACACTCATATTGCATACAACCTACACCCCAACGTATAAATTAGTATGGGCATTTTTATACAATGGGAGCCTTGCAGAAGACCCATTAATTTACAAGTTTGTATGGGCATTCAAATAAGTTGAGGTTACTTACTTTTTAGTATGTATTTCTTACATATGCTGCTCTACTCTTCTTGTTTACTTTACTGCGTGCTATTGTAGAACTGTTAGCTTGTACCTTCCTTCCTTAGTTATATATACATTATGAACAACTATTAGAATAGTTCCACCGTCACCTGCTTTGTTTATTCTCCACCTTCATAGCTTCCCTTTCCTCCTCCTCGCTTGTGCCTAGAAGCCATGGGGGAGGAATAGGGGATGGAAGGGCATATTCTTTTGACTAACGGTTTTCGGACCACAACATTCCAGGGACTCCATATGGGAGATAAGGAGCAGTAGCAGGGGATACAACACTAGTGGAGTACGGTGCACATGGAGGTGGGCCAATCTATCACAAGAGCACCGGCTATCGGTTTCGTTAGTGATTAGTTTACTTCGCTTCCACGAGAGTTTGTAATGAGGATTGATGTACCGGGGCTAAGCCCATTTATATTTCTTTGTACTGTTCTATTTCAGTACTTCTATTATCATGTGGACTTTATGTGATTTCTCATATTTTATATTATATGTGATTGTGGTCTTAGTTTTATAAGAACTGGTTTAAGCTTCTTTAGATTTTGTGATCGTAAAAGGCCGGCGAGATCGCCATTTTTTAGTGGCGACCTTCTCGAGTGTCAGTGCCACCATAAAATGGCAATTCTGGGGAAAATACCCTGGGGTTTTAAAAAGAAAAAAATGGGGTCTTACAAACTAGTATCAGAGGAAAAATCGATCCAAAAAGAAGTAATCCAAAAAACCCTACACCATCCCGCCCGAGCTTAGTTTGCGGACAAACTAGCAGCGGAAGCAATGGTGTGCCCATAAGGGGAATCACATGTAAAAGTCCACTTTGTTCTTTTGTTCCACTTGTACATTATCTAACAATTAGAATTTTTCCTTTGTAGCCTGCGACGAACCCTACTCCGCAGCAGTGTACACCTCAGGCACAGAATGTGGTTCCACCTCCGCTAGCTTTGACTCCGTTCCAACAGAAGGAGATGGGGTATACACTGACATCCATTCTGGAGGCCTTCATGACTCAACAGGACCCGGCTCCACATCCAAATCCTTTGGCCAACTGGATGAGTGCCTTTCGGGGGCTTTCTCCTCAATCCTAC
Source organism: Platanthera zijinensis (assembly GCA_039513925.1). Classification (NCBI taxonomy): domain Eukaryota; kingdom Viridiplantae; phylum Streptophyta; class Magnoliopsida; order Asparagales; family Orchidaceae; genus Platanthera; species Platanthera zijinensis. The sequence goes on from CM077079.1 coordinate 113,846,380, forward strand.
CTCGGGACAGAGTCAGCAGCCAGTACAGAGTAGTGGTTGGACATCATCTACGAGATGCTGGCTTGAATTTGATGCCCGGCGGAGGAGGCGGTTGCTTTGGCAATTTCCTGCTTAGAGTCACATGGGAAGAGATGGTGGAAGTCGCAGCTAGACACCACCTTTATTGGAGTGGATTGCGTAGACATCTCCTGGGAGGAGTTCAAAGCAGCTCTATTAGAGCATTTTGTACCTCAATCAATAAGGGATGAGTTGGAAGATAGGTTCCTGAAGTTAAGGCTGGGCAACAGGACAGTGTTAGGGTACTACCAGGAGTTCACACATCTAGCCCGCTATGCGGACTCATATCTGTTGGATACACGGGCTATGCCAAGAGGTTCTACAAAGGCCTACATGATGACATGAGACAGTCCCTCCTATTTGTCTCAGATGGGAGCCTGACAAGGATCTTGGAAATTGCCTAGAAGCGAGAGGCAGATCAGCTTACAGTATGGAGCCGGAAGAGACTGGCTAACGACGTAGTGATTTGTGGCAGGAGGGACCAGCCCAGAGGGCATGTCATCGGAGAAAGGAGGAATGAGGATCAACCCCGTTGGGAGGATAGGTATGAACAGAGGGACAAGGTGGTATTGGCCCCTCAACCTTTACAGATATGGGAGATTCAAAGGACAGGGGAAGGGCACAGGTATGTTTCCGGTGCAACCAGACACATGGATATAAAATTGTTAGAAATAGGAAAGAAAATCATAACTAGATTTCTAAGACATTTAACAACCTAAGGAATAGTCTTCGTCAGTGACAAGCACAATCATACACTGTTCGATACGGGTGCTTCGCACTCGTTCATGTTTGAAGCCTTCATCGAAAGACTAGAAGGCATGGAACGATTCACAAGCTTTATGATTGGGTGCGTCTACCCGAAGGATCTGAGCTATTGACCTCTGCCCATTATAACATGGAGGCAGAAATAGACGGAAAGGCATTTGAAGAACTAGCGACGATCCTAAGGATGCCAGACTTCGACCTGATCCTGGGCATGAAATGGTTGCATTGGAACCACGCCCAGATCGATTGCCTATCGAGGAGGATCACCTTGAGGCGCGGGGACTCCTTCTGTATCACCGAAGGTATTAGATCTACATCCCACCTCTTATTATCATCCGAACTGGCCGTCAAGGCCCATATGCAAGGAGACAAGGTCTACCAATTGCTGTTCGAGATGGCCGAGGCCAAGGATTCCATTCCTAATATCCCTGTAGTACAATATTTTGTCGACATATTCCCGGAGAAGTTGTCATGGATACCCCCGCATCAAAAGAAGGATTTCCAGATACAGCTCGTATCGGGGGCTAAACCGGCATCTGAAGCTCCATATCGGATGGCCCCGAAGGAGTTGGTGGAGTTTCGAAGCCAGCTGCAGGAGCTAGTGGAAGCAAAATTTTTCCGGCCAAGCTCTTCACCTTGGGGAGCTCCGGTGCTATTCGTCCAAAAGAAGGATGGGACACTTCGATTATGCATTGACTACAGTGGTCCGAACAGGATGACGGTCAGGATCACATATCCTATACCGAGGATTTATGAGCTGTCTGACCTGTTGGAGGGAGCTCATTGGTTCTCAAAACTAGATCTTAGGTCAGGTTACTACCAGCTGCGCATTCTGGAGGAGGATATCCCGAAAACAGCATTCAGCAGTAGATACGGGTTGTATGAGTTTACCGTGATGCCTTTCGGGCTCATGAATGCACCATCCGCGTTCATGAGTTTAATGAACCGGGTATTCCAGCCATATCTAGATGTTTTAATCATCATATTTATTGATGACATCATCATCTATTCGAGGAATGAGGAGGAGCATAAGCGTCACTTGGCTTTGACCCTTGAGAAGCTCCGATAGCACCAGTTATATGCTAATTTCAGCAAATGCCAGTTTTGGATGAAGGAGGTGGCCTTCTTAGGCAATATCATTAGTGTGGCAGGATTGGTAGTGGATTAGGCGAAGGTTCAGGCAGAACGGGATTGGCCACCGCTGAAGACGGCCACTGATGTGAGGAGTTTCCTAGGGCTTACCGGATACTATCGGAAGTTCGTGGAGGGATTCTCTCATATTTCTCTCCCTCTCACATCTTTGACGAAGAAGGAGACTCTATTTGTTCTGATGCCACGGTGTGAGGCTGCATTTTCTGGAACTAAAGAGTCGGCTTACCTCGGCCCCTATCCTTGCCCTTCCATCTGGGAAGGAAGGATTTCATGATGCCTTACTAAGCAAGGATTTATTTTGTAATAAGATGAGCGAGTACTAGCACTCCTCCTCCTGTTATTTCCTATTTCCTATACCTGTGTTGGGCAGGTATTATTATGTAGGTAGAGGGGTAACTGCTCTTTCTCTGTATCGGTACTCGTTACCGGAACGAATATTAAGCCAGTTTCCTGTGCACTTTTATTTTCATATGCCCATTAGTTAGGACTTTTTGGCTTTTGAATAAGTCGTGCTGATGCCGCGGCCACGCCACCACCACTTGAAGATGACGCCGAAATAATAAAACATAAAGACTTTAGGTGACACGACGACTCTTGGGCCGCTAACGGAAGGCAACGCTATAATCTGCGCATGCGGCATGCGAAGCCTACTTAAAGGCTTACTTGAAGACAATTTTATTTAGTTTAAATGCTATTTTATTTTAGATGCATATTTATTTGGAACTTGTAATCTTTTAATTTTTTTTCATGCATTTAAAACATTTTCGTGTGCTAATAACCATTCGGATTGATGAGGTTTCATATCAATCTTGGATGGTTGGATCTATTTTGTAACTCCTATATATAGGAGCCTTATTAAGAGAATGATAGAAAGATTGAACCCTAATTCCCCCTTCAAAGAATTCGGCCAAGCTTGAGACAAGCAGCCCCCTTTTGCTCCCCTCTTCTCCTATTCGGCCGCCCCCTTTGTGGAGCTCTCCGACGAGGTTTTTTGGTGCAATTCCGAGGAAGAAGGACTTCAGCCACTCGGTGTGATGCCAGTGGATCAATTTGGTGCGACGCCGGTTGAATCGTGGAGAGAGTGATTCTTCTACAAGTTATCTAGAGTACTTGACGCCAATGGGTCGGGAAAACTCTCCCCTTTTCCTCCAAGTGCTTCTTCTAAGTAGATTTGTAGAAGGTGAACCATCGTGTTCTCCGCGGCTTTAATTTCAATCGCCTTTCAAATCTTTGCTTAAAATCTTTATCTTTCTTGTTTCTTGTTTCCAGATCGGGTGGATCAATTTTGCTTGAGTGGATCTTGGCTTTGTAGCCTTGGTCTTCCACTAAAAAAGGTTGGCAACCTTTGCGTTATTTTGGAAATGAGTTGACTCAATTTTTACTGCTGATTTAGAGTCGATCATTCTCCGATTGTGTTTATGTTTTGTGCGCGAGGCGTTTCGTCGTTGAGAACGATTGATGCTTATGTAGGTGCGATCGTACAAGAGTGTGTTTAAGGGTGAATTAGAGCCTCATCTCGAGTAGATCTCCATTAGGAGCGTACGCTACATCAATTTGGTATCAGAGGGAGGTCGTGTCAATTTTCTAATAGAACTTCCTCGCTTTAGTCTTGTCGGCACGCACAAAAAAAAAACTTTTTTTTTCTGATCTGCCAATAACGCTTCAAAATCTACAATTTACAGCGAAAAGTTAAAAACAAATTTTTTTAACGTTCTACATTTTTGTCACATCAGGAAACTATAAAAATATTCTATTTTTCATGTAGGGTCCTCCCTAGAAAAATTCATCTTTCCAAATATTTTACACCTGCATGCGCACTAGACTAGGAACGGAATACTCTACACCTTCTACGTATAGGATGGCTGCGAACGAGCGTGGGCATCCCAACACCGAGACCATAACAGTGTTACGTAATGAAATGACGGAGCTCAGGAACATGTTAGCACAGATCCCACAAAATCAAGCTAGGCCTCCCCCACCACCCATTAATGTTGAGCAGCACAACTGGCGCCAACAAACTCCTGATTCGGATTCCGATGAGGACTCCCCCCGAGCACCCCATCGAGAACACCGCCACGAGAGAGGTTTGATCTCATGAGGGCCATTAAGATTAATGCCCCCACTAATGATGCCATGGGAGATCCCCAGATCTTCCTTAACTAGACGGTGGACATGGAGTGTTACTTCGAGTGGCACAACCTGACGGATCCCCAAAAGGTCCAAGTTGTCCGGATGAAGTTAGCAAGTCGTGCAAATACGTTTTGGCTGAATGAGGAGCGGAGGTTAGGAACCGGACACGGAGCCCCCCTTATAGGTTGGCCGGTGATGAAGAACCTGTTGACCGATCAGTATGTTCCCGCGTACCATCGGACACAGATGTTCGACGAGCTTGCCACTCTACGGTAGGGCTCAAATTCAATAGCTGAGTATATAGGTGAACTGAAATACCGTATGGTGCGTTGTGATCTGAGGGAGATCCCCGAGGTCACCCTATCCAGATTTTGTTTGGGGCCTCACCCCGATATTAAGCGGAAGCTCTTACGATATGGTCATACGGATCTGAACACGACCTTCAATGCCGCCCTCGACATCAAAAAGCACTTATCCTCTAAGGCTCACTCCCGTTATTCCCATGCGAAGGGAAAGTCCACAGTTGGAGCATCTTCCTCCACATATCAGGACAAAGGGAAGTTTCGGTCCACCGAGTCAAAGTCTTTTGTGATCACTGCTAGGAACGCAAAGAACCCCGCTAGTGAGCATATACCCGTCGGGAAAGTTAGCAAGTCTAATGCTACATATTTCTCTAGCGGCATTCAAGTTCACTTGCCTTTGAATGCCCGACGAAGACTAAAGCCATCGCCCTATTAGAGTCGACTACCGACCTTGCTGATTATGTATATGAGGCTACCGAGGAAAGTGACCCATATGGGGTCCCAAGTGATTTAGAGGACGATCACCCCCTTATGGCGATGCGTTGTATCTTGACCACTCCTCGTCCGTTAGATGACTGGAAGAGGACGAGTATATTTTCCCTGATCTTTAAGAGTGGCGAGAAGTCTTGCAAGTTGATCACTAATAGTGGCAGTTGTGTAAACGTCGTCTCTGAGAATGCGTTACACATATGTCCTTAACTACGTAGCCCCACCCGACTCCCTATCAGGTAGCTTGGATTAATAAGGTTACCGTCCCGGTGACCAAGTGATGCCTTGTACCCCTGTCGATCAAATCCTATACTGACGAGGTATGGTGTGATGTCCTTCCTATGGACCCTTATCACATGTTGTTGGGCCGCCCTTGGCTTTATGACCGCGACACAACACACTTTGGGAGAGCCAACACGTACGAATTTAAATTTAATGGCAAGGTAATTACGTTGAGGCCGACCGTCCCAAAGGATCCAGTAGCTTTGGCTAAAGACACCACTGTTCCGTTCGAGAGGAAGTCGTTGAGTCTAGTGGGAAGAAAAGAATTTATGAAGGATCCCTTTCTTGACGGGAAGATGTACGCACTAGTTCTTATGAGTGCGAAGGAGGATTCGAGAGCATTGGACGACTTGCTTAAAGAGTTACGGGTATTGTTGGATGAATATAAGGACGTGTACCCGGATGAGCTGCCTTCGGTGTTACCACCGCTTAGGAATATACAGCATGCGATAGACCTTATCGCTAGTTCCTCCTTACCGAACCAGCCCCACTATAGGCTTCATCCCGCCGCCCATAAAGAGTTACAGACCCAGATTGATGATTTGATGAAAAAAGGATTCATTAGGACTAGTATGAGTCCATGTGCGGTACCTGCCCTTCTTGCTCCCAAGAAGGATGGTACGTGGCGAATGTGTGTTGATAGCCGTGCTATCAACAAGATTACCATCAAATAAATATTTCCTATTCCGCGATTAGATGACCTCCTAGATGTCTTATCTAGCGCTACCATTTTTTCAAAGTTAGATTTTAAGAGTGGCTATCACCAGATCAGGATCCGTGAGGGGGACGAATGGAAGACTGCGTTTAAGTCTAAGGATGGGTTATACGAGTGGCTTGTGAGTCCGTTTGGGCAATCCAATGCCCCCAGTACCTTCTCCCAGATGATGACACATGTCTTTCAGCCTTACATGGGGAAGTTTGTGTTCGTCTATTTTGATGACATCCTAGTCTTTAGCACCACCACTGCTGAGCACGTCTCCCACATGAGGTCGGTTCTTTCCACCTTGCGAAAGGAAACCTTATTCCTTAATATCAAGAAGTGAACCTTCTATGTCACTGAAGTCGAGTTCTTAGGCTACATAGTCAGTTCAGAAGGCATTAGAGTTGACCCTAACAAGGTTAAGGTCATTAAGGATTGGCCCGAACCGACCACGTTACGAGAGGTGCGAAGTTTCCATGGGTTAGCTACTTTTTACCGCCATTTCATTCGAGACTATAGTAGCATTATGGCCCCCATTAGTGATTGCATGAAGAAAGGTGAGTTCACTTGGATGAAGTCCGCCTCTATTGCTTTCCAACGCATTAAGGAACTTATGACTGAGGCACCTGTCTTACGCCTACCTGACTTCACAAAGGTCTTTGAGCTTACATGTGATGCTTCTGGCATGGGAATCTGAGGTGTCTTGAGTCAGGAAGGACACCTTGTGAGTTATTTTAGTGAGAAGTTAGCGGGCTCCAAATTGAATTACTCAAATTACGATAGCGAGTTTTATGCCATCCTTAGATGTTTGCACCATTGGAGGCGCTATCTCCTCTCTAAGGAGTTTGTTATCCTCTCCAATCACGAAGCATTGCGGTTCATCAATGGCCAGCATAAAATTAGCCCGCGTCATGCTAAGTGGGTATCTTTCCTACAGGGTTACACTTTTAATCTCAAACACCTTAAGGGAGCTGACAATCGAGTCGCGGATGCTCTTAGTCGCCAAACCCTGTTACTCACAACTATGGAGGTTAACGTGGTAGGATTCGAGCGAATAAAGGATGATTACGCCACATGCCCAGATTTTCAAGACGCATATTTGTTTGCCCAAGATAGCACCCCCACGGTTATATCTGCGTTCATCATTAAGGATGGCTATCTATTTAGACATGGGAAGTTTTGTATTCCGCAGTCATCGTTACGCCTCCATAGCATCTGGGAACTGCATAGCGGAGGGTTGAGTGGCCACTTCGGTAGGGACAAGACAATTACGCTAGTCGAGGAAAAATTCTATTGGACAAAACTTAATGCAATGGTGGGACGGGTGGTGAGTAGTTTTCATACTTGTCAGGTGTCCATGGGCACAAAAACAAACGTAGGATTATATACACCCTTGCCTATCCCTTCCACACCATGGGAAGACGTGAGCAATGATTTTGTTCTAGGCCTACCCATCACTTTGCGCCGTCACGATTCAATTTTTTTAGTTGTGAATAGATTTTCTAAAATGGCAAATTTCATTCTGTGTAGTAGGACCAATGACGCGTCTCACATTGCGAAATTGTATTTTAAAGACATCGTTAGTCACCGTTGAGTGCCGAAGACAATAGTCTCGGATAGAGATGTTCAAGTTTACGAGTTATTTTTGGAAGACACTTTGGATTTTAATGGGTACCAAATTGTTGTTTTCGCCGCCTACCATCCACAAACTGATGGGCCGACGGAAGTGGTTAATCGGAGCTTGGGGAATCTTCTTAGATGCCTTGTGAGTGATCACAAGGGTACTTGGGACCAACTTCTTCCCCATGCCCAATTGGCATACAATAATTCCAAAAATCAGTCCACGGGTATGTCTCCCAATGAGATTGTCCACGGGTACAAGGCCCCTGTGCCGCTGGACTTGGTTCCGTTGCCCCAACGTACAAAGCAAGTCAATTCACACACTCCTTCGCCCAACACATTCATGACCTCCACGCACGTATACGGGCTACCTTGAACTCTCAATACGAATCCTATCAAGCACATGTTAATCGACATAGGAGAGTGTCACACTTTGAAGTCGGCGATCAAGTTCTAGTCTGCTTAGTTCCCGAGCGACTACCTACTGGCACCATTAAAAAGTTAGCTCCAAAGCGCGTCGGCCCCTTCCGGATTATAAAGAAACTCGGTGATAGTGCTTTTTTCTTAGATTTGCCTGTTGATTGTGGTGTTTCACCCATTTTTAATGTCTCGAATTTAACGATGTTTGTTTCACCTCCACAAGAGTTTACTTCTTTGTCGTCCTCTCCCTCCACTATAATTTCTAATGGGTTGGGACGTGGTCTTCCTGATGATCTCTCTCCTATGATTTCCACAGGTTTAACATCGGATGGTAAGTTGGTTTCTTCTCCTTCTGCTGACATGTTTTAAAGGTTTCCCAAAACCTTTCTTATACCATACAGGATACTTGCTGCTGAAGCGCTTACTACTATCGATGGTGCCACCCAACGCTTTCTCATCCGTTGGTGTGACCTCCCTCCTTCTGATGACTCATGGGTACTCGAGACAGAGCTTCAACGATTTGATATCGCTCTTCTCCACCGCTATCTCCTGGACCACACATAGAGATCTGTGATTTTGAGCGGGGGAGGATTAATGCCGCAGCCTCGCCACCACCACTTGAAGATGACGCTGAAATACTAAAACATAAAGACTTCAGGCGACATGACGACTCTTGGGCCACTAACGGAAGGCAACGCTACAATCTCTGCTCGCGGCGCGCGAAGCCTACTTAAAGGCTTACTTGAAGACAATTTTATTTAGTTTAAATGCTATTTTATTTTAGATGCAATTTTATTTGGAACTTGTAATCTTTTAATTTTTTTCATGCATTTAAAATACTTTTGTGTGCTAATAACCATTCGGATTGATGAGGTTTCATCTCAATCTTGGATGGTTGGATCTATTTTGTAACTCCTATATATAGGAGCCTTATTAAGAGGATGATAGAAAGATTTAACCCTAATTCCCCCTTCAAAGAATTCGGCCAAGCTTGAGACAAGCCGCCCCCTTTGCTCCCCTATTCTCCTATTCGGCCGCCCCCATTGTGGAACTCTCCGGCGAGGTTTCTTGGTGGGAATCGGAGGAAGAAGGACTACAGCCACTCAGTTCGATGTCGGTGGATCCATTCGATTCGACGTCGGTAAAATCGTGGAGAGAGTGATTCTCCCACAAGTTATCTAGAGTACTTGACGCCAATAGGTTGGGTAAACTTTTCCCTTTTACTCCAAGTGCTTCTTCTAAGTAGATTTGTGGAAGGTGAACCATCGTGTTATCTGCGGCTTTAATTTCAATTGCCTTTCAAATATTTTCTTAAAATCGTTATCTTTCTTGTTTCTTGTTTCCGGATCGGGTGGATCCATTTTTCTTGAGTGGATCTTGGCTTTGTAGCCTTTGTCTTCCTCTCAAAAAGGCTGGCAACCTTTTCGTTGATTTTGGGAACGAGTCGACTCAATTTTTACTACTAATTTAGAGTCGATCATTCTCCTATTGTGTTTATGTTTTGTGCGCGAGACGGTTCATCGTTGAGAACGATTGGTGCTTGTGTAGGTGCGATCGTACAAGAGTGTGTTGAAGGGTGAATTAAAGCCTCATCCTGAGTAGATCTCCGTTAGGAGCGTACGCTACATCACGTGCTGGGATGACAATAACCCTAGTACTTATCTAGGAGTAGGATAAGTTAGTTAGTATTTACTTTTTTAAAATTAGCTTTTCCTGTTGTTTATTTTGAATTTTTTTAATGCATGCATGCGAGAGTTTTGTGTGTGTGTGTGCCTAATTCTGGGGGTTGGCCTTGTCGCTTAGGATGTCCTTTGTCCATGTGTTTTTATTTTTCTCGTTGTTGTTGCAGGATGAGGCTTCCCGGAGAAAATGATGCAAATTGGACTATTTTTACAAAACGCACGATTTGGGGAAACCGTGCGCGGCAAAAACGCACAACCGTGCAATTTTCTTTTATTAAAAATGTAGGCCAAGCGTTGTTTGACGCACCGTGGCCCTAATTCCCGTGCGTCTGCTCGAGCGTCAACTTCTCCTCCTTCTTCTTCGGCGAAATCTCTTCCTCCTCCTCAAAATCCTCCTTCATTCTTCATTTCTTTCCCTATTTCTCCCTCTCCTCATCGCCATGGGTTAAAAGAAAGTGATTAGCAAGATACGTTGCTTTGGTTGTGCCTCTTCCTCTTCAACGCAAGCTTTGGTTCAGGCAGAGCCGGAGGATGCTCCAGATGCTCCGGTGAATAATGAAGACGTAGAGAGGATGCTTCGTTTTGGGAGACCCTAAATGGTCACGAGGTATGAATGCTTGGTACAAAAACCATTTTTTTTATTTCCATTTCATTTCGGACGAGGAGCATGTGGTCGTCAGCGTAAAGGTTGAGGTGGACCGATTACTCGACGTGGGTTCATGGCAAAATTTATTCTCCATTTTGGAGACTAGATTTCGCGAGCTCACGCTCGAATTCCTCTCGACCTTTCGCATTTTTGAGCGATGAGACACAGCTACTAGCGAGTCCACTGTGGTGGCATTTCGGATGAACTTGCGCACGTACACTTTTAGTATGGGCATGCTTGTCGTTTATGCAGGGATTTACGCGGTTGATGAACTCACGGAGTGGGATGTTCTTGCCCGACCCTTTGAGTTCCCAACCGGCGCTTCTCATAACACATTCTGGAAGGAGATCACCGGATTGCTACAGTATTACGAAGCGCGTTCTGCCAAGTTGTCCCAGATCATTTCTCCCACACTCCGCTATGTTCAGCACTTGATCGGGCACAACATCAACGCCCGCTCGATGAGCCAAGAATGTACCAGGGTGGTCGGATATGCTCTAACTTTACAGCATGTACATGGCGTCCCTCTCCACCCTTGCCATATTCTTGCTGATTACTTCCTTCACCAAGCCACGTACGTGCCCTTGAAGGCCATCGGTTGTTCGCATTTTTTTACGCGAATCGCAAAGAGATTAGGAGTCTTTGACACTTTTCCCGCCATGACTCCCATTTCTCGTGGCGATTTCATTTCTGCGACCATGATGACCGCCTTCAGGTTGGTGCGTCATGTTTCTAATAGCGGTACGTGGAGATACATTGTTTCTACTATTGAGTTTGAGCAGCCAGCTAGGGCTTGTTCTACTACTGCGGGTTCTTCTTCGGAGTCTCGCAGGCCCGACGATGCTGCTTCAGGCCATACTATGCCTTTGGCTCGCTAATCTTCTTTTTCCCATGCCTCGCATCGTAGGAGTTTTGCGGAGGATTATCCCAACTACTACGTGCGGAATTTGTAGATGGAAGAGCTGATTTGCCAACAACACGGCATGACCGAACGTATTGTTATGTTCCTTGGGGTGCCCCTTGCTGTCCCTGCTCGAGCCTCTTCTTATAGTGCCCATACTCCGCCTCCGCCTACGCCTTTTTCTGATAAGCCTTCGTGATTGCTGCTCTTCTTCTTGGTTGGGATTATTTGTAGTTTTTGCTTAATATTTGTATATTGGTTATTTTGACTGATTTTATACATTACTCTATTCAGCTGGGGCATCGTCCCCAGGGTAGTTATTTGTTATATTGTTTGTATTGTCTGTCTTTCTTGTGCTATTGTGTTTAGTTTCATTTGATATATGTGATGTGATATTGTGTTTAGTACTAACTCGCGAGTATTGCTTAGCTTATATTTGTTATGGCTTGGTATACATTTTTTTTGGAGCTATTTTGTAGGTGGCCTTTCTTTGGCACGGCGGAGTGAGCTAAATATTTTCGCAGGTTTGGCTTCATACTTTAACGCCAATCTTCTGGTATACTGATTTGCTGATCATGGGGTAACCACTTCCCCGACTTTTAATTCATTGCTATTATTGTAAATCTTGTGATAGGTTGTTTAGTTTAAGTCTGGTGGTGGAGAGTTATGCGTTACCTGTTCACATGCACTACTATCACTTGTATACCAAAAGATTATTTTCATTTTCTATTTTTATATTATCATGTCCGCATTGTGGACCTATACCCACATGAGTGCAATCTTAAACACGCGCTCGGCTCAAGTCAAATGTATTTCTTTTGTGTTAACTTTAAAATAGTAGGTGCTTAAGATTTTAGGGTAGAGTAGTGTGAAACTCTTGCAGTGCTCCTAATCAAGTACTCATGGTTTGTGTAGAAGTAGTATAGATTTAATTTTTCTTTATGCTCGTATATTTATAGTTTTCTGCATTTTTAAATATCGTTTGTACTACTCAAAATTATTGAATCTGGAGTACTCGAACGGTAGAGTAAGAATGTGTCTAGCCATCACTAACCTTATATTGCTCGAGTCGGGAGAAATGATAATCTTTCTCGGTGGCTAAGAAATTGCCCCAAGCTACTCTCGAAGCCTTGGTGCATGGTTAGTCAAGAGTGAGTGTGATGTAGTCCATCATTTTGTCCCGGTTGAGCCTTGTACCCAGTCCTAACGTTAATCCTTGTACCCAGTCCACCAACATCGTCTGTGGTGGCGGTGGCCAGAAGTTCGGGGAATGCAAGATCTAGCTTGTACATGTCGGGATGACCATGACCGTCAGCAAGTTGGGGAAGATGAATGGATGTCGTCCATTTAATGTGCATTTAACTATAGGTTATTTAATTTACTGTCACATTTTATACAACACTTTTTCATGCCTATTTCAGGACCTTGTAAAGGCTTATTCAGAGAAAACCATCCACAAGAAAAAGGTAGATCTAGGTCTCAACTTTGATTTGACACCCGAAAAATGTTATTTGGAGCATTGTAGCTCCCGATAGGACAGTTCTCCTAAGATTGTTCCTAGGCTCGGGCAGAATTTCAAATAGATGATGCAATGAAATTTAATTCATGCATGTGCTTATGTTATACTTAGGCCCTGCCAAAAAATCAGATTTTTTGGAGGGTATTTTTCTATAGTTTGTGTAGAAATTTCATTTATTAAAAAAAAGGAATATAGGGAGATCCCCTTATCCAAATGCCCCCAAATTTGGTTGGCACGGCTATTGGGCCAATATATGACCATGATAAAAGTTTCAGACCATTTGGACCTCTGTGTGTTGGGGAAATCCAACATGCATGGTGGAGGTAGGTTGTAAATCGTGTGTCAATAGTAAAAATGGGAAAGTGGGAAGTTAGCCCATTTAGCCCAATGCATGTCCATGGGATTTTGTACAGAGGCTTATAGGGATTAATTACACCTCTCATAGAAAGATTGGGATTTCTGGGATAAAAAATACCATTATTTTGAATTATTGGAAAATAAGCTCTTTTAGAGAAAAAAATGAGACATAGGTCTACTGACCTTGTAAAATTCTAAAATTTTTATGCAAGCCCTAATAGGACATTTTACATCTCTAGAAAAAGTTGTGTATGTTTGAGGATTTTATCTTGTGTATTTAATAGATTAACAATTCTACCCTTTGGCGATTTAAATCCAAAGGTAAGGGTAATACTGTTTGAAAAATTATGGAAAAATGCACAGTCTCTTATTTCTGTGATATAAACCCATGTATATTTAGTTAAGAATTTTTGGATGATTAATTATGCTAAAACCTTAGTAGTGGTATTTTGGTAATATTGTTCACATGCAATTATTTTAGGTCAAATCACTGGTTAGGATTATGAATTTATGTCTTGAGTATTATTATGGCAATGTTGATCACTAATAATTTTCCATGAATTTTTGGTTGAATATTTTAGGTACTGCATTTGAAAAATGGGATAATTGTAGATTTAATCATAAATAGAAAATGAATGGTAAATCAAATGGAAAAATTAGGATTCTTGGTGAACAGTCTTTGTCAACCTAGATGAACTCCAGGTAATTTACTTGGATATCATGGACCATTGGATATAGTAGTTCATGTACAAAGTGACCAAGGTCTCTTAATTAAATGATTTAATTTATGGTCTAAAACAATTAGAAATTGATGAAATTCTAAAGGGTTAACATCAGGCATATGGCAAACCCATGATAAATAGTTAGGGGTCTTTGGCCTAAGGAGTTGGAAGTCATCTCATTTGGGTTAAAATTTGGTCATGGGTTACGCTTAGCAAAAGTGACGTGTAACATTAAGACCCACAAGGAAAATGATAGATGGTTGGATTGAGAGGTGTCTTTGGGAGTTGAAAGCCTGCTTGGTGTCTCAAGTACGTAACTACATAGTAACTAGTGTTAGAGTGCAAGTCACAAGGAGAGCAATTATAACGAGGGCCGACGAAAGATCATCGTCCTTCCCAATAAATACTTTAAACCATTAGGTCTACTCAAGAGAAATAATGGGATGGGGGTATTAATAATGGGTAGACACCAATAAAAGTAAATATCCTTGAGAAAGGGAGCTTTGGGCTTCAGCCCATCATAGTTCCTAATGCCCCCGAGAGCCCTTCACCGGGTATGCCCTGGGCAGTCCAAGGACTAACCCTAAATTTCTATGTGTAACAAGAATTAGACAAGAGTAGTCTAATAGGTTAAGGGAACGATATGGAAACTCACCCACATAGGGTTGGAGGGATACAGGATAGTTTTAGTCCTGTGAACTGGAGGCTCGGATGTTTGGATACAGGATGGGTTTTAGTCCTGCGATCTAGTGTCTCAGATGTTTGTTTATAGGATGGGTTTTGTCCTATGAGCTGGAGGCTTTGATCAGAAATAACTTGCATATGCATAAACATATTAATGGAGGGTCATGCGGTATTGGAGCAATCGTCACATCGATAGCAGTACAGTGACTCTGGTGAGGTGTGAAGGTTTTGGGGGCCAGTAGGTTGTTTATACTGTGGTTTTGAGGAAAATCCCCGAAAATGGACACCAGACCAAAAAGACTCGCGAGTTTATCAGCATTAGTATGTGGTGACTCTGGTGTGTCCTTCAGAGGCATACAAAGGGTCTAGGCCCGGTAGTGTGTAAACCTGCCAAGGATGCGGAGATGCCTGCTCCGCTGTTGCCATAGCCACAACGGTGGTACCCGAGAGTTAAGCTAACTCAAAAAGTGGGAACTAAAGGTGTGTGATCACAGAGTCGTGTGGGTGAGTTTCAATTGTATGAATCATAACCCGCATACCATAACATACATACATATTAAGGACATACGCACCATAGATCCTAATCATATAAATTAGTATGGGCTCTTTTATATGATAAGTTATATTTGTGAAACCTTAACTTATAAGTCTGTATGGGCATTCATATAAGTTAAGGTACTTCTGTGATAATACTTAGTAATAGTTATTTTACTTTCTTCCACCGCACTCCTTTTGAGTATTGTTTGTACATACTTTGTTTGTACCTTATAGAACTACTAGTGTAGAGATACAATTGCTAATCTATACCATGATAGAATAGATCCACTATCACTTGCTTTCCTTTTTATACCCCTTGTTGTTCTCTGCTTTGTCCTCCCCCTCGGTACCTAGGACTCGCGGGGGTGAGGAGAGGACAAAATGGCTTAGTCTTTATGACTAACGGTCGGTTGTGACCATAGGAGCTCGAGGAGCTGGAGAAATAGCACGACTTGAAGGATGAGGTAGCAGGACATGTGGAGCTGATACCTCCACCTACTACTACAGCTCACCGCCAGGTGAGGACGAGTGTACTAGTGATAGAGTTTTCTTCAGTATAGTTTTGTTTTGTGAGAGAGAGATTTGATTTGCTATGTACAAGGCATAAGCCCTTCTCTCATTTCTTCCCATTGTGGACAATTTTACTTTTCAGTTTCATATATATTATGATCTTGTACTGTGATATTGTGAACTTACTAGTTCTACTTACTACTTGCATACTTCTATTCTCGATTGGTCGACAGCTTGAATGATCATACTAGCCAGCAGGATTGGCGGCTTGCGGTGTCGACTAGCCCATGTGTTAGTGTTACCATAAGGCGGTAGTTCTGGGCATAAGACCGGGTTACCTCCTTGGAAAGGGGAGGTGGGTCTTACAAACAGGTCTCGATTGAACAAACGATCATATGAGAAAGAAGTCCAAATCACTAGGACACCCAGCTCGAGCATTAGATTATGTACAAACTATGCAACGGAAGCAATGGTGTTCCCATGTGTAAAAGTCATAGAAAATAGTCCATTTAAGCAATGATTTAGGCCATTCCTAATATAAACCTTAATTTTATGCAACCTCCACAGTTCGTTGTATCGCAGGATGTGGTTCCTCCCCCTTCGGCTGCCACACCGTTCCAGCAGACGGAGATTGTGCAGACTCTGATGGCCATCCTCGATGCCTTCAGGGATCAGCAGGCCCCGGACTAGTAGCCAAATCCGGGATCGAATTGGCTGAGTGCCTTCAAGAATCTGTCCCCGCCGATGTTCCACATGACAAAGAATGTGCTAAAGAGGGAGAAGTTGCTCGAGGCCATTTAGGATATGCTTGCAGGCATCAGCTGCCCTATCACACAGGCAGTTTATTTGGCAACTTCTACATTGGATTTTCACGCAAAGCGGTGGTGGAAGTCCATGATGGACTCCACATATGTAGATAGGGAGCTGTCAGATATTTCCTGGGATGAGTTCAGCGAGGCCTTCTTGGAGCACTTCGTGTCTATTATGGATAGAGATGAGTTGGAGGAGAGGTTTTTGTACCTTAGGCAGGGGAACAGAACAGTGACAGAGTACCAGAGGGAATTTCCTATCTACCAGGTTCTCGGTGATACACGATCTGGATGATAGGAGGTATGTAAAGAGATGCTACCGAGGACTTAGCGACTCTACCAGGCAGGCTCGATTATTTATTTCCCATGGCACTTCGACACAGATCATAGAGATGGATAAGAAGCTGGAGGCAGACCAGTTGATGGTATAGAGCAGGAAAAAAAAGCTATTTGATGGGTCATTCTATGGGGAGAGCAGTAGGGGCTCCCAAAGAGGTAGAGTAATGAGATACAAGAAGGGTGGGGGAGATTATCGTCCAACCTTCAAGCAGGATCAGGGGCCTCCTACAGTACTAGCTCCCCCACAACTACAGATATATAACCCAAGGATATAGGATGACTGTGGCCACCGACTGGTGATTTTCTATAGATGCCAATAGTCGGGGCACAAAAGAGGTTACAACCCTCAGCAGTTCCATCCACCTCCTCCTCCTCCACCTCCGGTAGCCACTCTAGCATAGCAGGGTTGATGCCAAAGATGAGGTCAAGGCCGAGGTCGAGGACATTATGGTAGGGATGGAGGATAAGAGCATATATATGCTTTGGACATCGCCGAGAAAAGGAACCCCGAGGAGGTTCTTATAGGTACACAAAAATTAATTGCTATATGGTTTTCATTTTATAGTACCTTACATACCTCAGTAGAACAAAAAACATGATACAACTCAAACAAAAACCTCAGCCATAGTCTTTGTCGGCGGCAAGCCCGCTCATACATTGTTCGATACGGGTGCTTCACATTCATTCGTATCAAAAGACTTCTTGGAGGGACTAGCGGGCATAGACCGATTCATTGGTGGAAACAGGAGGGTGCGTCTGCCAGACGGATCAAAGCTACTATCATCTGCCAAGTGTAACATGGAGGAAGAAATTGGAGGAAAGACATTAGAAGCGTCGTCAACAATTTTTAGAATGCCGGACTTCGATCTGATCTTGGGCATGACCTAGTTTTATTGAAACCTTGCCCGGATCGATTTCCTGTCAAGGAGGATCACCTTACATCATTGGGACACCGACATCGTCATCGAAGGTATTAGACTTATCTCCCATCATCTATTATCATCTGTACAGGCTGTCAAGGCCTATGGGAAAGGGGCGGATATATACATTATCTCCTTCGAGATGGAGGGAGCAAAAGCCTCTATTGTTGATATCCCAGGGGTTCGGGATTTCTCTGACGTATAACCTGAGAATTTTCCCGAATTGCCACCGACTAGGGAATGGACTTCCGGATTCAGTTGGTGCCGAGAGCGAGGCCCATATCTCGGGCACCATATAGGATGTCCACCAAAGAGCTAATAGAATTCAGGACCCAGTTGCAGGAGCTGGTGGAGTCAGGATTTGTCAGACCAAGCTCATCACCGTGGGGAGCATCAGTGCTATTCGTTAACAAGAAGGATGGGTCGTTATGGCTCTGCATTGACTACAGAGAGCTGAACCAGTTGACGGTCTGAAAGACGTATCTGTTGCTCTGAATCAATTATATAATGACTATAGTACTACGGATGAAGAATGTTCCCTTAGTCAAGGTGTTGTGGTCTAACCACGGGCGTGCGGAGCACACTTGGGAGCCGATGGATCTGATGTATGAACGATACCCGGAGCTTTTTTCCTCAGGTACATTTTTATTATTCTTAAAGTTCTTACAATTCTTATGCATAGAAACCCCGTAGACCCGAATTTAAATTTCGTCAACGAAATTATTTTTATGTTTATTGGGATTTGTATCATCCCATTTCGCGCAAGGCCCCTTGCACGTGTTTCGAGTCAAGAGAATTGACTCAGGCTCGGAAAGCGTTGAGTGAACTCGATGCCATTCGATAAAGCGTCGAGTGCGTTGAGTGGTCTCAATGCCACTCGATGAATTTAACTTAGAAAATATTCTGGAAACTTTAGGCGTCGAGTGATCTTGACGCCATTCGACGAAGCATCGAGTGAACTCGACAACACTCAACGCTTTTAACTTAGATTCTACAGAATGATGTTGGCGTTGAGTGGTCTCGATGCCACTCAATGCGGCATTGAGTGGTCTCAATGCCACTCAATGCCTTAAACTTAAGAATCTACGAAATGATGTTGTTGTTGAGTGGTCTCAATGCCACTCAAAGTGGTGTTGAGTGGTCTCAATACCACTCAACGCCTTTAACTTAAGAATATTCATAATGATGTTGGCGTTGAGTGGACTGAACGCCACTCAATGCGGCGTTGAGTAGTCTAAACGCTACTCAACGCCTTTACCTTAAGACTCTGCAGAATGATGTTGGGGTTGAGTTGTCTCAACGCAAATCAATGTGGCATTGAGTGGTCTCAACGCCACTAAATTATTATAACTTATACTCTGCTGAATGGTGTTAGCATTGAGTGGTCTCAACGCCACTCAACACGGCATTGAGTTGTCTCAACGCCACTCAATGCCTTTAACTTAGACTCTACGGAATGATGTTGGTGTTGAGTGGTCTCAATGCCACTCAATGCAGCGTTTAGTGGTCTCAACGCCACTCAACACTTTTAACTTACAAATTTCTTGAATGGTGTTGGCGTTGAGTTGTCTCAATGACACTCAATGCATCGTTGAGTGGTCTTAGCTCCACTCAACACTTTTGAATTAGAAATTTTTGGAATGTTATTGGCGTTGAGTGGGTAAACACAGTCTTGAGTGGTGTCAACACCACTCAACACTTTTGGACTTAGAGTACTTTTTATTCTGAAAAACTGTGTTGGTTGGTTCACATGTATACGTGCTGAACCAGGTTCGGGATAAGCGCCAATTGACCTATTGGAACCGGTCCTTTCAATCAAGACCTAATTAAAGTAAATATTTGATGGTCTAATGTTATGGTGACACGTGGCGGCATGGAGCAACCATGCTTAAGGATGACTAGCCATGCCCGCCCAATCCCAACAACTCCTTGATGAGTACAATTAAGGTAGATTTTTACTATCATAATTGTAATCATGTCCGCTGTTTTCTATCTCTTTACTCAAGTAATTGCACAAAATAGTTGAGAATTGGTATTGTCATGAATAGTAGAGCATAGTTTAGAGTTTTTACTATTTTATGTATTGAACTCCCCACTTACTACGTCATTTCTCTAATGCAGGTATGACTAACCAGTGGAACTAAAAGTCTTGGAGCAAACAGGGGAGTTGACGGGACCAACAGGGCTAATCACATGAGAAGAATTGGTCAAACACGGGTAGGAACACGCCGTGTGCCTACCCGTGTTCTATCCTAGCTGAAACGATTTAATGAAGGAAGACTCAAAGCACCACACGGGTGGGAACATGCCCGTGTGTCCAGACCGTGTCCTTTTCGGGACAAACTGAAGAATTAAATCCAGCCTACCCGTATCTGAAGAACATGAAGAACAACACGACCGTGTTCTACAACACGGCCGTGCCAGTACCCGTGTCATCTAACACTACCCATGACCAAACACGTCTGCTCGTGTGGAACCACCATAGAACTGCTAACACGGCCTGCAACACGGCCGTGTCGGAACCCGTGTTCGACCATGTTTGCGATGAGACTATAAAAACCTGGAGAAAATTTTATTCTGCACTTTTGGATCAATTTGCATTAGAGCTTTTCTGGAGGACGAAAGTGGAGCACCCAAGAGAAGGATAATTTAAGAGGATTCTTTTGTATGCCTTTAATTCTTCATTGTATCTTCTTAATTTTGATCTTATTTTGGTGATTCAACTTTTCTTATTTCATAATTTTACATGAACTTTGTATTTGAACAATTTGTTTAATCATGCATCACATTGTTTTCCTCAAATTTGTGGTAGTTTATGCATATATACTTCTTGGAACAAAAATGATTATCCTAAATATGAATTTAACTTTTGATATTCATGAATTTCAAACCTTTAGATTGAGAAATTGGATGTTTGAAATGATGTTAATAATTTCATAATTAGGATTTATGTTTGTTTACACCGTAATTTTCATGATCGAGAGATATGTTAATTGTATAATTTTGATATGTATAAATGATTTTAGGATATGTTAGAGATAACCTTTCATAAGTTTGTGTAATATTTAGGGTAACGTATTTAGTGAAAATTTGAGTATTGTAAACTGTTCGAGAGAAAGTTTACTCATTTAGATTAGATTTTGAATTGCTCGAGAGAGAATTTAATGAATGATTTACCCATACATTACAATGTATTCGATAATTTTGCTATTACATGATTAAATAGATTTGACTCAATGCAAAAGTAGTTTCATGTGAATGCTCCTAACTTTCATCTTTTCATCAATTTAACACTCCAATGTATCTTTATCTAAATAGTCATAGTGAGATTAATATAAATTAGAATTCATGTTAATTATCGGTATGATAATAGAGTGAGGGTGAGTACGAGTATTTGAAAAGACCCTGTGGAATACGACACGAGATTTAGAATTCTCCTATACTATGATTGATAGGTACACTTGCCTGAAATATTAATTCAATTTAGCTTATGCCTTTCTACATAGTTATCATTAAATTATAGAATAATTTCGCATCAAGTTATTACCATGTTATGTGAAAATAATAATCAAGTTTTTGGCGCCGTTGCCGGGGACCTTTTCAATATTTTGAAAGCTTTAACTCTATTAATCTATCATTTTTGTTTACTAATAAATATATATAACTTAGTTTATAGTATAATTATATTATTTAATCTCTGTTTTGTAGTCTGTTAGTCTATGACCAGGGCAAGAAATTCTGGGCTAGAACCATTTCATTCTTATCTAGAACGAATTATTCACAACACCAATCAAAGAGATGTGGGTATTAACACCACAGATATTGAAAACGAACTGTTCGAAGAAGAAACAGTGAATCAAGGAGAACACCATCCTGAAGATTTAGATACCATGGCAAACCAAAATGAGCAAACCATGTCTGACTTTGCTAGACCCAATCTCCAAGGAACTGGGTCAAGCATTGTTCGACCACCCATTCCAACCAATAATTTCGAATTGAAACCGAGCGTGATACAAATGGTCCAACAATATGTTCAATATGATGGCTTACAAGACGAGGACCCCAATACACACTTAGCCGGATTCCTAGAGATATGTGATACTTTCAAGATTAATGGTGTATCCAACGATACCATTCGATTAAGATAGTTCCCATTCTCATTAAGGCATAAGGCAAAGCAGTGGCTCAATTCGTTACCTAGAAGGTCCATTACTACTTGGGACATGATGGTTGAGATGTTTTTGATGAAGTATTTTCCACCGGCAAAGACCGCAAAGTTAAGGAACGACATCTCTACGTATGTCCAATTGGAGGCTGAATCATTGTACGATACTTGGGAACGATTCAAAGAATTATTAACGAGATGCCCCCATCATGCCTTACCTTCTTGGCTTCAGATTCAGACCTTCTACAATGGTCTAAATCCAGCCACCAGACAGATGATTGATGCGGCTAGTGGAGGCACCTTGAACAATAAGACACCTGAGGCAGCCCAGCAGTTGATAGAAGAAATGGCAATGAATAGCTACCAATGGACTACCGTGCGTCCAAAGTCTACTAAGACTGCCAGAATGTATGAAGTGGATGCCGTTACAGCCTTAGCAATTAAAGTGGAGAAGCTCCATCAAATGATGGAAAACCTTTCTTTAACTACACACCCATGGTACCTCAACAATGGGACCCTTCCCCTATGGGAATACCTAGTGGTGAACCTCAAGTGCAAGAACATGTAGACTACACGGGTAATAATCCTAGGCCACCTTTCAATCCGAGAAACAACCCATATAGTTTTACATACAATCAAGGATGGAGGAACCACCCCAATTTCTCATGGGGAGGGCAAGGCATACAACCCCTGTTTAGACAATAACAACAACAATTGGAGCCAAGGAAGCCAAGATTGGAAGATGTATTTACAAAGTTCATTAAAACTTCCGATGTTGCCTTCCGTAATGAAGAGGGTTCTATTCGAAATTTGGAGAATCAAATTGGGCAGTTGGCAAGGATGGTATCAGAGAGACAACAAGGGACACTTCCGGGAAATACTGAGACAAACCTGAAGGAGCATGCTAAAGCAGTTCAATTGAGGAGCGGGAAAGAGTTACAAGATCCAAGGCTTGCGAAGGAAGCACCTTAAGCAGAGTCTAGTGGAGAAGCACCGAATGTTATACCAATGGAATATCAACCTACAGTACCATATCCAGCAAACTTGAACAAGGAGCGCATGGATGCGCAATATGGTAAATTTTTATCAATGATTAAACAATTGCATGTTAATTTACCTTTTTCTGATATTATTCAAATGCCCAAGTATGCAAAATTTTTGAAGGATTTAATTTCTAATAAAAGGAAAATAGAAGAATTATCTTTAGTCACACTTAGTGAAGAATGCTCTGCTATTTTACAAAAAAAATTACCACAAAAACTTAAGGATCCCGGTTCTTTTTCAATTCCATGATTAATCGGTGATTTGCAAGTTAATAAAGCTTTAGCGTATTTAGGAGCTAGTATAAATTTAACGCCTTACAAATTGTATTTGAAACTAGGCTTAGGAGAAATTAGCCCAATTAGGATGAGTATTCAATTAGCAGATCGGTCGGTTAAGTATCCTAGAGGCATAGTGGAGGATGTATTGGTTAAGGTAGATAAATTTATATTTCCTATCGATTTTGTTATTCTAGATATGGACGAAAATATCAAAGTGCCACTTATACTTGGTCGTCCATTTCTAGCCACTTCTAGAGCTCTTATTGATGTTTTTGATGGTAAATTAGTTTTGAGAGAAGGGGAGGATGAAGTCACTTTTCAAATTGGCAATACTATGAAACAATCTTTAGATAGTGATGATTGTTGATATTTTTCTCATGGTGTTGATGATTTAATGACTTCTATTGATTCTAATTTTTATTATAAAGATCCTTTAGAAATTTGCATTACTAATTGTTTTCTAGAAGATGAAACTTGTGAAGACATTGTTGATCATTTACTTTTTCTAGATAACTCTGTTTCGATGAATGGAAGTACTGAATATAACTTACTTACAGAAGGAGATCATGAAGTTCATAAGAATAATACTAAGAATCCACCTGTAGTTGAATTAAAAAATTTACCGGATCATCTCGAGTACGCATTCTTAGGAACTAATTCGTCTTACCCAATTATCATTTCTTCTAATCTTTCTGAGATTGAAAAAACCAAATTATTAACTGTGTTGAAGAAATGTAAAGGTGCAATAGCCTGGCAAATATCTGATATAAAAGGTATTAATCCTAGTTTTTGCACTCATAAAATCCTTTTGGAAGAAAGCTATAAGTCATCTATTCAACCACAATGTAGGCTTAATACTAATATGAAAGAGGTAGTTAAGGCTGAAATTGTTAAATTGTTAGATGCTGGTATAATATACCCTATTTCCGATAGTTCATGGGTTAGTCCTGTCCAAGTCGTTCCTAAGAAGGGTGGTTTAACTTTGGTAGCAAACGATAAAACTGAATTAATTCCAACGCGAACAGTAGCAGGTTGGCGTGTCTGTATAGACTATAGGAAGCCAAACGATGCCACTTGGAAGGACCACTTCCCTTTACCCTTTATTGACCAAATATTAGAACGCTTGTCAGGACATTCATATTATTGTTTTCTAGATGGACTTTTTGGGTATTTCCAAATCCCAATAGCCCTAGAAGACCAAGAGAAAACAACGTTCACATGCCCATTCGGCACCTTTGCCTATAGGCATATGCCATTCGGTTTATGTAATGCCCCCGCTACTTTTCAAAGATGCATGTTAGCCATCTTCAACGAGTATGTTGAAGATATCATGGAAGTGTTTATGGATGACTTCTCCGTCTTTGGAGATTCCTTTGATTTTTGTTTGGATAATTTAGAGAAAGTTTTGAGGAGGTGTGAGGAGACAAACTTAGTACTTAGCTGGGAGAAGTGCCATTTTATGGTACAAGAAGGGTTAGTACTAGGTCATAAAATCTCCAATCAGGGAATTCAAGTAGATAGAGCGAAGATAGAGACAATAGAAAAGTTACCACCACCCACATCCGTTAAGGCAGTGAGAAGTTTTTTAGGCCACGCCGGATTTTATGGCCATTTTTTAAAGACTTTTCCAAAATTGCTAAACCACTTACGAGACTTTTAGAAAAGGGCACACCTTTTCTCTTTGATCAAGAGTGTCTACATGCTTTTGAGTTCTTAAAAGAGAGATTAATTAATTCTCCTATTATGATAGCGCCTAATTTTACTCAGCCGTTTGAAATCATGTGTGACACTAGCAGTTTTACGGTAGGAGCTGTTCTAGGACAACGCCGAAACAAACATTTTCATCCTATGTTTTATGCTAGTAAAACACTTAATAATGCACAAGAGAATTATACTACTACTAAAAAAGAACTTCTAGAAGTAGTTTTTGCCTTTGATAAATTTAGATCCTATTTAACATTGTCCAAGGTGGTAGTTTACACGGATCACTCTGCACTTAGATATTTGCAAGCCAAGGCGGAAGCTAAGCCTCGTTTAATCCGTTGGGTTCTTCTATTGCAAGAATTTGATTTGGAAATTAGGGATAAACGAGGAGCAGAAAACTTAGCGGCAGACCATCTTTCACGTTTAGAAAATCCATTACGAGCAATGTTTGATGAATCTGAAATTTCTGATACGTTCCCTGAGGAATCGTTATTTATCTTATCTTCGAAAGTAAATAATGATTGTCCATGGTTTACAGATTATGCAAACTATCTTATGGCTAAGGTCCTCCCAATGGATTTTTCATACCAGCAGAAAAAGAAATTTTTCTCCGACTTGAAATATTACTTTTGGGAGGACCCTTTTCTTTTTCGGATATGTGCAGATTCTGTGATCCAAAGGTGTGTATCAGCCGAGGAAGGGTGGAGAATCCATTAGCAGTGTCATTCAGGTCCTACTTGTGGTCACTATGGAGCAAATCGCTCTGCGAAAAAGGTTCTTGATTCGGGTTTTTATTGGCCCCTTCTATTCAGGGATGCCCAAAGGTATGTGCTTACATGTAATTCTTGTCAGAAATAAGGTAATATTTCGAAATTACATGAAATGCCGCAAAACTTTATTCTTGAATATGAAGTACTTGATGTGTGGGGGATAGATTTTATGGGTCCATTTCCAGTTTCATTCGGGAATAAGTATATCTTGGTAGCCGTAGATTACATATCAAAGTGGGCCGAGGCGCAAGCTTTACCTACGAATGATAGTAGAGTAGTAATCCAATTCCTGAAATCTCTATTTGCGCGATTTGGCACACCACGTACACTTATTAGAGATAGGGGTTCTCACTTTTGTAATCTACAGCTAGATAAGGTATTGCAGATATATGGAGTCACATATAGGATAGCTACACCATATCATCCACAAACTAGTGGTCAAGTTGAGGTATCCAATAGAGAACTTAAGCGCATCCTAGAAAAATCTATAGAAGGGAATAGAAAACAATGGTCTAGGAAACTACACGATTGTTTATGGGCTTATAGGACGTCATTTAAAACACCTATAGGGACCACCCCTTTAGATTTGTCTATGGTAAATCTTGTCACTTACCTATAGAATTAGAGCACAAGTCATATTGGGCAATACGCTCTCTAAATTTCTATACTAATTCTATAGGGGAAAAACGCAAACTTCAACTTAATGAACTGGATGAATGGAGGACTATGGCATATGAGAACTCCAGAATTTATAAGGAGAAAACCAAACTATTTCATGACCTTCACCTCCGAAAAACCAAAACATTCAAAAAGGATGACCAGGTACTCCTTTTTAATTCTAGATTGCATCTATTCCCAGGGAAGCTTAGGTCTAAGTGGTCCGGACCATTCCTGGTTAAAGAAGTTTTTACCTATGGCTCCGTCGAACTAACTCACCCTGAAAAGGGAGATTTTAAAGTCAACGGGCACCGGTTAAAACTTTATTACAGTGCACTTCCACAAGACTTTGCTCGACTAGAATCCTGCCTTCATCTAGACTAAAAGACTGTATAGAATAATATAGTAACTTGTTTATATAGTTTGTAGAATTTTTAATAAAAACTTTAGTTAAATTTCTACCCAGAAAAGAACAAATAAAGCACTTAGGAGAAATCACTAAATAAGAAGAGTACACTGCCAAGCACACGCCCGTGTGCATGGCCGTGTCTAGCACACGCCCATTCACCCAGCCATGCCGCATTTAAACCAGGGAAAGGCCGCATTTTCCAGAGCACCACACGGGCAATGACACGCCCGTGTGTCTTGCCGTGTCATTCAACGCAATTTCAATTATAAGCCAGAGCAGGACACGGGTCTCTACCCGGCCGAGTTCGTGGCTGTGTTTTGATGTACACGGCTATACACCCAGCCATGTGCACATCCGTGTCGATACGGCCGATTAAAGTGTTTTCATACAGAGAAGGACACGGGTCCACACACACCCATTTCGTGGACCGTGTCCGAGCCCAGCGTCTGTCAGGTTGACCACACGGGTTGTGTACACGGCCGTGTTGTTGACCGTGTCCAACTAACACGAGCAGTTTCCCGCGAAATCACTACATGTCTCTTTGAAGACCGTGTTTCCCACGCACATCGATTCCTTAACACGGGTGCACACACGGCCGTGTGTACACCCGTGTTCGACTTCTTTTTATAGAGGCATATTTTTTTCATTTCTTTCCATCATTTCCAACTTCTCCTCTTTCCATTCCTGCACCAATTCCAGCCGGGAATACCATCAACTCCTCCAATTTCGTAGATTCGCCTCGTCTCTTCGCTATCAACATCATCGGTACAATTCCTGGGTTTACCTCAATCAAATCCCTTCTTAGTTATTTTTTTTAATCTCTCCTTCTTCATTCGCTTTAGAATTTTTCCCTATATTCTCAGATCATGTCGTCATCACGAAGCCAAGGCAGTCACCGACGTCGACCGGAACTTCAAGCATTGTCTACTGAGAGGCGCGACGTCGTTCAACCCCTAGTTTTCACAGATGCAGTTCATACAAACCACTATAATCGCCTGCAAGCCAAGAAATTCCAGGATATACGCATAATAGACTAGGACGTCATGGAAACCATAGGTCTTGCGGCTAATGTAAAGGAATTAATTTCTGTAGTAGGGTGGCAAGGGTTTTTTGCCATAGAAGAGATAGGTTTTCGAGAACTCACGCTTGAGTTTTTGTCCACCTTCTATTTAAACCTTCGACCCTCCTTGACAGAGAATGGAAGACCAACCGAGGGAATTATTTCCTTTCAGGTAGGAGGCACCTTCTATACACTATCTCTCTTCAAGTTTACACAACATTTAGGAGTGTACGAAGAAGCATTCCTCCTTAGTGCCGCCTACTCTGATTTGCAATTTGGTCTCCCCAGTCGCGACCAGGCAGGTGATATTTCGCATCGTCTATCCTTTGACACTGAGCCCTACGAAGCCAAGAGGTCTAAGGCCTCAAAGCTGAATTCCCCTGTCGTACATTATGTCCATCATCTGCTTAGCCATACCCTGAGCGGCCGGGGCGAAAGCTCCGGCGTTGTTAGTCGTCAGGACATCCTTTATCTGCATAGCATGATAGCCCGTTATCCTATCCACTTTGGCTATATGCTTGCTCAATTCATTCTTCATCAGGCGGAGAACTCCCGCATTGGGTCCATTTGTGTAGCCCCCTACATCATGCGCCTGGCAAGGAATATGGGCATATTCTTGCCTCTTCCCCCGATGACGGTGGTAGCGAAGACTGTGCCTATCACAATGGCCAGTCTTCAATCCATCCGCCTCATCACAGCTTGTCAAGGCTGGGGTGGGATTACATATACCATTGTGAGTCGTGGACGTCATGTCCACGAAGATGACGATGAGGTAGATTAAGACCTCGATGAGCCTCTCATCCCCCCAGCCCGCTCGACGTATACTCAGGGGGAGTCCTCTACTGCCAGGCCTCCTCGACAATCTCAATATGTACAGGAGCTCCAGCACTTCTATGACACTCAGCTATCGCCGCGCCTTCAGTGTATTGAGGAGACACAGCAACGGACTGAGGACGTGATATATCAGATCCGGCAGCACTTGGGGATTACCAGCCCACCACGGCCAACTCCTCATCAATCTCACACTCAGGATGATCCGGCTGACCAGGATGATGAGGATGATGCGCCTATGTATTTATGATTTATATCCCTGTATATCTGGCTATGTAGTGCTGTATTTTTATTATTATTATCATGATCTTTTACTACCATGTTCAGTCTATCTAGAAAAAAAAATACAAAAAATAATTTGTTGCTCTTGTTTCGTTCTGTGATTCTTTATTTTCATTATCATCAGTTCTTTATATCCTGGTGCAAATTCTACCTAATTTTTTTTTTTTTTGCAATGAGGACATTGCAACACAAGTCTGGGGGTATTGGTGTTGACAATGGGATGCATGATTACAGTTACTTATATTCGCTCTATCATAGTACTCTATTTCTTTTTTACACCCCCCTCGAAAAATTTGGGTTAATTCTCTTTAAGCTTTCATTACTTCACTCATTGGGAATATAACTATCTAATTTACTTTCGTACGCTGATTAAACCGAATTTAGTATTTATCTATACTAAAGTGAGTCGATGAGTGTAATGTTTTGATTATTTCTGTATTAGGAGATCAAAAATAACAAAAAATTTCTCTATAGGTGTCTAGAACTTACTAGCGTATCTCAAACCTTTTGCACATGTTAATTAGTAAAGGTGGAAATGACTTAGGCCTCCTTCTGGATAGCTTGAGCCATTCATTCCTAAAACCTTAAACATTATACCCTTGCTCACGCAATTTGGACCTTATCCCTATATTTTTGTGATACTCCACCTCTAAATTTCACCAAGGCCAATCCTCGCCTAGTAGCACACCTATCATTGAGATCGTCATGGAATTAATATTTGTGGTAGTTCTGTTTTTCTTTAATAGTGATATATGGCTTGAGTGCGTGTACACTTGCACCCATTCGGAATGATCCCTACTATGAAGTCCCTAAAAAAACATAGTGATATGTGGCCTGAGTGCGTGTATACTTGCACCCATTCGGAATGATCCCTACTATGGACCCTTGGTTAAGAAGAAAAGATAAAAATATATAGAGTATCCATCTTCATTAAAAATATGGGAAGTATAATGCATGCAAAGTCTGGGGGTGCTCGTAGAATATCAATGTATGTTAAGGTATTGACCATACAAGGGGCTCAATTGTGATGTAGGTGTGAAAAAAAAACCATCGAGTTATTTTTGCTTACCCCACCTATAATCACCTATCCTAAGCCAAAAACGTTACACCACCATACAAGTCGTAAGGATCCAACTTTACTAATTCTCATTAGTGCTATGGAGAGGGTGTGTAAAGGAAAGTGTATGATTATCAATAGGGGTATTTTTAAGTTTTGAAAGACTAATGCATATGTTATTAAGATTGTTTTTTCTCCTTACAATCGTTATGGATAACTATAATACTAATTCTAAGAAAGACCGAAAAGTAGTTAAGATATGTATTGGAGGAATTTTTAAGAAAAAGTTATATTTAGAAAAGTCTGCTATACTATTTCCTATACAATTGCAGCATCAATTTCTATTTGAATTCAAAACAATCAGTGTGCGGAAGAAGAATTATGTATCGGTAACCCAATTATTTGAATTAGTTTGCTTAGGGACAAGCAAACACTCAAGTCTTGGGGTATTTGATGAGTACAATTAGATTTTTACTATCATAATTGTAATCATGTCCACTGTTTTCTATCTCTTTACTCAAGTAATTGCGCAAAATAGTTGAGAATTGGTATTGTCATGAATAGTAGAGCATAGTTTAGAGTTTTTACTATTTTATGTATTGAACTCCCCACTTACTACGTCATTTCTCTAATGCGGGTACGACTAACCAGTGTAACTAAAAGTCTTGGAGCAAACAGGGGAGTTGACAGGACCAACAGGGCTGAAAATAGGAGAAGAATTGGTCAAACACGGGTAGGAACACGCCCGTGTGCCTACCCGTGTTCTATCCTAGCTGAAACGATTTAATGAAGGAAGACTCAAAGCACCACATGGGTGGGAACACGCCCGTGTGTCAAGACCGTGTCCTTTTCGGGACAAATTGAAGAATAAAATCCAGCCTACCCGTGTCTGAAGAACATGAAGACCAACACGACCGTGTTCTACAACATGGCCATGTCAGTACCCGTGTCATCTAACACGGCCCATGACCAAAAACGTCTGCTCGTGTTGAACTGCCCTAGAACTGCCGACACGGCCTGCAACACGGACGTGTCGGAACCCATGTTCGACCATGTTTGCGATGAGACTATAAAAACCATGATAAAATTTTATTCTGCACTTTTGGATCAATTTGCATTGGAGCTTTTCTGGAGGACGAAAGTGGAGCACCCAAGAGAAGGATAATTTCAGAGGATTCTTTTGTATGCCTTTAATTCTTCATTGTATCTTCTTAATTTTGATCTTATTTTGGTGATTCAACTTTTCTTATTTCATAATTTTACATGAACTTTGTATTTGAACAATTTGTTTAATCATGAATCGTATTGTTTTCCTCAAATTTGTGGTAGTTTATGCATATATACTTCTTGGAACAAAAATGATTATCCTAAATATGAATTTAACTTTTGTTATTCATGAATTTAGAACCTTTAGATTGAGAAATTGGATGTTTGAAATGATGTTAATAATTTCATAATTAGGAGTTATGTTTGTTTACACCACAATTTTCATGATCGAGAGATATGTTAATTGTACAATTTTGTTATGTATAAATGATTTTAGGATATCTTAGAGATAACCTTTCATAAGTTTGTGTAATATTTAGGGAAACGTACTTAGTGAAAATTTGAGTATTGTAAAATGTTCGAGAGAAAGTTTACTCACTTAGATTAGATTTTTAATTGCTCGAGAGAGAATTTAATTAATGATTTACCAATACATTACAATATATTCGATAGTGTTGCTATTACATGATTAAATAGATTTGACTCAATGCAAAAGTAATTTCATATGAATGCTCCTAACTTTCATCTTTTCATCAATTTAACACTCCAATGTATCTTTATCTAAATAGTCATAGTGAGATTAATATAAATTAGAATTCAATGTTAACTATCGGTATGATAATAGAGTGAGGGTGACTACGAGTATTTGGAAAGACCCTGTGGAATATGACATGAGATGTAGAATTCTCCTATACTATTATTGATAGGTACACTTGCCTGAAATGTTAATTAAATTTAGCTTATGCCTTTCTATATAGTTATCATTAAATTATAGAATAATTTCGCATCAAGTTATTACCATGTTATGTGAAAATAATCATCACTCCTCTTAGTCAAAGTCCTTAAACCAGCCAACCTCACCTCCATTCCACCCCACTATCACCTTCAGTAAGCCAAGAGGAGTGTAAATAAACAGATGGAGCAAGGAGATAGCCGGAGAAACCAGGAAACAAGTTAGTTCACCGGATACATTGTCGGCCATGGCTTGCTGCCACCAAACCCGGCGCAAAGCATGGCTAAAGGTCCATTTATCCTCCCCTCCCTCGGTGCTAGTCTTCTAGATCCACTAGGAGAGATATCGGGCTCAATTGATCCTAATTCCATGTGAGAAAGAGGAAGAAAAATCGAGCTTTGCTTCTTGCTCGAGTTCATCGGAGGAGCTGCCGCTAGAAACCACCTAAACAGAAGTGGCGGCGACAATCGCTAGTGGTGGAGGTAGCCAAAAGGCAGGGAAATGCAAGATCTAGATGTTACAGGTCGGGATGACCTGGACCATCAACTGATTGGGGAAGATGAATGGATGTCGTCTATTTAATGTGCATTTAACTATAGGTTATTTAAGTGTATAACAAGTCTTTGATCAAATATATTACTATGATATAAGTGTACAAGTGAATTAGAGAATAGATAACTAAGCTACACAGCAAAATATATCACAGCATAAGCACACAGGAAAATCACAGTCACACAGACAACACAAGAATTTTATAGTGGTTCCCCAAACTTGGGTACATCCACTCTTCTACCACCCTTGGTAGGAATCCACTACAGGTTTTGATCAGGTGACTGCCACCAATGAGCTTTTGATCAGGTGCACAAAACCAACCCAAATCTTTTGGAAGGAGACTTGCAAGCAGGATAATTTTGAAGGGAATAATAACCCTGTACAGAGGTGGGGAAGAGAGGTTTATTGAAGTCTTCTTTTCTCAAATCAAAATGAGAAGACTTTGTGGATTCTGTGATGTTGTAAAAGCTCCCCTTTGATCTTGAAAGGTTCAGGAGTTTATGCTTTGCAAATGGTGAGTAGGCCTTCTGCTCTAAGATCTACTTTCTGAGATCCTTTGACTGATTTGAATATTTTTGTCACTTGAGATCCAAGAAAACAAAGAAGGAGAAGAAAGACTCTTGATAGTGATTGTTGTTCTTTCTTCTTCTTTTTTGAGCAGTTGATTTTTCTTCAGAGAGCTGTATGCACTGTACTTGTTGTTTTTCTAAAAACAATTCTGTATTCTGAAAGGTTTCTGTGTATCTTGCTTCTTTTTGGCTGAGAGATAATATGCTCTATAACAGCCTCAAGGTCGAATTCAAAAACCTGCAATTAATGCTTAGCCAAAATCTCGGAAAATGAAAATGGCAAGTATGCTGTCATATATTCTATTCTATGTCTGTCCCGAGATATAAGCAATTAATTCCATGGAGGATATTTGCAATCAATGCTGCCAGTAACGGCTCGATTCAAAGGATATAAGAGCATTGAATATCCAAGGAATTAATAGCCTATAATAGATATAAAATAAGTAGACAGAAAAAGAAAGAATAAATAATAATATGTCTTATAGTTTTCGTCGACTAGAGATCAGCGTACAACTACATTGCATAAACTTACAGATTCTGTGCTCTGAGTTCGTCGACCTGAGAATGGCTTTTGTCGAGCTGAAAATAGCTGTTTGTCGAGCTTAGATCCAAGATCGTCAAACTCTGAATGCTGCTTGATAACTTTCTTCATCTGTTCATCAAGTTCGTCGAGCTGAAGTCTGAGATCGTCGAGCTGAGTCTGCTATCGGGACTTAGAATATTTTCTGATGTTGAGTGTTGAAGTATTGATCTAGCGTTGAGAGCGTTGAGTGATCTTTGGCTCTGGGAGTTGAAGTGTTAGCCGAGCTGAGGACAGAGTTCGTCTAGCTGATGTTCTTAGTTCGTTGACTGAAGTTTGACTAGAGGAGTTATCACTTTGTCCAGAGTTCGTCGAGCTGAGATCTAAGTTCATCGAGCTCAGCTCAGAGAAATCTCCTTGAGTTTGTCGAGCTGAGCACGACAATCGTCGATAGGAGATCGACGAACGTAGATCTCCATTTTCTAAAACTTGAATTGTCTAAATCTTGAGTCTTTGGCAGTGTTGGAGGCTTGTCCTTTGTACTGTTGATTCTAAGGACTTGACCAAGACTCTAAGACAAAGTCATGACCCTGATCTATACATGTTGGGTCATATCCTAATTTAGTGAACCTAGCCAAAATCCAACAAGGAATCAAACAATCTCCCCCTATTTTGGTGAGGCCACTAATTACAGACTCAATACCAGAAAATATACAAAGCAGAAATACAATATATATCTGACAGATAATTTGAAAGCAAATGTAACAGATATATTTACATAGTCAGCTTTGTAACAGAAAACATAGTTTAACAAAGTATACCAAAGACAGATTGCAATTTTCTTCAGGATTTTCTATTTTTACTTCTTGGATTTTGCTTCCTTCTTCTTTTCTTCAGGCTTAATAAATATAATCTCCATGTTAGGATTGGCAGCTTCTCTTTTTGATATATATAGATCTGCTGATCCAATCACTGTCTGGGTTGAAGTGCAGGGTCAAACTATTTCTTGCTCAATTGAAGTCTTGTAAGTTCTTTTTCTCTATAAGTAGACGTTGTAGAGAATTTAGTTTGATCCTGTCCTTCTTCACTGGCCTTTTTCATCTATGACAGAGCAATAAATTCTTGAAGCCTTGCCATCCTGAAGTTTTGATCATCATTCTGACTAACAAGTATCTTATCTTCTTGAGAGGGTAGCAGGGTGACAGGCCTGAATTGTGTTGACTATTCTTGGAAGTTTGTTTCAATCTGGCTTTCACTACTTTTAGTGTACACTGATTTTGGAGGTGCAGCTTCACTATATTTTCCTTTGGGTTTATGTGTTATAGAGTGTCTTCTTTCTCCATCCTGTGGTTGAGGAGTAGAGAATTCTGGTTTCTTATATACTATTTCTTTTATCTGTTCTGTGCAGCTAGTACTTCTTTGCTGACTGCTTCCATATGATTGCTGTCTAGATGGCCTTTCCTGCCTCTGATAAGTTCAGGTGAATGAGGGCTTGGAGGGTGCATCTAACTTTTGAGAGCTGATTCTAGAAGCACCAACAGCTGGTGGAGGAGGAGGAGGGGGATCCTTCCTGTATTTGTAAGCTTGGGGAGGAGAGTACCTTCTACTTTTCTTCCTGGCCTTTTGTTCATTCTTTGAGAGCCACATCCAGGCCGACATTCCCTTGTATGGGGTTATTTTTTGTAGGATATAGTAGGGAGTATCATTGGTGTTTCCAGCTTTGGGAGCAGGAGGAGGTGAAACCTTCCTTTTCTTAGAGATTTTCCTTTTCTTAGATTCCTCCTCCTCCTCATCATCATCAGAGGATTGAGGATTGTCATACATGGCATCAATCTCTCTTAGTGCTTCATCAGAGCTTGTTTTCTTTATTACATGAGATGGAACTGGGGAGGAAACTAGAGAACTGTATACTTCTGTGCTCTGAGCAGCTAACTTATTCTCTTCCTCTATGTTAGCCATAATCAATGAATCCAGATCTGGTACTGGAGAATCATCCATTACAAAGACTAGGGCCATAGGAGAAGATACAATTGGGGAGGCAATCTATTTAGATGATGGAGTGGTAGGAATAGCAAAACTGACCTTTAGTTGTTTGACAACATCAGGGCTTATTGGGGAAGAATATGGAATAATAGCTAATGATGGCTTAGTATACTCAGCTGGAGGAAGACTGTGATGAGCTGTATCAAAAGAACTTAACAAACTCATCAAGTATACTGTAGGATTAATGAAAATATCACCAACAGTATTTATTTTTAGTATAACGGACTCATCAATGTCCATGTTAGTTTCAATAAAATGAATCAAATCTAATAAATCTTCTCCTACTTCTGTATCCATGTCTGTTGTATCGAATATCTATACAACTGGTCCTGCTGTTGCTGGTCTTGCTATTGCTGGTCCTGCTACTGCTGCTGCTACTTCTTTATTAAGTATCTCCCCCTGCCTGGTTTCAGCATGTGCTGAAGCCAGGCCCCCAACTGAAGATGGAGCAGTGGTGAGGGCAGATATGTGGATAACAAGAGTTGAGATGGAGGAAGCTAGAGGAGAAATGGCCTCTGCTATA
Organism: Platanthera zijinensis; assembly: GCA_039513925.1. Taxonomy (NCBI): domain Eukaryota; kingdom Viridiplantae; phylum Streptophyta; class Magnoliopsida; order Asparagales; family Orchidaceae; genus Platanthera; species Platanthera zijinensis. The sequence continues at coordinate 113,882,386 of CM077079.1, forward strand.
AGGGTTTTAAGTAGTGGGGTGAGAAGAGTGATGATAGTGGTGGTAAGAGAAGGATCCAGGGTTGGAGAGGTAGATGGTGGGGCAGTAGCTGAAGGAGTAGATGTGGTTTATGGAGGTGGAGGTGGAAGTGGAGTTTCTAAGGGGAAGTCATTGTGTGGAGATGGAGAGTTCAGGGGAGAGGAGAGCAAGTTAAAGGAGGTGAGGGAGGAGAGGTTGATGTGGGGGATATCAACCTGGTGAGATGGTAGAGGGGATGGAGGTGGTGTAGGGATGGAAGTGAGCCATTCAGTGGGGTGGGGAGAGGCTGGTGCAGCCCTTGTACTCTTGGAAGTTTTAGTGGAGGAGGAGGTAGCCTTAGTGTGCTTGGTGATGGTCCTCTCCCACTTGCCAAAAAGAGCACAGGTGAGTCTCTTTGAGGCATTGATTGATATGGTCGAGGAGACCAGGGATCCTGCATCCTTTTCCTTTAGGAAGATCCCTAGGATCCTTCCAAAGCATACCTCTTTCTTGTTGTTCTTCTTTGTGATCAAATCGAACAGAATCTATGCCCAGTTCACAGCTTTCTTATTTATAATGGCGCACATGACCAGGAACTGATGCCTGTTGATATAATCATGCGTAGTGTGCTTCCTGAGCAACACTTTCCCAACTATATCTGCGAGAAATTTATACTCGGCAGATAGAAGTTTCTTGAGGAGCATGTTTGGGGTGTCTCCAGAATACCCCATTGTATTCAACATAAAATCAAACTCTTCAGGATCAATTTCTAAATTCTCCTCACCATTTTTCAATCCAAAAATTTTTGTAATAATATCGGGGGTAAGAGAAATTTCATTACCTGCGATGGTGCCGATCATCTTGTTCTCATCGACAGTAGTTGTATACACCCATTCCCTTATTTTTGTGGTAGATATCTTGATTCGGGTTGAGAGCAGAGTCTTCAGTTGTTGTTCTTCTAGTAGTTGGAGAATGTTCAGGAAAACTGGATCAGAATACTTGAATGATTCAAAGACTATGTCGAAACCAGCATCAAATTTCATGGCAGTGAGAGAACCAGCGAGAATTGCCATGAAAGCACCTGCAAAAGGAAAACGACGATCAAGTGCAAAGGGAACTGGAAGCGCGGGACGGAGGTCGAAGAAAACCTAAATATAATCTTTTCCAGAATATGAACCGACAAGCTCCGGTCCATGAAAAAGGAAAAAATCTTCGTTCTGAGGTCGACGAAATAATTTAAGGTTAATTAGTTCGTCGAACTCAGTCTAAATGATAAAAGACATTTTGTCGATATCTGGTCAACGAAAGGATTCTAAAGTAAGTTCGTCGATATCGGGTCAACGAAAATCACTTCACTAAGAGATTTCGTCGAGCTCAGGTCGATGAGAAATCTCAAGAATAGTTATCAGTTTGTTGATCATAGGTCGACGAACAGAGACAATTCTTTGACTATAGACAAAGCATTAAATTAAATCCTGACCATTTATCAAACAAAGCTGATTGACAAAGAATAGATGCTTGGATGTGTCCAATGGCTTAGTGAATATATCTGCTCTTTGCAAATCAGTAGAGATAAATTCAAGTTTAATCTTTTGTTTATAAACACAATCTCTAATGAAGTGGTGTCTGATGTCTATTTGCTTGGTTCTAGAATGCAATACTTGATTTTGTGCAATTGAAATAGCACTTGTATTATAACATAGAATAGTTGAATTATTTATGTTGACACCACAATCCAGTAGTTGGTTTTGTATCCACAAAAACTATGAACAGTAACTGCCTGCAGCCATATATTAAGCTTCAGCAATGGATGTTGAAATAGATGTTTGTTTTCTATAAAACCAAGATACAAGTCTGTCACTAAGGAACTGACAAGTTCCAGAGGTGCTTTTCTTGTCTACTCTGCATCCAGCATAATCAGCATCAGAGAATCCAGTTAACACAAATGCTGATTCTGTTGATTACCAGAGGCCTAGATCTTGACAACCTTTTATATATCTTAAAATCTTTTTCAAGAAAATAAGGTGAGATTCTTTAGGGTTCACCAGGAACCTAGCACAAAGACATGTGGCAAACATAATATCTGGTCTGCTTGCTGTCAAATACAGTAGGGATCCAACAATGGCCCTATACATGGTCTGATCAACTGGTTTTCCAGATTCATCAGCATCTACAACAACTTTGGAAGCCATGGGAGTTTTCATGGCAGAGGCATCATTCATCCAAAACTTCTTAATAAGCTCTTTAGTATATTTAGACTGAGAGATGAAGATCCCTTCAGGGGTTTGTTCCACTTGGAGACCATGGAAATATGATAACTCACCCATGCTACTCATCTCAAACCTTGAGTGTATTAAATCAGAAAATCTTTTGCACTGTTTGTGATCAGTAGAACCAAAAATTATGTCATCTACATATATTTGCACTATGCGAATTTTATCATGATGCAGTTTTGTAAAAAAGTGTTCTATCTACCATGCCTCTAGAAAAACCATGCTCTAAAAGAAATCTAGCAAAGGTCTGATACCAAGCTCTTGGAGCTTGCTTTAAACCACAGAGAGCCTTATGCAATTTAAAAACATAAGAGGGATGAGATGGAGAAATAAAACCTGGTGGTTGTTCAACATACACCTCTTCTTTGAGTTCTCCATTTAGGAATGCACTTTTTACATACATCTGGTAGACTTTTAACTTTTTGAATGCTGCATAAGCTAAGAAAATCCTTATAGCTTCAACTCTGGCAACTTGGGCAAAGGTTTGATCATAATCAATTACTTTCTCTTGCATGTATCCTTGAGCAACAAGCCTTGCCTTGTTCCTCACTATCACACCTTGGGCATCAAGTTTGTTTTTGAATACCCACTTAGTCCCAATTACTGGATAGCCCCTGGGACTTTGAACTAAGTCCCAAACTCTACACCTCTCAAACTGATTGAGTTCCTCTTGCATTGCAGTAATCCAGTTTGGATCTTGCTCTGCATCGGATATGGATTGAGGCTCAATTTGAGAGAGAAAGCAGGCAAGCATCACATCAGGGTTGAGTTGATGTCTTGTCTGCACTACTAATGATATGTCTCATATTACTTGAGATCTAGGGTGATCCCTAAGTATGACAAGATCATTAGATGGAGTTGGTTCAGCAATAGTTATTTGATTTAATTCCTCTTGTGGAATTATTTCAACTGTTGGAGGAAATTGAACTGCTTCCACAGTCTCTTCTTTACTTTCGACTTCTTATATAGCTTGTGGAGAGGGATGTGATTCATCAATTGAAGTAAGATTTAGATCATCCAAGCTCTCACACAAATTTTGTACCTGCAGATTATTGTTGGTAGAGATGTCTCTCTCCTTGTAAAACATATTAGATTCATCAAATATTACATGCATAGATTCCTCAATTTTAAATGTTTATTTATTAAATACCCTATATGCCTTGCTGACTTGGGAATATCCTAGAAAAATTCTCATTGCAGCCTTAGCTTCAAACTTTCTAAGATGTTTCTTGTCATTATTGTGAATATAGCATATACATTTAAATACATTAAAATAGGTTATTATAGGTTTCTTTCCTTTAAATAGTTCATAGGGAGTCTTAAGCTTTAGTTTATGCATTAGGCTCTTATTCAGGACATAGTTTGCTGTGCTTACTGCCTCAGCCCAATAGGAAAAAGACATGTAAACATCTGCAAGCAATGTACCTGCAGCTTCAATGAGTGTCCTATTCTTCCTTTCAACTACCCCATTTTGTTGAGGAGTTCTTGGAGCTGAGAAATAATGTCTGATACCTTCGTTCTCACAGAACTCTAGCATAAGAAGAGATTCAAACTCAGTACCATGATCACTTCAGATCAATGCAACTTGAGTAGAATACTCAATCTGTATGTTCTTGAAAAAATCTGTGAGAACCTTAAAAGTATCTGACTTAGTTCTCAAAAAGAAAACCCATGTGAATCTGGAGAAATCATCTACAATAACTAATGTATAAGACTTTCCTCTAAGACTTTATACTGCAATAGGGCCAAAAAGGTCCATATGGAGCAAGTACAAGATTCTAGGTGAATCACTCTTATTAATGGATTTAAAACTATATTTAGTTTGCTTTCCTAGCTGAAAAGCCCTGCAGAGGCCTTCCTTCTTGTAGGGACCAGATAGTAAACCTCTAACAAGATTGTCTTTAGATAACCTAGCTATATTTGTATGGTTTACATGTCCTAGTCTTTTGTGCCATAAGTTAGTTTGAATGTTAACCGAATTGAATAAGCAAATTTCAGATTAAGCTGATTCAAAATTTACTAAGTAGATGTTGCCTTGTCTAATTCCTGTTAAAACAGTTGTGTTGTTTAAATAAATAAGACATAAAGTGTTATTGAAGCTTACTTGATAACCTGTTTCACATAATTGGCTTACTGATATCAGGTTATGCTTAAGACCATTTACATAGGTCACTATAGAATCTCTTAGCAAAGAGACTCATGAGTTCTTCATTGACTGGCAAGCTAGGAGATTCTTCTGCAGCTTTGAATGCTAAGCTCTGTTCCTTCCTGGTTGGTGTTTGATCCATTGGTTAACCTGCAGCTTCTCTTGACTTGATCAATTGCTCATAGGATTTGAGCTTTCTAAGCGGAGATTCTGTTGAGATTTCAGCCATGCTTCTGGCTTATCTGATGGGCAAGATTCTAGAGTCCTATGTACTAGGGAAGCACATGAGGATCTTGTCATTGACCTTAGTCAGAGTAATTTCTTTGTCCAGTAATCTGAGCTCATTGATGATGGAGCTCAGCCTATTGTACATTACTTCCACAGATTCTTCTTCATCTTTCCTGAAATTCTCATATTGGGATATAAGTTTGGATCTTCTATCCTTCCTCTCATCAGCAGATCCTGCTACCATTTGGTTGAGGGAATCCAAAATGGCTTTGGCAGATGTGCATTCAGCAACTTTCTGAAATATGTCATCTGACATAGTTTGGGCCAGTATGTTTATAGCTCTGTCATCTGCTATCTTTGCTTTCTTATGTGCATCAGTTTGATCTGGAGGAGGCACTGCACTGAGATTTACTGGGGTTTAAGTAGAGGCCACTGGAGCTGGTGGTTCTGTCAAGGTGGAATTAAAAATGTGCTCATCAATAGAGTTCATATAAAGTGTTAATCTTGCCTTCCAAATTCCAAACTTTTGAAAGTTGCAAACTGGAGGTCTGGTGATGGCATAATCCTTGTTTTGTGCCATGATATCAAAAAATTAAATTTAAACTGAGAAACTAGTAAGATTTATTCAGAGTTTATCCTGAGGATCTTGATTAATCCAGGTGTGAGCCTATATGATGTGATTAACCACCCTCTGATATCAATTGAAAGATAGGTTAATCTCATAACAACCTTAGAGGGGGGGTGAATAGAGTTTTTAAAGTCTTTTTGATTTTTGTGGAAATAACAAGTCTTTGATCAAATATGTTACGATGATATAAGTGTATAAGTGTACAAGTGAATTAGAGAAAAGGTAACTAAGCTACACAGCAAAATATATCACAGCACAAGCACACAGGAAAATCACAGCCACACAGACAACACAAGAATTTTATAGTGGTTCCCCAAACTTGGGTACATCCACTCTTCTACCACCCTATATAGGAATCCACTACAGGTTTTGATCAGGTGACTACCACCAATGAGCTTTTGATCAGGTGCTCAAAAACCAACCCAAGTCTTTTGGAAGGAGACTTGCAACCAGAATAATTTTGAAGGGAATTAAAACCATATACAGAGGTGGGGAAGAGACGTTGATTGAAGTATTCTTTTCACAAATCAAAATGAGAATACTTTGTTGATTTTGTGATGTTGTCAAATCTCCCCCTGAGATCTTGAAAGGTTCAGGAGTTTAAGCTTTGCAAAGGGTGAGTAGGCCTTCTACTGTAAGATCTACTTTCTGAGATCCTTTGACTGATTTGAATATTTTTGTCACTTGAGATCCCAGAAAACAAAGAAGGAGAAGAAAGACTCTTGATAGTGATTGTTGTTCTTTCTTCTTCTTTTGAGAGCAGTTGATTTTTCTTCAGAGAGCTGTATGCATTGCACTTGTTGTTTTTCTAAACACAATTCTGTATTCTGAAAGGTTTCTGTATATCTTGCTTCTTTTTGGCTGATAGATTATATGCTCTATAACTGCCTCAAGGTCGAATTCAAAAACTGCAAATAATGCTTTGCCGAAATCTCAGAAAATGAAAATGGCAAGTATATTGTCATATATTCTATTCTATGTTTGTCCCGATATATAAGCAATTAATTCCGTGGAGGATATTTGCAATCAATGCTGCCAGTAACGACTCGATTCAAAGGATATAAGAGTATTGATTGTCTAAGGAATTAACAGCCTATAATAGATATAAAATAAGGAGATAGAAAAAGAATGAATAAATAACAATATGTATTATAGTTTTCGTCGACCAGAGATCAGTGAACAACTGCACTGCATAAATTGACAGATTTTGTGCTCTGAGTTCGTCGACCTGAGAATGGCTTTTGTCGAGCTGAGAATACCTATTCGTCGAGATGAGATCCAAGATCGTCGAACTCTGAATGCTGCTTGATAACTTTCTTCTTCTATGCATCAAGTTTGTCGAGCTGAAGTCTGAGATCGTCGAGCGTAGTCTGCAGTCTGGACTTAGAATTTTTTCTGATGTTGAGTGTTGAAGTATTTATCTGGCGTTGAGAGCGTTGAGTGATCTTTGGCTCTTGGAGTTGAAGTGTTAGTCGAGCTGAGGACATAGTTCGTCTGGCTGATGTTCTTAGTTCGTTGACTGAAGTTTGACTAGAGGAGTTATCACTTTATGCAGAGTTCGTCGAGCTGAGATCTAAGTTCGTCGAGCTCAGCTCAAAGAATTGTCTCTGAGTTAGTCGAGCTGAGCACGACAATCGTCGATCGGAGATCGACGAACGTAGATCTCCTCTTTCCAAAACTTTAATTATCTAAATCTTGAGTCTTTGGCAATGTTGGAGCCTCCTCCTTTGTACTGTCTATTCTAAGGACTTGAACTAGACTCTAAGACATAGTCATGACCCTGATCTATACTTGTTGGGTCATATCCTAATTTAGTGAACCTAGCCCAAATCTAACTAGGAATCCAACACAATTTCAGAAAGTTTGTGTTCAACATAATTCGTCGAACGGAGCTCGACGAAAACATCACTCTTCGTCGAACTCAGGATGATGAACTCTGAATAGAGATTTTGAATTTAACTTGTCTGGAAATTATGATCGACGAAAGAAATTTGCTTCGTCGAACCGAGATCGACGATCGTGGAACACAAAAAATAGATATTATCATTCTGTGAACCGAGATCGACGAAATCGATTCCCTTCGTCGAACTCAAGTCGACAAAACTATTTTTCGTCGAACTTAGAATTTCAGAACAGAAATTTTATCCTTTTGAAAATTATAATCAAACTCAAATATTCAAAAATCCTTTTACCCAGTGGTTCATCCCTTCTAAGAAATTTCACCCTCTAAGTTACAAAGATCAACCTGTATGTTCTTTTATGTCTAATTATTTTGAAAAAGAACAGGACCCAAGATAATCTGGGTCTAGAACTCCAAACCCCTTATTTCAGGAAAAGACACTTCAGTACAGGGGTAGTTGTATAGGGGGGAGACTGCTTTAAAGGATACAACAGCAGCAGTTTTAATTAGTCATAAATCACGGGGATTATATCAAGGAAATTGTTGAATACAGTAGGAGCAACATATAAGAAATATGCTCAGTTAAAGATAAGAAAAGAACAGCTACAGAGCGTATCAGAAGTTTTTCATATTTATATTTCAAAAACTTTGTTGTTGTTTATTTTATGTTTTAAATCAGCTATTTCAAACTTACTTTGTTTTCCTTTTTGTTTAAATAGTATCCCCACCCAAATTGGGGTTTGATAATAAATCGTCGACCTGAGATCGACGATTTGAAATCATTTTGTTGGGAGTTCGTCGACCGGAGATCGACGAAATCTCTGTTTGAAGTTAAGTTCGTCGACCAGATATCGACGATTCTGTTTCAGGAAACATTTCTGAGGACGACGAAATTGTTCCATCTCTTTATTTCTTAGATCGACGAATTTACCTCTTCAGGAAATTTTTGTCTACCGAAGATCGAAGAATTTTCTTCTTCGTCGGGCTGAGCTTGTCGATTCTTATTCTTAAAACCTTTATTAGGCTTTCTTCTTCGAGCTTTATCCCGCCCTTTCAGTTCCCTTTGCTCTTGATCGCTTTTGCTTGTGCAGGTGATTCTCTTAGAATGATGGCCTCTTTAGGATCTACTCTCGCTGGAATGAAGTTCGACACCGGCTTTGATATAGACTTTGATTCATTCAAGCATTCAGACAAAATCTTGCTCGACATCCTCCAGTTGTTTGAGGACCAGAATCTGAAGCGTTTGATGTCTAAATGGATAAAGTTGCTGACTGTAGAAATTCGCGAGTGGTTCTACTCGTCCTCCTCCTCTGATGAAGAAATGATTGGCTCTATTTCTGGAACTCAGGTTACTCTAACCCCTGCAGTTCTTTTCGAAGTTTTTGGTTTTGTTAATGGCTCAGATGATATTGAGTTAGAGCATGGTGAATTTTAGAATATGCTGGTTGTGATGGGTCACTTAGAAGGAAACCCTAACAAATTGCTGAAGAAGAACTTGTCGGCGGCGTACAAGTTTCTCGTCGATGTTGTGGGTAAGGTATTGTTTGGTAAACACACTGCCCACGACTACATTAAAAGGAACTAATTCCTTGTAATGTGTGCCTTTGTTAACAAAAAGGAAGTTAACTGGGGGTAAGTGTTGTTCGATTTGATCAGGAGAAAAATTCAAAGAAAGAAGTCTTTTTTGCCAGGATTCTTGGCCTATTTCATAAGGCTAAGGCTGATGATTTACTTGTCACCCCGACAGTATTCATCAATGCCTCCAAGAGGCTGTCCTGGGCCCTATTTGGCTGGTGGGATAGGAATATCCCAAAGCTTTCACGAGCTTCCTCCTCAAAGACTTCTGAGAGTACATGGGCAGTTACAGCTACTCCCCATCCTATAGAGGACAATTCTATTCCTCCTCCTCCTCCTATCAAAACTCCTTCAACATCCCTCCAACAAATCTCCTCAACTCCAGCACATCAACTTACACTTACACCTCCTGCTTCCCCCATCCACCATTCTTAACAAGTTCATCAATCTACACCTCCACAAACCCCAATTTCTTCTCTGTTACAACAACATCTAGAGCAAGATCACTAACTAGAATCTATTACTCCTCCTCTATCTTCTCTTCCTTCTCATCTTACTAATATTTCCCCTCTTCATAATCTGTCATCCCTACACTCATTCAATCTTCTTTCATCTCCAAGTCATTCTCTATCCCCTCTAGATGAGCAAATTCTCTATTTTCATCCCTCATCTTCTACTGTCAATCCATCTGTCTCTACTCAGACCCCACCAGAATTCATGGAATTAAAATTAACCTCAATTTCCTCTATTTTGCAATCCATCACACTACTCCTTAGATAACTCATAGAAGAGGCCATTTCACCTCTTGCTTCCTCCATCTCTACTGTTCCTGCTCAGCTTTTTTCCCTCCCTGTCCCTCCTTCTTCTGTCAGGGGACTAGCTCCAGTGCCTACTGAAACTAGGTAGGGGGAGATACTCAATGAAGAAGTAGCTCCAGTAGCTCCAATAGAAGAAATAATAGTAGCAGTTGAAGTTATTGTTGATACAGAATTACTTGATGAAAAACTTCCTGAATTTTTGGATACATACTCGGAGACATTTGATATAGATCTGGACATTTACTCTGGAGACTGTTTCATATCTCCAGATGTTGACCTGCTTTTAGTTTTGAGTTCTTTTGACCTCATGTACATAAATGTTATTTCATTTGTTTCACATCAATATTGTACATATATTGTTTGTTATACAACTCCTGTTAGCTCAGTGATGATAGCTACTATTAAGGCTTGTTTTGATGTAATCCTTAAGCCACATATAGTTGTACTTGAGAAAATATCTAAGGCAGAGCCCAAGGTTATGTCTCCTCCCACTTATGTGATGGATGAATCTCCTTTGCCTGATCTGGACTCCTTTCTGTCAGAGGATTCAGAAGATGTATTTATGACTGATCCAGTGCCAGCTATGCCTCCTTCAACAAAAATTGTTTCTCCAGTCCCAGTTCAAGCTCCTGCTCCTCAGGCTCCTCCTCCCAAGATTACAGCAGAACAGCTTAAGGGAATAAAGGATTTATATGATTTCCAAGATTCGGAAGATGAAGATGATGATGATGATTTAGAAGAAGATTCAAGTTCAAAGAAAAGGAAGCTTAAGAAAAAAAAATTTCAGTGCCATTTCCCAAGCCAAATCCCAAAATGATATCCCCTTCAATATTCTCAATATGATCAAGCCTTATCAAGGTATGCCTCACTGGATGAAGCTTTCAAAGAATGAGCAGAAAGCTAGGAAGAAATCAAGGAGATACTCTCCCCTTCCTCCTCCAAAAAAGGATGGGAGAGGTCCTCCTCCTCCCCCTCCAACTGCAGGTGCAACTGGACTTGCTAGCCAGAGATATTCTAATGTCACTCAGACTTATTCCAGGCAAGGAAGAGCTTCTCATTCTTCTGGAAGCAGGCTTCCTCCATAGAAACACTCTTCCTCTTCCAGAAGTTCTGCTCCTCATCCAACTATGCAGTTCAGCCCTCCTAGAGCCTCTTTCTCTCCTAGAAAAAGCAAATGCCCAGAGAGTCCTCCCATTATAACATATGATCCAGAATTGGACCCCAATACTAGAATGACAAGATTCAATGAGCTGGTAGCTCTCTCTCAGATAAGGAAAGCCAGAGAAGAAGGCAAGGATGCCTCTCAGTTCTCAATAATGTCTTCCTACAGGAAGAAGGAATTAGAGAGATACCAAGTTGGAAAGTTATTCAATGTTGATGAATACATGAATCTCCATCCAGAAGCTGTAGTTCCAAGGGCTGTTACCCAGAAGACCCTTGGTGATGCTGATATGAAGTTGACTCTCAAAGAAGCAATAGATCCCAACAGAACCATATTATTTGCAAAATCTTCGGCTCCTCCAATGGACCCTTGATTTATTTATTTTTGTCTGTTTTTATTTTGTTTTGAACAATATCTGTCCATAGCTTTTATTATTGTTGATAGCTTATTTATTCTATCAGCTCTATTTCTTTTGCTATGATTTTCTATTGTTATTTATTTTCTGAAGTAACCTCACCCAAATATGGGGAGATTGTTGGAACCCCTATTTTTATTTGAGCTAGGTTCACTTCTTAGGCTTATTGATCCATGATGTATAGTAAGTGTCAGTGTTTTTCTTTCTAGGTCTTAGGCCAGTCCTCCAAAGTTTATCTTCATGGACCTGCCTGAAGAGTTCCTCAGATTGAAGCCTTAGAAGATTTTATGTTGTCTGGGAAATTAGTTCGACGTTCGTCGAACTCAGCTTGAAGAACTTGGAGATCCTTTTCTAAGTTGAGAGTGACGATCGTAGAACTCAGGTCAGCGATATCCTTCATAAATAGTTATTCTGTGGTCGGCATTTTCTCTCAGTCTATTTCTCAGCTCGACTAATTCTGGTGATTCAAGTTCTGTTGTCGACGATCTTTCAGTACAGAGAAGACTCTTAGGTCGATGAACTTGGAGCACAGTTTAAGTTTAGTTTATTCAGTATTTGGTTCGCATAGCTCAGGTCGAAGAACAAGATTTCTCAGTTCGACGATCTCTGATTGCAGCTCGACGAAATCTATTCCCTGGTCGACGAAAACTGTAAGATGTTTTGTTCCTTATTCTTTCCATATCTGATCCTTTATTATATTAAGTCGTAATTTCACTGAGAAATCAATGCTTATATTCCCTATGAATTTATACGTTTATGGAATCATTAATTATGGTATTCATCAGAGAATTTACTTGACATATTTCTCGGGACAGATGAGGAAATGAATATTGAAAATGCATGCTTGCTATTTTCCTTCCCAATTTTCTAGTAGTGCATTTATTGCATGATTTGAATTCGCAAAGGAGTTTTTGCTGTTCATTTTTGATATACTCTATTAGAAAGAATCATTCAGCAACACAGAAAGAGATATACGAGACACAAGAGTTTTTACAGAAAAAAAGCACAACATAGTTTTCTAATAGTACAGTGCAGGAAGAAGAAAAGTGTTCTCGGGTTCATTGTTTCAGAGCTGCTCTCAATCTCTATTCTTACAGTGCTCTGAAGAAGAAGAAGAAGGAAGAAGAACAACAATAATATATCCATAGTATTCTCATTCTTCTTTTCCAGGATCTTATAAAGACAACAAATCTCCATCTATCTATAGTTCCTGGATCTAGTCTTACAAAGTTTCTCATTTTGAACCATCAATATCTTAGGGGCAGCTTTGACAACATTCATAATCCATAAAGTCTTCTTAGTTTGCCAATTGAGAAAAGAGAAGACTCTCATAAACTTTTCCTTCCACTTCTGTACAGGGTTTTAACTCCCTTCAAAAGTTAGACTGGTTTACTAGTTTTTCTTTATCTCTGATATCATTGCTTAGCTATATATACATATATATATATATATATATATATATATATATATATATATATATAATCACCTACTTTGGCACATAACATAATATTTGTAAAAAGATAAAAGGTTTTTTTTTATAAACTCTATTCACCCCCACCCCCTCTAGAGTTATTTAGATATTATCTCCCCCTTTTCTTTCACCAGATTTCTTCTTCACGGCTCCAAAAAATAATCTTTAGAATTTGCTCAGCTTGGACTGTGAAGTGGCCACAACTAGGGTTAGCCCTTTCTGCTCCTTCTTTCTTGTTGTTGATGATGAAGATGAAAACAGCTAACAGGAAGAACTTTTAGGTCGATTGATTTGAACTTTTATTTCTTGTCTCATCAATAACGGTGAGAAAGACGATGAAGTTCCGCTGCTCTTCGAAAATACAAGCCCTAAAAGTTAATTCGATTCCACCGTTCTCATTCCTTTTATCTTTCGCCGCGCATCGACTTTCATAACCTGTGGGCCTAGCTTTAATTTGGTATATAGTCTTCCTTTTACATAATATATTATACAGCTGGCACCCGGCGCCATTACTTTAGTACTGTAGCTTTCCAACAATGAATATGAATAAAGTTGACTTTTGTTGACTTTGGCTGACGTCAACATCTGTAGACTGAGCTAAATTTTCAGTTCTATCCCAGGCATTGAGTGCGTTGAGTGAATAAGCTTTACTCAATGATTTTGGACTTAGCCAATCTTCTGCTTCCTCAGGCATTGAGTGTGTTGAGTGAACAAGCTTCACTCAATGATTCTGGACTAAGCCAACTTTCTACTTCCTCAAGAATTGAGTGCGTTGAGTGAAGCTTTCATAACTCAACGCTTTTATACTTGACTCATCATTCAGCATCTAAGCATTGAGATCGTTGAGTAAGCCTTCCTCACTCAACACATCTGGACTTAGCCAAATTCTTCATCTGTCTGAAGGCATTGAGTGAGCTGGACTCACTCAATGCTTTCTGCCTTTGCCTATCTTCTTTATTAGGCGTTGAGTGAATTGGCTTCACTCAACGCTTCTGGACTTAGTCGGTTTCAATCTTCTTTCTTCTTAGGCTTTGACTGCAGTAGCATGACTCTTCGCTTCTGCTCAACTGGCATTGAGTGAACCTGCTTCACTCTACGCATATGGACTTAGCCGCAATATTGTCTCTACAACCTATTGGGATTTGACTGTCGTGTCTTTACTCAGCGCTTTTGCTGTCTGACATTGAGTGAACTGGCTTCACTCAACTCCTGTGGACTTAGCTGCAGAATTACATTGCAAACTGCTGGGCTTTGATTGTCCACCCATTACTTAGGGCTTTTTGGTATCTGGCGTTGAGTGAACTGGCTTCACTCAATGTCTGTGGACTTGGGCAATTTTCAGCCTTTCTAGCATCCTTATTTGATATCTGGCATTGTGTGAACTGACTTCACTCAATGACTGTGGACTTAGATAGATTTCTGTCTCTCCACTACTCTACCTTGTGACCCCCTATCACAACCACTTGGAATACTTGTCCAACCTGCATGCATGAACTTAAACATACATCAAATATAATTATGTGTATACCATTGACTTGTTTGACTTCTACAAATATTAGACATTGTGAGTAATGGACCCAATAATCTCCCCCTATTTGAAGAAGTCAAAACCATCAAACAGAATTCTTAGTCAATGATATACACTAACATATGCAACAAATAAAATAATAAATTTGCAAACTTAACACCATATAACATGAGACATAACAAGAGTATCAAGTTATAAGTTACCACACTTTCCTTGCCTGCAAGGTGATGATGATCACTTGCATCTCCCCTTGTCTTACTGCCTTATGCTTGATCATTGCCACACTTTCCTTGCCTCTAAGGTGATGATGATCACTTGTAGCTCCACCTGTCTTGTTTCCTAATGCTTGATCATTACCTTCTTCCCAACAATCTCCCCATTTACCTTGCCTGCAGGGTGATCATTACTACTCCCTGCTCCCTTATCTCCCTATTTTGCTGTATAGCCTTGATCATTTCCTTGATTCCTTCCTTCTCCCCCTTTTTGACTTCTGTAAAATAGTCAGTTAGGGTGTGACTCTGGTTATCTTCTCTCCCTTATTGATTTCAGATAATCAACTATTGCATCTTATTGTTCTATATAGGAAGCTGAACTTACTCCCCCTCAATTTGAGTATCTTCTATCAACCTTTTTGATAGACTCTTGAACCACTTGGAGAGCTTGATACTACTGAATTTATTTTCAACCTGCAATAAGTTATACAACCTGCAACAAAAATAATATGAGGAGCATTTGAAGCAAGACCAAGTTCAACATACCCAACTCAAACGTGAAGGTGTTGAACTTTGCTTCATCTAGTGGCTTAGTGAAGATGTCAGCAACTTGCTTGTTTGTAGGGACAAACTCAAGACTGCTATCTTCACATTCCACATGCTCTCTTATAAAGTGATACCAAATCTCTATGTGCTTATTCCTTCTGTGTGAGACAGGATTTATAGCTATAGAGATTGCACTAGTAGAATAATAAAATGAATTACTTCTACTTATCTAGTGATTATTGTCCTAGAGATGATGCTAGATCCACAAAAATTGTTCACAGTAGCTCCCATTGGATATATATTATGACTCTGTAGTTGAAATTGTAACACTTGTTTGCTTCTTGCTGCTCTATGATACAAGCCTTCCTCCCAAGAGCTGACAGGTACCTGAAGTACTTTTCATGTCTTGCAGCGGGCAAAATCTACATCTGAATTGCCTATTAGTTCAAAATCCCTATTTCTAGGGTACAATAGGCCAAGATCTGGTGTGCCCTTAAGATACCTCAAAATCCTCTTAACGGCAGAGTTTAGAGATTCTTTAGAGCAGGCATGATACCTAACACAAATACATGTAGCATATATGATGTCTGGCCTACTTGCAGTAAGGTATAGACGGGAGCAAATTATCCCTCTATACAAAGTTTCATCAACAGGTTTCCCTATCTCATCTTTGTCTATAGGCATACCTTACCCCATGGGAGTTTTCATAGTGGAGGCATTTTCCATACCAAACTTTTTGATCAACTCCCTGGTGATCTTAGATTTGGATATGGACAAGCCATCATCAGTTTGTCTTACTTGGAGGCCCAAGAAGAGCTTGAGCTCACCCATACTGTTCATCTAAAACTTCCCTTGCATAAGTTTGGCAAACTTCCTGTAAAGGTTATCATCAGTAGATCCATAGATTATGTCATCAACATAAATCTGGACTAGGATGATATTTCCCTTAGATTCCCTTAGGAATAGGGTCTTGTCTATCTTCCCCCTTGAGAATTTGTTCTCAAGGATAAAGCTAGACAATGTCTCATATCATGATCTAGGGGCTTGCTTCAACCCAAATAGAGCTTTCCTAAGACTATAAATAGAATTAGGTTAGTTAGGGACAACAAAACCTGGAGGTTGTTCAACATAAACCTCTTCTTTTAAGTCACCATTTAGAAAGGTTGGCTTCACATCCATATGGTAGACTTTGAATCCTTAGTATGCAGCATATGCAAGGAACAGTCTGATGGCTTCCAATCTTGCTATAGAGGCAAATGTTTGATCAAATTCAATACCTTATTCTTGTCTATAACCCTTAGCTACCATCTTAGCCTTATTCTTGATCATAATGCCATTTTCATCAAGTTTGTTCCTATAAATCCACTTAACTCCAATGACATAATGTCCTTGTGGTCTGGGAACCATCTTACAGACCTTACACGTCTTAAATTGGTTTGTTCCTCTTATATTGCTACAATACAGAACTGATCTATGTTGTCCTCTTCCAATCTCTTAGGCTCAACCTGTGACAGGAAACTAGAATACAAAGCTGTATTCGGACTTTTACTCCTTGTCACTACTCCTTGGCTGACATCACCAATGATATAGTTTTTTGGATGATCCATAGATACCTAATTGCTGGAGGCAATCTTGCTTCATGTTGGGTCCATTAATCCCAATGTCCTAAATTTGAAGAAGGGCCAGCAAAAAAATGTATACACATATTGTGATCTAACTTGTGTTCAAGGTGAATGATTACAGTTTGTCCTGATAAGCTATGATGGGATAGGTAGCCTAAGTTGCTAAGACAGGTAAGTTCTTACCTAAGTGGTGGAACGACAAATAACTGTCCAAGTCCATAGGTATTGAGTGAAGATCAGTCACTCAACGCCAGATGACTTATAGCACTGAGTGAAGCCTATACAGTCAAAGCCAACAGAGTGGCAAGCTGAGAAAATGGCTAAGTCCATGGGCATTCAGTGAAGTCAACTCACTCAACGCCATACATCAAAAAGCTGTGAGATAGGCTAAAGTAGTAAAAGCCTTAAGTTGGAATGAGCTGAAATGTGTCCAAGTCCACAGGAATTGAGTGAAGTCAAGTCACTCAATGCCATGCTTCTAAAGAGAAAGTTGGCTAAGTGTTTTTGTGTTGAGTGATAAAGACACACTCAATGACATTCAACAAAAAGGTTATAAGTTGAATTGGTTGAACTAAGTTCAGATTTTGTCGAACTGAGTTCATAGTTCGTCGAGCTCTGCTCACATTTCGTCGAGCTAAGTTCAGAGCTTGAGTTCTGAGTTCGTCGAGCTCAGTTCAGAGTTTGTCGAGCTCAGCTAAAATTTCGTCGAGCTAAGTGCTTGAGTTCTGAGTTCGTCGAGCTCAATTCAGAGTTCGTCGAGCTTAGCTCACATTTTGTCGAGCTAAGTTCAGAGCTTGAGATTTTGAGTTCGTCGAGCTCAGTTGATAGTTCGTCGAACATAGTTCATAGTTCGTCGAGCTCAGATTCACCATTCGTCAAACTCAGTTCAAAGTAAGACTGTCTAAGCTCAATGGTTTTAAACACAGAAAATTGGCTAAGGCAAAAAGCGTTGAGTGAGGCGTGCTTACTCAATGCTCTCAATGCCTTTATGCAGAAATGAGTTAAAAGAAAATAGCGTTGAGTGAGGCATGCTCACTCAACGCTCTCAACGCTTCAGTTGTTGAAGAAGAAGATATAGGGCTAAGGCAGATAACATTGAGTGAGGGTTGTTCACTCAACGCCCTCAATGCCTACAAACTGATTTATATTCTAAGTAGTTTGGCGTTGAGTGAAGGATACTCACTCAACGAAAAGAGACAGTAAATCTATCTAAGTGTTTTGGAATTGAGTGATGCTTACTCACTCAATGTCTATGCTAATGTTGTTTGATTTGTGGCTAAGTCCACAGCTGGTGACGTCAGCAAGTCAACAAGTCAACATATTTAAATAAGTTGCGGGATGGCTACAGTACGTGACAAAGGTTCCCGTAGACCTACTGTACGAAAGTTCGCGTTAAAGCAGAGTTACAGCCAGCATTAAAAGTGTAGGACCCACTGCTAAACGAGCCGTTAGGTCTCAATAAATAAAAGGAAGTGCACTTTACAGAAAAAGATTCAGTGACAGTTGTCCTTTTACTCCGACATTGTTGTGGAGCTAATGAACATGAAGCTTAAGTCAGAAAAACAAAGATCAAGTTAGTTGTTGAGATCAACATCTTCAACGACAAGTTTGCTCATATCATCCTCATCTACAACAGCAAGGAAGCGCAGTGTGATTCTCTGAGAAAGAGATTGCAGCAAGAGCCAACCCTTGTTGCAGGAGCTTCACAGATCAGGCCAATACTTTTTAAAAGAACATACACTTGAGGAGCTGTGAAGAAGTTGCAGCTGAGTAGTCAGCTAAGTTCAGAAAGGAACAGAGAAAAAAGTCTGCTAGTTGCTTGCATCTTAAGCCACATAATTGTTGCTGTGAAGAAAAGAGAGTTGAATCCTTGATTCAGTTCAAAAAGAGGCAGAATATTATTCTGCTAGTTCCTTCCAGCTCAATTGCATAAATTTGTTGCTGTGAAGTAGTTGGGACTGAGGTGCACTCAGTCCATTAAAGTTAACACAGGAAGACTCTCCTGGTGTCATAGTGGAGGGGGGGCTGAGTCTATCTCACCCAAGGCTGATTATCATAAAGGAATTCCTCTTGTGATCAATCAAAAACCACATCAATCCATTTCCTTCTTGTAGGATCCTTCTTGATCTGAGCTGTAGGAGTGTTGCCTGCACTCTGAGAGTAGGGCCTAATGCTTGAAATTGTAGGGATAAAAAGCCTGAGTTATAGGCCTTAGAGATAAGGCTGAGGTAGGTGGTTTGAGGACCACTAAGCTGTTAAAGCACTACAGGGCTCTGAGGTTAGAACCTTTGTGGTTTTGAGGTAGGGTTCTGATGAGAACCTGAGTGTAAGGCTTAGGGCCTGAGGTGTAAGCTCTTTGGAGCATTTTTGAGAAGTGTCTAGTCCTACAAGATAGTTGGATAGGTGGGAGGGAAAGTGGATGTACCCAATTAGGGAACCACAAAAACTATCTGTGTGCTTTGCTGTGATGTTTTCTTTGTGTAGGGTAAATCATCTTGAAAGTAGAAATTAACAAACCACTCAAGCAGCACACTAAAAGAAAAGAAAAGAAGTAATAAAGAGACCAATAACCTATTCACCCCCCCCCCCCCTCTAGGTGATTTAGCTATCCTTGAAATTAAAGACTTTCAAGTGGTATCAGAGGGAGGTTACTCAAAAAGGACCTAACAGTCTGAGTTGACCTCCAAGGATAGCTAAAAGGTTAAACTTATGTGTTCAAGGATGAACCATAAGATGTGGAACTCAATAGAGCAGCAAATCTATAGAGAGGACAAGATCAACATTGGGCTATTGGTAGCTCTTGATGATGACAAAGTCCTTCAAGATGCACGGGCAAGAATCAGGGCCCCTTTGTCATATTCAGAGAGTGACACAGAGGTGGATGAAGCAGAAGAAAGGGAATGCAGATGCCATGGACAAATAGCTACCTCAGAAGTATAATCTTGCCAGGATCAGGTTGGTTAAAATAAGGTACATTCCCTATCTAGCTCATCCTCAGAATTTGGATATGAATCCTTGTAACACCCCCGATTTTTTTTCTGCGATTATTTAATTCTCGTTTGGCGTTACGATGACGCGCTTCCGTGGCTTGTGCCATTTGTGGAGTGTGGTTTAACTCCTTAGAACTGAGTGCCCTATTCTGTAGCCTATTGGCAATATCTCCCTAGCAAGCCGAGTCGTTTTGGGTGACCCGGTGTGGCCTCTCGGGGGAATGTTTGTGTTTGGCTTTATTTGGGTATAACTCGAGTTCTGTTTGTCTAAAGTTAATTTCGACTTCGCCGTTGTGTTCGTAGCATGGATATTTAGCTACGGTGCGAATTTTGTCGAATTCCGAGGTGGTTTGGTTTTCGAGTCGTTTTGGGTGTGTTATTAGTAAAAACAAATTAGAAACCCTTTTTAAATAAAGTGAACCGGCAGTTTAGGCAGCGGTTAGGGCCGAATAGGCGTGTCATTTTATTATAAAAGCCTTGTTAAGAAGTGGCGTACCCACTTCTCCTTCCTCCTTCCCAAGACCAGACCGAAACCGTCGCCCTTCCTGTTCGCGAAAAACGGAGGAAAACCACTGGCCAGCTTCCCCATCGGACGGTGATTCCGGGCTTGTTCATGGACGGATTTCGATTCTGAAAGCGATGTTGTCTTGCTCTCATTCAGATCTTCATTTCGACGGTAAGATATTTAATTTTTGTGGAGTTTTAGGAGACTTGGATTTCCGGTTCTTGTGGTTTTTCGCCATTGAGGTACGGTTTGCTTGTTAGGTGCTTCTCCTTCTAGTGCAGAACGAAGAGGAGGGAAAGCCGACCAAGCTTCGCCGAAAATCGAGGCAAGTAGTATTCTTGCCCTTGCCATTGTTGTTCTTTTGAATTTTGGAATGTTTCCTGGTTAGCCCTAGGGTAGAAACCATGCTTATTCTCTTATTATCTTGCTAAGTTTTAGGGCTTAGATTCTCCTATGAGCCCCCTCCTTGGGCTGTTTGCTCCTCGTGCTAGTTGTGTTCACCATTTAGACTCCAGATTTGTAGTTCTAGTTGGGTGATTTTGCGGGTGGAGCCGAGAGAGAGAGTGAGGGAGGTTGTTGTGGTAGGGCTCTGGTTAGAACTAGTCTTGGTAGACTCTCGAGTTTTGGTGTGGAGTGTGGTGCACACACTCAAAGCCAAAAGCCGCCCGGACTTGGCGTTGAGTGTGGTGGACACAGTCAAAGCCATAGTTTGGTTTGTTCTTTGCGGCTGAGTGGTGGGGTGATTGAGTGAAAATTTTCGTCTAAGTCAAAATCGACGGGAATCACCAAGTGATTCCCGCCGATTTCGACGTGTATCGTCAGTGATTCCCACCGATCGGCGAGAATCAACCTTGTTTCCCGCCAATTCGACGAGAATCATCGTTGATTCCCGCCGATTCGGCGAGAATCATTCTGGATTCCCGCTGTTCGTCGAGAATCATCCTGCATTCTCGCTGATTCGGCGAGAATCGTCCTGCATTCCCGCCGATTCGACGAGAATCAGTCGGCATTCCCTGCCGACCTTCTCTTGTTGGCGTTGGCTTAGGGTTCTCCTACGGAAGTGAACTTTAGCATAGAGTGAGTTGACCTAACTCAACGCCAAAGCTGTTTTGGCATTGAGGGAGGTAGACTCACTCAACGCCGCTGCTAGTTTTTGCGGTTTTGCTGAAGGCATTGAGGGAGTGGACCTCACTCAACGCCATAGCTGTTCTGGCGCTGATTGAGGCTAACTCACTCAACGCCAAGGTCTGGTTAGGCACTGAGTGGATTCCACCCAACGCCGAGCCGTGTTGAGTAGCTTCAACACTATTTCTCTTTCCTCGATTTATGTTCCCGAATGAGTTTCCTTGATTATATTTTTAGTTTCCTTGTCGGCCATGTTTTCTTTCCTAAAGGCCGAATCGTGGGATGTGGATAATAGTGGTGGTTTGAAGCTCTTCATGGGGGAGGTGTTGTGTAATCTAGCCAAGGCCACCCTTATTCTTCTATCTTGCTCCAGGAATGGGCTGGGCAAGGGGGTGGAAGGTCCCTTGTGCTTTATCATGTAGACCCCTGAGCTTGTTGACATGGAAATTGGTGGTTGGGGGACTGAGTTTGCCTCCAACCCGGATCCATGCTGTTGTTTTGCTACTACCATCTCCCATAGCTTAGGGTGTTAGAAGTTTCTTCCTTGGTAGTTTGCAGCACTTTGGGCTCTTAGTAGCCTAGTAGGCCCTGCAGGATGTAGTTCCTGGGCTGGGTTGTTGATGTTTCCTTGCACGTAGTGCATTTCTTGTTGTCCTGTTTTGGACAATTGTGACTTTTTCTACTGAATGATTTTCAGTTACTTTTCCCCCTTTGGTTGACTCCTTCATGCAGTTTTTTTACCTTGTTTTGCTTGCTGAGGTATTCTGTTTTCTTTTGGATTGCCTCAGGTTCTGAGCTGTAGCCAGTTGGGTGGCTAGTTTGCAGTGGTGGTGTTGGTGGTCTCTTGGTCTTTGGAGATCCGTTTGCCTTGTTGGTGTGGTAGTTTTCAGTACTTTCTTACAGACATACATATGTGCCAGTGGGTTCATGTCAGGTTGTTGGCGCCCACTGGTAGTTTTTACCTTTGTACTGGATATATTACTTATGCTGCTTCCGTTTTCTGGAGATAGTCTACTTGCTCTGAGAAAGATTTATGCTAGGTTGCTAGTTACTTTTTAACCATAATTATTCTTATAAGTAAGCTCATGATCAACATGTTTTATAAAACTAAATCACTATTTTCCAAGCAGCGTATAAATATCATTTTCTTATATATAATATCAATTAAATGTAGAGTCTTGCATAGTATGAGTGATTCTCTTGGAACTCTTATACACCCTTTAGGATGTTAAACCTGAATAAAGTATTTTTTCCGCAGCGCATAAGTATAGTTTTTTAACTGTGGACTAGGTGATCCACTGAGCCGAGGGATACGGCCTCTAAAATATAACTGATTTTCTAATCATTAAACTCATGATTTTCTTTCATAAAGAGTAGTAGTTGGTTTTGCCTGAGCGTCAGCAGTTATCTCCTGCTTGACGTGGCATCATGACACGCATTTTCTCATACTCTGATAATTATTTAATTCGGGGAAATGCGGGTTGTGACAGTTGGTATTAGAGGGAGGTTGCTTGACAAGTTAGTCGGGCAACCTTCCTTTGTTTTCTTTTAGTAGTTCAGCATCATGTCATTCACACACCGATATGTCATCAGCACGTCTTGGCAAAAGCATGAACACTACACTCATAGCATAACATGAAGTATACGGGGCATATTATGTAGTATGGGATGCATAATATGTGTTCGTATATGGATCCACCATAAGGGCAACATGTGAGGGTTATGTAGTATGGGATGCATAACCTCACTACATTGCTGCGACTAGCACATTTTCTTGTTCGTTGCATGCGAATGTTATGTAGTATGGGATGCATAACATTTTCATGTATACGCCGCTCATAACATGCATTAGGACTTTTTTTTAGAATGCATAGCACAATCATGCATAGCATAACATGGCATAAGCACAACGTGCCAAGCTAAAGACTGGCAGGATGACATATGTACACACATAAGTTTTCGAGTCAAAAATAATATAAAGTCATGCATTCTCAATCTAGGAACAAGAATTAGTATGGTGGTGGTTAACCATCCTAGGTTAGGTCATAACATAAAGTTTTGTAAAAGGTAAACTCCCAGAGCAAGTTTAGCAGCTTTAAGTTCATATCTATATATGTATGGTCTGTACTAGTAGTTGAGTCTAGCTGTTGTACTAGGATCTAACTAGTGTTGCTATGACTTTAGGATGGCGAGACGTCCTTCGACTAGATCAACTCCCCTGTATGAGGGTGAGTCTTTTGGAGCTCAGAATGATGCGGTAATCGAAAGCTTGCGGCATAGTAGCGATTCCTTGAGCAGGTAGTTGGTGGAGGTGCGAGCCCAGATCCAGTCTTTGGTAGCAGTTGTGGCGGGTCAGACTCAGGGAGTGCAAGGCCCTGTAGGGGGGATTGCTGTTCCTCCCCCTCCTGCACCCTTAAGACCTCCAGTGGTGGTGCGAGCGGAGATGGCCTTCATCTCGTGGTTTCAGAGGCTGAGCCCTCCCACTTATGACGGGAAGGCAGACTTCATGGTGATAGACGACTGGCTGATCTCCATGGAGGAGATGTTCTCGTATTCAGGGATTACAGACGATCAGAGGGTGATGATAGCCGCCTATCAGCTTAAAGGTTTGGCTAAGAGTTGGTGGCTGAGAGAGAAGGAGAGCTTGGTAACCAGATGCTCTTGGGAGGTGTTCAAGGAGATGCTATTGAGAAAGTTCTTACCCTCAGTCGAGCGTGACCGTCTCATGAACGACTTCCTCCATCTGAAGAAAAGGCAGCTCACGGTGGGTGAGTATGAGATAGAATTCAGCAAGTTGAGCCGTTTTGCCCTTGGATTGGTCATCGTTGAGGCTGATCGAGTTAAGCGATTTCTTGGTGGTTTGAGGAGTGAGGTGCAGCAGTTGACTAGTGCTTATGGGTCAGAAACTTATGCAGGAGTAGTGGAGGCTGCTCCGAAGGTGGAGGCTATTGAGACCGCGAAGAGCAGAGGACAGCAAAGTAGGAAGGATAAGAGGAAGTTTGTGGAGGAAAAGAAACCCCGGGTACCGGATGCGGTTCCTGGGAAGAAGAGCAAAGTGCTGTGCAGTTTCTGTGGCCGGTCAGGCCACCCTGTCGAGAGATGTTTCAAGAGAGCAGCAGCTCAGAGGAAGGAGCAGGTTCATGCGATTCAAGGTACTCCGAGGAGAGATGTCTCCTGTTCTGTTTGCAAGCGACCCGGGCATGATGCTGCCCAGTGGTGGTCCAAGGATAAGGTCTGTTTCCAGTGTGGGCAGAAGGGACACATCAAGTCTAGGTGTCCTCAGGTCCAGCCTGCCCTGCAAGCAGTGCCCCTTCAGGCATTACCTCCACCTCAGCGTGTGGGCAAGGGAAAGGGAAAGCTGAACGTGATCTCTTCTGAGGAGGCTGAAGCTTCGACTCTGGTCATCTCAGGTTAGTTGTCTTCCAGCCTGAATGTTTTGTTCTTGTCTTGCTAAAATGTAGCATTGTTGTGGTAGTTCCTTAGTTATATATGTTCCTATAGGGAAGTTTAAGGTGAAGAACCGCTGGGCGCGTGTTCTGTTTGACTCCGGCGCTACCCACTAGTTCGTGGCTAGAGCCTTTGTAGAGCGACATCGGTTGACTTTAGATCGAGTTCGGGATACCTTTCGTGTTAAGTTCCCCTCTGGTGAATCTGTGTTGTCAGACGTGGGCATGTTGGATTGCCCTGTTTTGTTGGGGGACTTCCTTGCGAAGGCAGACCTGAAGATGATTGATCTGGAGGACTTCGATGTTATTTTGGGCATGGACTGGCTGTCCAGGTATGATGTAGTCATTCAGTGCAAAGGGAAGTGCTTGGACTTCATCAGGGACGACGGTCAGCCAGGAAGCGTGTATGCGGATCTGAGCCAGGATTCTCCTGTCATCTCTGCGGTATGTGCTCAGAAGTTTTTTCTTTCGGACTGTTTTTCTTGTTTGGTCTCGGTGGTTGGGACCGCTGTTAGTGTACCGCGCTTAGAGGAAATTCCAGTTGTGTGAGATTTTGCCGATGTTTTTCCTGATGACCTTCCTGATCTTCCTCCCGAGCGGGATATTGAGTTTGTGATCGATTTGGAGCCGGGTACGCGCCCTATTGCTAAGGCGCCGTACCGGATGGCCCCTCGAGAGCTAGAGGAGTTGCGAGTTCAGTTAGATGAGTTGTTGGCGAAAGGGTTTATCAGGCAGAGTTCGTCGCCTTGGGGTGCTCCTGTTCTATTTGTGAAGAAGAAAGATGGGTCAATGCGGCTTTGCATCGACTATAGGGAGCTGAACAAGGTCACAATCAAGAACAGGTACCCTCTGCCGAGGATCGATGACTTATTTGACCAGTTGTGCGGTAGCACGGTCTTCTCCAAGATTGACCTTTGTTCAGGCTATCATCAGCTTAGGATCCGTGATGCAGATATTCCACGGACTGCGTTTAGATCAAGGCATGGACATTTTGAGTTCTTAGTGATATCGTTTGGATTGACCAACGCTCCATCAGCGTTCATGGATATGATGAACCGGGTGTTCAAGGATTTCCTAGATAAGTTCGTGGTGGTCTTCATCGATGATGTGTTGGTTTACTCTCGCAGTGCTGAGGAGCATGAGCAGCATCTGCGCTTGGTTCTATCGGAGTTAAGGAACCATAAGTTATTTGCCAAGTTAAGCAAGTGCGAATTTTGGTTGCCTCAGGTCTCGTTTCTGGGCCACGTGGTGAATGAGGATGGGATCTCGGTTGACCCGGAAAATATCGCAGTAGTGATGGATTGGAGTAGGCTGGGCACGCCCAAAGAGATCAGGAGCTTCCTAGGGTTAGCCGGCTACTACAGGAGGTTTGTGGAGGGTTTCTCTACCCTAGCTGCACCTCTGACTAAGCTGACTCAGAAGAACGTGGCTTTTGATTGGAGCGAGAAGTGCGAAGAAGCCTTCCTGGAGTTAAAGAAGAGATTGTGCACTGCTCCTGTCCTGACCCTACCTACCGAGGGCATGGATTATGATGTATACGTGGATACTTCGCATGTGGGTCTGGGATGCGTATTAATGCAGGTGGGTAAGGTGATTGCCTATGGTTCAAGGCAACTGAAGACTCATGAGAAGAATTATCCTACGCATGACCTCGAGTTCGCAGCAGTTATTTATGCGTTGAAGCTGTGGAGACACCTACTTTATGGGGCTCAGTGCAAGATCTTCACCGACCATAAGAGCCTGAAGTACGTGTTCATGCAGAAGGAGTAAAATCTGCGCCAACATCGGTGGTTAGAGTATGTGGCCGATTATGATGTAGAGATCCAGTATCACCCAGGCAAGGCCAATGTGGTGGCCGACGCCCTGAGTCGGAGGACGGGTAAAATCTTTAATCTCTCTGCCGACCGTTTAGTGGAAGAGTTCCTCCTTATGGATATATCAGTGGAATGCGGTGGCCTGCAGAGTAGTTTGTCAGTGGCAGAGCCGTCTTGGATTTCTTTGACCAGACTTCACTAGAAGGACGACCCGGATCTTCTTCACTTGTACTCCAGGACTGAGAGAGGAGAGTTGCCGGATTATTCCATCGATGATGCGGGAACTTTGAAGTACCGTGGCAGGTTTTGCATCCCCGCGGTTGGGGACATTCGGGGTATGGTTTGCAGAGAGGCTCATGGATCCAGCGTTGCCTATCATCCAGGATCTACGAAGATGTATCGTGACTTAAAGCAAATTGCCTGGTGGTATGGCATGAAGGGAGATATAGCCCGATTTGTTGCAGAGTGCCATACTTGCAAGGTGGTGAAGGCCGATCATGGAAGGCCTGGTGGTAAGTTGACTCCGCTAGAGATTCCAACTTGGAAGTGGGAGAGTATATCTATGGATTTCATCACGGGTTTACCGTGATCCCTGAGGGGATTTGATTCTGTTTGGGTTATAGTGGATAGATTGACGAAGTGTGCTCACTTCGTGCCATATAAGATTGATTACCCTATGAAGAAGATAGCAGAGTTGTACTTGAATAAAGTCATCCGACTCCACGGTGTGCCGGTTAGCATCATTTCTGATCGAGACTCCCGGTTTACTTCTCGTTTTTGGCAGAGTCTACAGGAGGGTTTGGGTACGGATCTGAGGTATTCTACTGCGTACCACCCACAGACTAATGTGCAGACGGAGCGGGTGAATCAGATAGTTGAGGATATGATTCGATGCTACACTTTAGACCACAATGGAGCGTGGGATGAGCGGTTGCGACTTATGGAATTTGCTTACAACAATAGTTATCAGGAGAGCTTGCAGATGGCTTCGTTCGAAGCCTTATATGGGAGGCGATGCAGAACTCCGTTGTTTTGGGCTGAGGCTGGTGAGAGGCCATTGTTAGGTCCTGATGCGCTTGAAGAAATGGAAGTCGCGGTGAAGCTTGTTCGAGAAAAGCTTCGTATAGCTCAGGAGAGGTACGAGAAGAACGCCAATCGGCGTAGGTCTGCCTTAGAGTTTTCTGGGGGGACCTTGTATTTCTTAAGGTTTCCCCGATAGTGGGTGTAAAGAGGTTTGGTAAGAATCGAAAATTGGACCCGAGGTATGTGGGCCCGTTTAAGATTTTGGAACGAATTGGCGTGTCAGCTTACAGGTTGGATTTGCCAGCAAACTTCCCAGGTGTTCATAATGTTTTCCATATTAGCCAATTGTGGAAGTGCGTGCACAGCAGTGGGCAAGTCTTGGACGTTGTGTCCCAGTTGGAGCCCAACCTCTCTTTTGTTGAAGTGCTGGTCCGTATTTTGGATACTCAGGAACGGGTGCTGCGAAAGAAGTCTATTCCGATGGTGAAAGTTCTTTGGAGGAATCAGGATTTGGAGAGCGCGACTTGGGAGTTAGAGTCGGCTATGAGGGAGGCTTACCCTCAGCTCTTTCCCTGATTAGTTTGGTTTGTTTTTCTTCTTGTAATGTTTGGATTATTACTTTCCTTCTTTAGTAGAAGTGTTGTGCGTAAAGTTTCGGGACGAAACTTTCTTTTAGGGGGAGTGACTGTAACGCCCCCGATTTTTTTTCTGCGATTATTTAATTCTCGTTTGGCGTTACGATGACGCGTTTCCGTGGCTAGTGCCATTTGTGGAGTGTGGTTTAACTCCTTAGAACTGAGTGCCCTATTCTGTAGCCTGTTGGCAATATCTCCCTAGCAAGCCGAGTCGTTTTGGATGACCTGGTGTGGCCTCTCGGGGGAATGTTTGTGTTTGGCTTTATTTGGGTATAACTCGAGTTCTGTTCGTCGAAAGTATATTTCGACTTCGCTGTTGTGTTCGTAGCGTGGATATTTAGCTACGGTGCGAATTTCGTCGAATTCCGAGGTGGTTCGGTTTTCGAGTCGTTTTGGGTATGTTATTTGTAAAAACAAATTAGAAACCCTTTTTAAATTAAGTGAACCGGCAGTTTAGGCAGCGGTTAGGGCCGAATATGCATGTCCTTTTATTATAAAAGCCTTGTTAAGAAGTGGCGGACCCACTTCTCCTTCCTCCTTCCCGAGACCAGACCGAAACCGTCGCCCCTCCTGTTTGCGGAAAACGGAGGAAAACCGCCGGCCTGCTTCTCCATCGGACTGTGATTCCGGTCTTGTTCGTGGACGGATTTCGATTCTGAAAGCGGCACTGTCTTTCTCTCGCTCAGATCTTCATTTTGACGGTAAGATATTTGATTTTCGTGGAGTTTTAGGAGACTTGGATTTCCGGTTCTTGTGGTTTTCTGCCATTGAGGTACGGTTTGCTTGTTAGGTGCTTCTCCTTCTAATGCAGAACGAAGAGGAGGGAAAGCCGACCAAGCTTCGCCGGAAATCGAGGCAAGTGGTATTCTTGCCCTTGCCATTGTTGTTCTTTTGAATTTTGGAATGTTTCCCGGTTAGCCCTAGGGTAGAAACCATGCTTATTCTCTTATTATCTTGCTAAGTTTTAGGGCTTAGATTCTCCTATGAGCCCCCTCCTTGGGCTGTTTGCTCCTCGTGCTAGTTGTGTTCACCATTTAGACTCCAGATTTATAGTTCTAGTTGGGTGCTTTTGCGGGTGGAGCCGAGAGAGAGAGTGAGGGAGGTTGTTGTGGTAGGGCTCTGGTTAGAACTAGTCTTGGTAGACTCTCGAGTTTTGGTGTTGAGTGTGGTGCACACACTCAAAGCCAAAAGCCGCCCGGACTTGGTGTTGAGTGTGGTGGACACACTCAAAGCCATAGTTCGGTTTGTTCTTTGCGGCTGAGTGGTGGGGTGATTGAGTGAAAATTTTCGTCTAAGTCAAAATCGACGGGAATCACCAAGTGATTCCCGCCGATTTCGACGTGTATCGTCAGTGATTCCTACCGATCGGCGAGAATCAACCTTGATTCCGCCGATTCGGCGAGAATCATCCTTTCTTTCCCGCCGATTCGGCGAGAATCATTCTTGATTCCAGCCGGTCGTCGAGAATCATCCTGCATTCTCGCCGATTCGGTGAGAATCGTCCTGCATTCCCGCCGATTCGGCGAGAAACAGTCGGCATTCCCGCCGACCTTCTCTTGTAGGCGTTGGCTTAGGGTTCTCCTGCAGAAGTGAACTTTGGCGTAGAGTGAGTTGACCTCACTCAACGCCAAAGCTGTTTTGGCGTTGAGGGAGGTAGACTCACTCAACGCCGCTGTTAGGTTTTGTGGTTTTGCTGAAGGCGTTGAGGGAGTGGACCTCACTCAATGTCATGGCTGTTCTGGCGCTGATTGAGGCTAACTCACTCAATGCCAAGGTCTGGTTAGGCACTGAGTGGATTCGACCCAACGCCGAGCCGTGTTGAGTAGCTTCAACATTGTTTCTCTTTCCTCGATTTATGTTCCCGAATGAGTTTCCTTGATTATATTTGTAGTTTCCTTGTCGGCCATGTTTTCTTTCCTAAAGGCCGAATCGTGGGATGTGGATAATAGTGGTGGTTTGAAGCTCTTCATGGGGGAGGTGTTGTGTAATCTAGCCAAGGCCACCCTTATTCATCTATCTTGCTCCAGGTACGGGCTGGGCAAGGGGGTGGAAGGTCCCTTGTGCTTTATCATATAGACCCCTGAGCTTGTTGGCCTGGAAATTGGTGGTTGGGGGACTGAGTTTGCCTCTAACCCAGATCCATACTGTTGTTTTGCTACTACCATCTCCTACAGCTTAGGGTGTTAGAAGTTTCTTCCTTGGTAGTTTGCATTACTTTGGGGTCTTAGTAGCCTAGTAGGCCCTGTCAGGATGTAGTTCCTGGGCTGGGTTGTTGCTGTTTCCTTGCACGTAGTGCATTTCTTGTTGTCCTGTTTTGGACAGTTGTGACTTTTTCTACTGCATGATTTTCTGTTACTTTTCCCCCTTTGGTTGACTCCTTCATGCAGTTTTTTACCTTATTTTGCTTGCTGAGGTATTCTGTTTTCTTTTGGAATGCCTCAGGTTCTGAGCTGTAGCTAGTTGGGTGGCTAGTTTGCAGTGGTGGTGTTGGTGGTCTCTTGGTCTTTGGAGATCCGTTTGCCTTGTTGGTGAGGTAGTTTTCAGTACTTTCTTACAGACATACATATGTTCCAGTGGGTTCGTGTCAGGTTGTTGGCGCCCACTGGTAGTTTTTACCTTTGTACTAGATATATTACTTATGCTGCTACCGTTTTCTAGAGATAGTCTACTTGCTCTGAGAAGGATTTATGCTAGGTTGCTAGTTACTTTTAAACCATAATTATTCTTATAAGTAAGCTCATGATCAACATGTTTTATAAAACTAAATCACTATTTTCCAAGCAGTGTATAAAGATCGTTTTCATATATATAATATCAATTAAATGTAGAGTCTTGCATATTATGAGTGGTTCTCTTGGAACTCTTATACACTCTTTAGGATGTTAAACCTGAATAAAGTATTTTTCCGCAGCGCATAAGTATAGTTTTTTAACTGTGGACTAGGTGATCCACCGAGCCGAGGGATACGGCCTCTAAAATATAATTGATTTTCTAATCATTAAGCTCATGATTTTATTTCATAAAGAGTAGCAGTTGGTTTTGCCTGAGCGTCAGCAGTTATCTCCTGCTTGACGTGGCATCATGACGCACGTTTTCTCATACTCTGATAATTATTTAATTCGGGGAAAATGCGGGTTGTGACAATCCTGCACAGACTTTGATGTCTCCTAATCTCGTGATGATGAGGGTCCTTTGAAAAATTATGAAATCAATCAATTGATTGACAATCATGTTGCCCTTCTTAAAGCTTCCAAGAAAATCAAGCTTCTTGTTAAGAAACAAGCAGAGGAAATAACCCCTATACAGATGACTGCTTCCTAGCTGGATGTAGCTTCATCTCTCCTATGTATAAAAGAGATGGAAGCAGCTCATCTGAAAATCATGTTAGATATCCATGTTGAGTCCCTAAAATAGAAGGAATCTATTATCAAGAATCTTGAGGAGAAACTTGATAGGGAGAGGAGAATTGTGGCTAACTTCTCTAAGATAGATTCTATCAAGATAAGATCTGAATCTGAGTGGATTTCTAAAATAATACAATCCAAGAAAAGAGGCCAAGTTTCTGTCAGGCCTCAGCCTACCTTTCACAAGGTAATTCTCCCTTCTAATAGGTATGGACAAGACCCTAGGGATGGTCACTGGAGGAATGAGAATCTTCCATGTAAGACTACAAATGTCTCTTACAATGGAAGAAGAAAGGTCATGGGTCTGAGTGCTCAGAAGGCTCTAATGAAGAAGTGGAAAAGGCCTATTCCGGACCTTTTATATTTAATGCACAAGCTCTATCTATCTTGAGCAAGGAAGTGGCCTTTTCAAAAAATCTCCCTGCTCACACTCTGACATAGGGTAAATCTGTCAGGATGCAAGACTTAGAATCTTCCAAGGGCACCAACAACATGTCCTCTGTAAGGAGAACTGCTACTGATAGACCTTGTGAAAAACCAAGCTCTTATCATGTCAGACCCACTCTTAGTAAGACTGTGGCTAAAAGAATTTGGAATAAGGAAGCTGTTCTTCCTTCTATTCAGTCTCCAGTCAACCATACTGCCAGACCTGCTCAGATAAGAAGATACAATATTCATGAGTGCTGGTGCTGTGGAAAAGTAGGCCACGTTGCAATAGATCGTTTGCACAACCCTATTGTGTCAAGGGCAAGAGAAATTCTTTCGAATAGGGCTCCTGTAGGTATACATTTGCTTTTTCAAGCTAACAAGAACCTAGGACCAAAGTCAACCTAGAATCATAAGGGAAGGTAATTTGGTCTTGCAGGATAGTCCAAGTGCCATAACCATTTATGATCCTCGGACAGTGTTGTACCAGACCCAAGTCTGGATACAAGAAATGATTCAACTTATCATCATGTACTAAATGTAAATGACAAGTGAAATTATTAAGGGGGAGCTTACAAAGGAATGCCAGATGAACATCAAAGGCTAAAGCTCAGAAGCAAGGTTGCTGGTATGCTCAGAAATTGTGAATCTAGCATGGACTTCAAGTCTATAGAGCAGAGAAGTAGAATTCACCTTTCTTTAATTCTACCTTTTAATTTCACAATTGATTGCTCATGTATAAGAAGTGTAATTAAAATAAATGACTAAGAAGATGGAATAATAACAACTCTTCTTAATGCATGTGTTAGTGGCTTACATGTTCACCATTCCACATAATATAACTTATCTCAACATACTAAAAGACATATTGCATATGGAATACTAAGCTAGAATAGTATCAAAATTTGGTTGAGTCAATTGAGATTGGGGGCTAATACTCTCTCAGTTGAAATTAATATAAGGTTATTGAAATTATGTCTAATTTCACCCCAATAGAACACATTTTAGAATGTGTATTGCAGGTCTATATTACCCCTGCAAATTAGGAGAACACAGTTAGGGGTTAATTGCAAATTTAATTACTAATGAAAACTGATGTTGAGCTAAATAATCCCACTTAACAAATACTGGAGAAAAGACAGACTGTGGATATGTATCGGGATTCAATCCTGGCCATTGATCAAGATTAAACAACAAATATAGATTAGTGACTTTCCGCCTTCCTTTTAGCAATACCTATAAATATAAGGGCTTGTGCAATAAGCCAAATCACAATTCTTTACCCTCTCCCGCCCACATTCGCTAAATCGACGGGAAGGCTCTATTGCTAGCATTCTCAAATTCTCTAGAGAAATGGCACACAAGAGACCGAATTTCCTCTTCGAAGGAGCAGAGGTGGTTTGAAATGGATTCGTTGATGTTCCAAAAGAAGTTCCGTAGGTGCTCAATCTTCTACAGAAATCTAAACTTGACATCGTACTGACGGAACCCTGTCTTCTGTGGAAGAGGGTTATGCTAGAGTTGTTTGCCAACGCTAAAGCGGATGCTTCGTCTGGTAAAATTAAGACCTTAGTAAGCGGAAAAAAGATCAAGATAACCCCCAGAAGGCAAAGCAGGGTCTGCAGCTGCTAAAGTTTTTTGCAACTGAGGACAAAGAAGAGATATTACTGGACAATGCAAAATCATCAATGAAATGGTGTGGACTTTCCAAGCACACAACCAGATCAATTCAA
This sequence comes from Platanthera zijinensis, assembly GCA_039513925.1. Classification (NCBI taxonomy): domain Eukaryota; kingdom Viridiplantae; phylum Streptophyta; class Magnoliopsida; order Asparagales; family Orchidaceae; genus Platanthera; species Platanthera zijinensis. Next base: position 113,916,008 of record CM077079.1, read on the forward strand.
AGGAAAGAACTTAACCTGAGAGGTAAGTTTCTAGCCGATGTCATTGGGAAAGCAATGATATGCAAAACAGACTCCCATGACAAAATTTCAAAAAGGATGTTTGAACTAATGGCTAGGGTCATACTGTCCAAGAGAACTGATTGGGGAAGAGTGATGTTTGAAAGAATAGTGGACTGCTTGACTGAACACAATTTGGGGAGATTCCTTTCACTAATTTTGAGAGAAACTGCTCAAGAAATTCTTAATCTAAAACTTGCTGTAAGAATACACCACATGAGAAGGATGGACATCAGGATACTTGAGAGATGGGACAGGGTGCTTCAGCCCCATGGTCTAGATGTTTTGGAAAGAAAGGGAAGAGAATTGCTACTACTGAGCCCAGCTCCTCTAGCAGCTCATCTCAAGATGAAGAGCCTCATGATCATGATCTATCTTTATCTATTGAAGTGTCCAGGAGGGACATAAATATCCTAGTATCCATCTCGTCTAATCTAACCCCTCCTGTCGTGTTAGCAGACTAGAGTAAGGTACTGTTCCTGAAGTGGATGAGACTGTTGCTGAGTTAGCTGAATCTGATGGAGAGGAAGGAGATGATTTGCCTACAGCCAAGGATGTTGGGCAAATAGTTGAGGAAATTGTTAACATAATATCTGCAGAAATGGAGGATGATGCCTCCAGATTGGAAGATGTAGATAAGCATATGCCTATGTCTGAAGATGAGGAACTACAGGATAAAGTCATGGAAATTCCAAGTGTTGAGGGAAGGATTTCCCAATTTGAGGGGGAGCAACTGGTGCATGAGATAATGCATGATGCATTATTTGTAGGGGAGTAACTGAAGGTTCTTCAAATAGAAGTTGTTGTTGCTGCTAACCTACATGCAAATAAAAGCATTGCAGTGGTTGAGGGGGAGAAACCTTCTAATCTCCCTGGTCATGAGGTACATGATCTAGTATCATCAAAATCTGAGGAAGAGGAAGTCAGTCATGAGAAAGCACACTCCTCACCACATCTAGAAACTGAATATTACAAGAGTGGCACAGATCAAGGAAATGGGAGCAAGCCTATACAAGAATCCTGGATGAGGGCACATCTGCTAGATATGATCAGCTGCCACCTATATTCATGGCCCAGCTAAAAGGTTTGCTAGATGAGAAAATAAGGGAATTAGAACACAATGTGGATAATGCCCTCAAAGATGTTAGAAATGATCTTGAAACTGAGATCAAATCTATAAAGTTTGAACAAAATCTGCTGAATGGAGAAAAATGTAAAATTCCTTACATGAGCTTCTCCTGGTGTAAATTACACCATGGAGAAACTGGATGTGTCAAGCCAGAATATTGATATTATCATTGAGAATCAAAATATTCAGTCTAAGAACTCTGTGACCATTCATGAGAATCATAAAATTCTGAGAAAAGAACATAACATTGAAATCTTCACAAAGATGGATGCTTTCACCAAAATGCCTAATGAACATAGGTTAGAAGTTAAAAATCAAGTAACTGTTGGAGTTAACTACCTAGAAGGGGAAAGAAGCAAAGCTAGCACCTTATAGACTACTCAAGTAATTTAAGAATTAAAAAAGGGGGAGAGAAATGTCATCAGAACAAATACTGAGAATATGGTCTGGGCAACAAATACTGTGAGAGGCTCATTGGGAATGGAGCCACTGTAATATAATAACATCTCAATGATGTCTGACCATGTACAAGAAGCTTTGAACAATATGTATAGCAGTGAAGCCTAAGTTCAAGAAAATCAAGAATATATTCAGTACATTGAAGAAGGTGACAGTGCTAATGCTCAATGGGGAGAGAAGACTACTAGTGCTCAGAATCATTCCTTCAACCCCACAGTAGACCGGTCACTACAGGTCAAAGAAAGAATCACTGATGATGCTGAAGAGGAGGCCAGGCTAAGGAAAAAGAGATATAGAGAAGAAATGGAACAGAGGACTGATTTTGATTAGTGGAGCCCAGAGTCCAGATCTATTATTCTGCTTACTTGAGACCAGGTCAAGAATAAGAGATTAGACAGAGGTAAATGGTACAGCAAGACTTAATGGGATAAAATGGAAAAGAGAGACAAGGAAAGAAGGATTTTCTGGAAGAACAAAAGGCAAATCTTCTCACTCCTGATGCTGTGGAACAATCTAAATACTTTCCCAAGCCTTTCAGCTATTTTGAGAGACAAAAAGATAAAGCTGAAGCTGGAGCTAATAAGGCTAAGACTACTGATCAAACTGATAAGAAAGGAAAGAAGATAGCTGGAGATGAAGACAAGCCGGCAAAGAATCCAGCGGTAGTGGAATTATGATAAGGGAACCAAAAACTTAAAATATTTCAAGTTCTGCTTACAGGGCAAGGGATGAAATACTGTGCTTATGTTGTTTAAACATCTAATCTCTATATGATTAAATATAACAACCATTTGTTATTATCTGTATAATTCATCATTTGCCTTGATTTTGACTTAACTGGTACATCATTTGAGATGGCTATAATTTTTCTAAATTCTGCTGTGATGACGTGTTTTAAATACTTAAAATATGAGTTCGTTAGTGTATACATTGGCTTAGGTTTTGATTTCATCAAATAGGGGGAGATTGTTGAGTCCATTGATCCCAATGTCCTGAATTTGAAGGACCAGCAAAACAATGTATACACATGTTATGATCTAACTTTTTTTCAAGGCAAATGATTACAGTTTGTCCTGATAAGCTATTATGGGATAGGTTGCCTAAGTGGCTAAGATAGGTAAGTTCTTACCTAAGTGGTGGAAAGAAAGATAAATGTCCAAGTCCACAAGCATTGAGTGAAGATTAGTCACTCAATGCCAGATGACTTATAGCGCTGAGTGAATCCTATACAGTCAAAGCCAAGGGAGCGGCAAGCTGAGAAAATGGCTAAGTCCACAGGAATTCAGTGAAGTCAACTCACTCAACGCTATACAGCAAAACGCTGTGAGATAGGCTAAAGCAGTAAAAGCCAAAAGTTGGAATGAGCTGAAATGTGGCCAAGTCCACACGCATTGAGTGAAGTCAACTGACTCAACTCCATGCTTCTAAAGAGAAAGTTGGCTAAGTGTTTTGGCGTTGAGTGATGAAGACAAACTCAACGCCATTCAGCAAAAAGGCTGTAAGTTGAACTGGTTGAACTATGTTCAGATTTCGTCGAACTGAGTTAAGAGTTCGTTGAGCTTAGCTCACATTTCGTGGAGCTAAGTTCAGAGCTTGAGTTCTGAGTTCGTCGAGCTAGGTTCAGAGTTCGTCGAGCTCAACTCACATTTCGTCGAGCTAAGTTTAGAGCTTGAATTCTGAGTTCGTCGAGCTCAGTTCAGAGTTCGTCAAGTTCAGCTCACATTTCGTCGAGCAAAATTCAGAGCTTGAGATTCTGAGTTCGTCAAACAGAGTTCATAGTTCGTCGAGCTCAGATTCACCATTCGTCGAACTCATTTCAAAGTAAGATAGTCTAAGCTAAGTGGTTTTAAGCACAGAAAATTGCTAAGGCAAAAAGCATTGAGTGAGGCGTGCTCACTCAACGCTCTCAACGCCTTTATGCAAAAATGAGTTAAAAGTAAATTGCTTTTAGTAAGGCATGCTCACTCAATGCTCTCAATGATTCAGTTGCTGAAGAAGCAGATATATGGCTAAGGCAGATGGATTTGAGTGAGGGTTGTTCACTCAACGCTCTCAATGCCAAGAAACAGATTTATAATCTAAGTAGTTTGGCATTGAGTGAAGGCTACTCACTCAACGCTAAGAGACAGTAAATCTGTCTAGGTATTTTGGCGTTTAGTGATGCTTACTCACTTAACGATTATGCTAATGTTGCTTGATTTTTGGCTAAGTACACAGTTGGTGACATATGCAAGTAAACATATTTCAAATTAGTGGCGGGATGGCTACAGTACGTGACAAAGGTTGCCGCAGACCTACTGTACGACAATTGGCGTTAAAGCAGAGTTGCAGCCAGCATTAAAAGTTGTGGACCCACTGCTAAAAGAGCCGTTATGTCTTAATAAATAAAAGGAAGTGCTCTTTAAAGAAAAAGAGTTAGTGATAGTGGTTCTTCTTCTCTAGTATTGTTGTGGTACTAAAGAACAGGAAGCTTAAGTCAAAAAGACAAAGAGCAAGTTAGTTGTTGAGATCAACATCTTCAACGGCAAGTTTGCTGGTGCCATCTTCATCTACACCAGTAAGGAAGCTCAGGTTGATTCTCTTAGAAAGAGATTGCAGCAAGAGCCAACCATGCTGCTGTAGCTTCACAGATCCTGCCAATACTTTCTCAAAGAACACACATTTGAGGAGCTATGAAGAAGAAGTTGGAGTTGAGCAGTCAGCTTAGTTCATAAAGGAGCAGAGAAACAGATCTGCTAGTTGCTTCCAGCTTAAGCCACATCATTGTTGCTGTGAAGAAGAGAGAGTAGAATCCTTGATTCAGTTCAGAAAGAGGCAGAATAATATTCTGCTAGTTTCTTACAGCTCAAGTGCATAAACTTGTTATTGTGAAGTAGTTGGGACTAAGGTGCACTCAGTCCAGTAATGGTGATATAGGAAAACTCTCTTGGTATCATAGTGGGAGGGGTTGAGTCTATCTCACCCAAGGCTGATTGTCACAGAGGAATTCCTCTTGTGATCAATTAAGAACCACATCAATCCATTTCCATCTTGTAGGATCCTTCTGGATCTGAGCTGTAAGAGTATTGCAGAACTCTAAGAGTACGGCCTAGTGCCTGAAATTATAGGGATAAAAAGCTTGAGTTATTGTCCTTATAGATAAGGCTGAGGTAGGTTGTTTGAGGACCACTTAGTTGTAGGAGCACTGCTGACGTAGCGGGTGTCTGACATTCGGAGAGCGGTACAGACACAAAGTAGACCTACCATGCCCAACACGCCTTAGATCTACCGTACCTACACAAGAATATATCGTCTTGTTACGAATCGGCTCAAACGTAGCACATAAAACCACAAGGAGGAGAGATAGACTCTAAGACAACGATCAAGAAAAAGAGTCAGATGATTCCCCAAATTAACATAAAGGTTGCCACTCCTTTTTGAGAGTAAAATCTAGGCTATAGCCCAAGATCCACTCACGCAAATAGGATCTACCCGATCCGGATTATAGAAGTTTGTCAACGATGAAATCGATTTCAGAAATTACAAGCGATATATTTAAAACCACGGAAACAACGATTGCTCAATCTCCACAAACTAAAAGCAAGAAAACACAAGAGGTGGGAGGAGAAGTTACCCAACCCGGAATCAACTTGCACACAAGATAAGGTGGGAGATCCACACTCTCCACGGATCAACTAGCATCACACCGAATGGGGCTGCAACCTTCTTCCTTTGAGTCACAACGAAGGAATCCACACCGGTGTCGCACCGAAGAGGGGTGGAGGAAGCAAAGTATGGCTTCACACCAAACAAGGTTGGCGGCTAGGGGAAACCCCTATTGCCGAAATTCTCAAAGGAGAGTTTAGGGTTCAATTCTTCTTGTCTAATATTCTCTTAAAAGGTTCTCCTTAAATAGGAGTTACAAACATACTTTGAACCGTCCAAGATGGAGATGAAATCTCATCCATCGGGGCGGTTAAAAACACACCAAATGTTTTTAAATGAAGGAAATAACAAAATAAAAGTCCTCTCATGAATATAAAATTATTACCCAAGCATGGAATTATTTTATATTCTCAAATATAAAATACAAATAAAATAACTTAAGAGCATAAATTTAAAATGAGCCTTCAAGTGGGCTTAGCACACCGCGGGCGGAGGTTGTAACGTTGTCTTCTGTTAGAATCATCATGTCTCCGAAAGTCTTTATGCTGTAGCGCCTCGGCAACCGAATCATCATCAAGTAGTGGTGGCGAGGCCGCGACATCAATCCTTCCCTGCTTAAAATCACGTATCTCTCATGCGTGGTCCAAGAGGTAGCGGTGGAGAAGAGCGGCATCCAAGCATCTAAGCTCCATCTCGAGAACCCATGAGTCGTCCGAAGGGGGGCGGTCACGCCAACGGATGAGGAAGCGGTAGGTATCACCATCGGTAGTAGCAAGTGCCTCAGGCGTAAGTATCCTATCTGGAGTAAGAAATGTCTTGGGAAACCTGGGGAACATGATAGCAGTAGGAATAAAGGAATGCAACTCACCATCCGATGATTTACCTATGGGGACAGTAAGATAGAGATCATCTGAATTACCGCTCCCCAACCCATTAGAAATTTCAGTGGAAGGAGAGAACGACAAAGAATTCAACTCTTGTGGAGGCTAAACAAACAACGTCAAATCTGAGAGATTAAAAATGGGGGAGATACCCCAATCAGCAGGCAAATCCAAAATGAAAGCATTGTCACCTAGCTTCTTTATAATCTGAAAAGGGCCGACGGACTTTGGTGCTAACTTTTTAATGGTGCTAGTTGGCAGTTGATGAGTCTGATATTTAAAGTGTTTTTTCGGACTCATCTGGGCTAGTTTTCACGCATTTGCACTTCACTTTTAGTATGTTATCGTTGTTGTTTCTTTCATTCAGCTTTTCACGCTAAGTGCTTTGTTTTGGCCCATTGTGGTGTGCGTTTGCGCACTCTTGTGTTGAGGGAAAGTTCTATTAGCTCCTCGCACTTGTTGTTTGATCTTTTTATTTATTTGGGACCTCTGGGGGCTTTGCCTCAGTTGGTATTATTGCTGTATAGGTGGTCAGCACGTCCCGGATTCCATTTCCCGGCCCTATGTAAAACGCACGGTTGTGCGAATTGGTTCTCGCACGGTTCCAGTTCAATCATCCGTTTCACACAGCATTTCTGGGGACTTCTATTTCTACCCGTGCGTTTTGTTCCCGCATGGTTTAGGCCAAACCGTGCGAGAAGGAATCGCACGGTCTGCACATTTTCTCTTTATTCCTGCATTGTGGGGTAAATCGTGTGTTTCCTTCACGCACGGGCAAACGCGCCCGTGCGCGAGTAAAACACACAGTTCCCTCGTTTAACCTTGTTTTCTGTGTTCTGTGTTTACCCGTGCGATTTCCTTCACGCACAGGCAGAAACGCCCGTGCGCGAGTAAAATGCACGGGTCAACGCATCTCCTTTCTCGATCAAGATCTGTAAGTTAATAACGCACGGTTAGCGCACGGTCGTGCGCGGGACCGTGCGTGACCATTTTTCTAATCTTTTTCTATTTAAAGATCATGTTTTCATCATATTAGAGGACCTTCATTCCCAGCCATCTCTCCAGTGATTTTAGGGCAAAACTTTGTCGTTCCACCAAGGAGAGGAGATCCGGGAAAGCATTCAATACCAAATCAAAGCCGGAGCTTCCTCTCGGCCTACTCCTTCATCCTCGAGCTTCAAGGGGAGATTCAACCTAGCTTTCTCCATCAAGCTAGGATAAGTTGTGCAATCTTCCGCCGGCTCGTGATATGAAGAAGACGGTTCAATTGGGAGTGAGTGAAAGCCTCCTCTACCCGGACGCAGTTGAGGACTGAGCTTGTACGCGGATTGATAACTCGGTGAATCCAACCGTGAAACCTCGGCAAGACTTAGGATCCGGTCAATTTCGCACACTTTTCCTCTCTTGTTGTTGTGAGTATTATTAATCTCTTGTATTTGATGAAGTGTACTTATTGTAAAACACGTTATTTGGTAATCATGTCTATGTGATTGTTTATGTTCGTTATTTGCTTGAGGTGCGCCTTTATATCCATCTGCCATCCATCCGTTCTTGCCGCTCTAGCGATTTCTAGTGGCATGAGTTGCGAAGAGATGCTTACGACCCTCAAATTCTAGTTCTTACGCTTGAATACTCGTCCATCCGCCTAGCGATTCAATGAAGAGTGGCCTGTGTAGTCTTCCTTCCCTCCTGGAGAAGCGATGCATAGCGGCAATGCATAGGAGTAGTTGTTAGTGTTTTATTTTCTTTTATCGCAATATCAAAAACCCCATCGTATATGCCGACCTAAGGAATTCAATCTTAAGTCCTCCTCGAAATTAACTACACCTTTCTGTGTTCCTTGAGAGATCAATACTTGGGGATATTCTCCCATTTTATATTACTTGTGCGACCGGTACACTTGCCGTCACATTCACATCAAGTTTTTGGCTCAGTAACTGGGGAACACAGTCGTGTGAGTTTCTGGAGAGGGAGACGTGAGATTGCTTTCCTTTCTCTTTGTAAATCGCTTTTGTTTTGTTCTATTTCTGTTTAGCTTGCCTTTTTCTTCTTTGTTTAGGCAACTGTAGTGATATATTGCTGGATTTAGTAATTTGCACGATTTATTTTTAATCTACTATTTCGACACCATGTGGGGATATTCGTATGCCCAATATAGTTGGTGTGGAAAGTCCTCCCATGCTAGTCATGAATGCCCCACGAGAGATATTGAGCATAAGCCTCAGCCCACAATGCATGAGATGTTGTTTTCCTACAGCCCTTCAAATACTATGCCCCGTGCTTATGGTCATTCGTACTCGCCGCATACACCGTTCTCTTATGCTTCTCCGATCTCACAAGGACCGTAGAGTACTGGGAGAAAGTGTTTTTATTTTGGTAGAACAGATCATGTCCTGGAGGATTGTGTTGAGTACCTCTGTGTTATGGAAGAGGATGATGAGCAAGACATCCGGATCATCCCGACTCCTACCCTCGGTGGCATACCTTTATCGTCTTGTTATGTGACCCTGTCACCTTCATTTTTTGAAGGGAATGATGCGAACACAACCACTAGATGGTTGGATGATCTAGGCTTCGACGTGGCTGAGCCCATCTCTCCTGTGCATACATCTCCAAGTGTGGAGCCGATTCTTTTTGAGGAACCTGTGCTTGAATTTTATCCAAGCAATGTTCTTCCTCCTTTTGTGCATTCTACTACAGTCGTTGCTTACGACCTTTTAGACGATGCATCGCAAGTTGAGGCTTATGATACATGGATTGTTTCCACCCCTGTGGAGGAGGACAACCTTCCTGGTGTTGAGGATTCTCCCTCAACACCAGTGGAGGAAGTCCAAGTCTTGGTGGAGGCATCTATGGATCCTGCCTAGCCTTTTTTTATTGTCGGCAATGCGCACGATATTTTTCTACCTCAGCCTTTGGGGAGTGAGACCGAGATCACTCCCCCGATTAGTTCCTTATATTCTTCATTTCTTTTATTTCTTGATCCCCCTTCTCTATCTGAGCCTATGCAGGTTGAGTCTCTATAGGTACTTCAGGATGACATGGAGCACTCTTCTCAATTCAATGATCACGGCATCCTTATGTGCGTGGAGGTTGATCCCTCCTCCATTGAGGAAGCCTTAGTCGTTGTCTTCTCCTCCTGCATACCTACTGTGGATGATACCTTGCAGGGCAAGGATTTTTTGTGCGAGTTGAGTAAGGACCAAGCCTCCTCCTCATCTTACATTCTGTTTCCTCTACTTGCAGTTTGCAAGTATTATTATTCAGTTAGAGGGGTTACTGTTCTATCACTGTATCGGTACCCATTACTTACACGGATATTAGGACAATTGCATGTTCATTTTTTATTTCATAGGCCCATTAGCTAGAACTGTATATAAGTCAAATAAGTCGTGCTGGGATGACAGTAACCCCAGTAGTAATCTTACTTTTATTGCATTTTCATTTTCGTAGTTAGAGTAGGTAGTTACTTTTTATTCATTTTTTGTATATCTATTTTCTTTTGTTTTTACGGAGCTCACCCCTGTAGGTATTCTTGACAACTTCGTGTTGGCGGGGTTGTGATTCTTTGTATGGTGGGTCTGCTTCAGGTTTTCACGCATCTTTTGGTATGCTCACTGGCTGAGCATTTGGCAACCTCTTCCCTTGTCTCTTTTTGATTTAAATATTTATATCATTTGCTGCGTGGTTTAGTTTAAGTCAGGGGGTGTAACGTCCCAATTCGCGCTAGGCCCCTCGCACGAGTTTTGAGTCAAGACACTTGACTCAGGCTCGGGGCGCACTGGCAAAAGGTGTCAAGTGCGTTGGATAGAGTGTAGGGTTGGGTGATATCCAATGGATCGAAAGGGGATGGCCTAAGGGAAAATCGTCAAGAATACCTTGTGATTCTCGCCGATCGTCGAGTATCGATGAGAATACTCAACGCTCTCAACGCTAGATTTCCGATAGGAATGGCTTAAGGGAAAATCGTCGAGAATACCTGGTGATTCTCGCCGATCGTCGAGTATCGATGAGAATACTCAACGCACTCAACGCCAGATTTCCGATAGGAATGGCCTAAGGGAAAATCGTCGAGAATACCTGTTGATTCTCACCGATCGTCGAATATCGATGAGAATACTCAACGCTCTCAACGCCGGATTTCCGATAAGAATTGATGAAGGAAAAATCGTCAAGAATGCCTGGTGATTCTCGCCGATTGTCAAGTATTGATGAGAATACTCAACGCACTCAACACCAGATTTCCGATAAGTTAGGCTAATAGAAAATCTCCTGGTATCATTGTTGATACCCGACGAATTCGTCGAGAATGCCTGACGATTCTCGCCGATCGTCGAGAATGACAGATGATTCCCGCCGAATTTGACTTGTGCGTTTTCTTCGCCCAAACAGATTTGTTGGCTTGCACAGGCGGACCGAACTGGGCTTCGGGATTCGTGCTGGATGATTCCTTGGACTGGGTCACTTCAATATGACCCATTATGAGCGGTCCAATGGGGCGTTGACACGTGGCAGAAGATGTTACCTAATACATCGGCTTATAAAGGGACGTTAAAGCCGAACCCTAGCCTTGCGCCGATCAACCCTTGCCGTCATCGTGGAACTCGCGAACCGTTGGAGCTGAGGGAAGTCGGAGCCCTTGGAGGCGGCCTTCTCTCGATCTCTCTCTCTCTCTCTTTCCTTTGCCATGAAGAACAAGCACCAAGCAAGGGATGCCGCAAAGAAGAACGACTAGATCCATGGCCGGGAATGTTGGTACCGCCGGAAACGAGGTGAGCTTCCTCCCCTCTCCCTTGGTGCTAGATCTGTAGTTATATTCTAGGAGAGATATCGACTCCATAGAGTCTTGATGGTGAGGAGGAGATTTCTTAGGGAAAGCCATGCCTAGGTTGTTTTCTAGGCTTTAGTCTTCTTCAACCTCTTCATCATTCAAAGTGAAGATGAGAGAGTGATTCGTGGAGAAGTACGGCTTTGTGAGGGTGAATAAGGGTGGACTAAGTTTCTGGAGAAGTTTTTTGGAGATCGGTGCAAGGAGGAAGATGAACGGATGTCGTTCATCTCACTTTAAGATGAGTTCAAAAATCTGATTTCTGCATGCAGCGATCTTCGCCGCCTGTTTCGGAGGAGTTCTGTTCATATCTGGGTTTTCGACTCAACATAAAGTCGTAGCCCACGAAAATACCTTTCCAACAAGTTGTTTCACGTTTCCAGGCGATACCTGTAGCCACGGGAAAGTCCGTTCGAGTTTGCTGCGATTGGGGGAAAATTATGTCCAGGAAATCTGTATCCTGTACGCAGCAGACTTCGAGTCGAATTTCTGGTCTGATGCGACCAGATCTGGGTTTTTGACTAAACATAAAAGTCGTAGCCCTCCCGAATACCTTTCCAACGAGGGGTTGATCGTTTATAGCGGATTCCTGTAGCTCCTAGAATTCCAGTTTTGGTGGCAGGCTATACAATAATAATGCCCATGTTAACTCATGGTTAAGTGTACTCTTTTGAAAGTATGATGTGTAATTTATATCCTTTGGCTCCCTTAATCATGATGCTATAATTAAACTTATGAATGTTATGCTTAACATTGGTAGCCATCTAGGTTAATGGTGATGTGAATTGAGATAGGATGGCTAGTGATCAATGGAGGTTGAGCTTGGTTGAAGAATATAGCTATCATGTGATGAATTGAGGTGATCGACTGAATAGATAGTTATGATGGTGATGAACTTTATTGGGAGAGTATTTTGTAACCGTCATCCGAGCCTAATGGGTTTTGTTGATAACCGATGCTTAGAGATGTAATCTCCCTACGGGTAGCATCGAGTGAGTTGTGATGGTGCATGTGGTGTGCGACGACTCGATGTGTCGCGATACTGAGATAATGAATGTGGCAGGTCTACGGGCTTGTCAGTCATCACACCGATGGGAGCCAATAGTTAGACCTTGGGCGGTAGGGCTAGACACTTGGTGTCCATAAACCGAGGTCTCCTCCGTGCCGTGAGAACGGTTGGGATTGCGCCTTGTGCGATTCCGAGGTTCCTTTCGATTCGAAATCAAAGGCCAGGTTGGGTTGTGTTCTTGGTGCACATCTACCCAAGACCCCTTCTGATCCGTAGTACGCATGTGAGCTACGCTGTTGTGTTCTTAGCGTTGAGGCGCACGGAGGCCTAGGACAGGAAGTGTGGATACCACCTAGTAGTGGAGACGCCCGCTCTACTGTCACTATCTGGCCACGACGGTTGACGCCTGAGAGGTTAGCTACCTGCTCGAAAAGTGGGAACTTCAAGTCTGTGTCGACATAGTAACTTGCTTGTGGGTGAACATGGGTCGGTCATTGCATAGCATTCATACCATACCATTCATATCATGCACAAGATCCTTATCGTATAAGTTTGTATGGGCACCCTTATACGATGAGTTACTTTTATGTTAAGCTGAACCTTAACTTATAAGTTTGTATGGGCACTCTTATAAGTTAAGTTACTATTCCTGTTGTAGATTACCTGCTGATTAATTATTTGATTTAATAGAACTGCTAGCTTACTTCATAGAGATATTATTCTTACCAGTTCCTTGTCACCTGCTTGATTACTCCTGTTATATATATACATATTGTACTTGTTTCCTTTCTCCGCCCGGTGTCGAGGAGTCGCCGGGGGAGCGGATGTGAAGCCACTTAGTCTTTATGACTAACGGTTGCTACGTCTTCCATTTTAGGAGGAAACCCCGCAGATAGGCCAGCAGCAGGACATCCAGGCCCGGACGACAGGACCTGAGGTGACGGTACCGTCGATACCGTCCGTGACAGTTGTGAGTGTTTTGTTGTAGCCTCTTGGCAAACAGTTTTTAGACTCTGATATTTTATAAGCTCGTTATGCTTCTTATTTTCCCTTCGTTTTGGACTTAAAACAATGTGTGAATTGACTTTCTTTTTATCTTATGATTGGGTTGGCATAGTACATTGATATTGGTTGTAGCCGGCGGAATAGGCGTCTTGTAGTACAGACTAACCCGTGTGTTAGTGCTACCGCAAGGCGGCTACTATGGACATAAGACTCCCCTCGTGCCGTGTTTTGTGTTCCGGGAGGGGGGTCTTACAAATGGTATCAGTTTGTCGCGATCCTCACCTAAAGAAATCATTAAAAAATGGGCCACTCCCGTTCGATTAGTCAGCTTGGGGACAAACTGACTTAGAGGAAGCAGTGGTGTGCCCATATGTAATTCACAATAAGTTTGTCCAACTTTGACCTTAGTTTTAGCTAACCTGACCCTAGTTTGTACCTTATGCATAGGTCCCAGCGCAGGTGGAGCCGGTTGGGGGTACTCCTACCCCTTCCGTTCCTTCACAATTCCAACAGTCAGAGCTGGGGCAAACGCTGTCAGCAATATTAGATGCTTTTAGAGCCCAACAAGCTCCGGTGCAGCAACAAGATCCGGGCTCCAACCGGTTGAGCACCTTCCGTGCCCTGTCCCCTCCTGCTTACCTAGGGATAGAGTCGACGGTGCGTACCGAAGTGTAGATTGATACCGTTGAAGAGCTGATGGCCGGTATAAGATGCCCGAGCAATATGGCAGTCACCTTGGTGGTGACGTTGCTGGAGCTGCACGACAAACGATGGTGGAAGTCCCTCATGGGCTCCACCTTTCGAGGGCGAGTGTACACAGACATTAGTTGGAGTGAATTCTCGGAAGCTTTCTTGGAACATTTCATCCCCTCTTCTGCATGGGATGGACTTGAGGAGAGATTTCTACAACTGAAGCAGGGATCGAAATCGGTGACGGAATACCAGCAAGAGTTCCAACACCTCGCTAGGTTTGCCGATTCTTATGACTTGGATGATAGAGGCTATGCGAAGCGCTTTTACAAAAGGTTAAGGGACCCCCTGAGACAGGCCCTTTTGTTTATAGCTGACGCTAGCCTGGCAGAAATTATTGACATGGCAAAGAGACTAGAGGAAGATCACATGGAAAGTAATAAGAGACCTGCAGAAGGGGTGATGGAAGTCGGCCCCAGTAATAAAAGGAGACATGATCATGGTAGAGGAAGAGGAAAGCAGAGAGGCGGCCGGTGGTTCAACCGGAACTATAGAATGGAGCACCCGATTCTGCAGCCACCAGCTTTGCCTCCACCACCACAACAGCAACAATTTCAACAACCTGGGGGCCGACGAGACATAGTGTGTTTCGAGTGCAACCAACCGGGGCACGTCCGGCGTTTCTGCCCGCGGTTGTTCGTGAATGCTCCTCTTGCTCTCCCTCCAGCAGCTCCTCGTGGACGGGGGCATATGCGTGGTCGGGGACGGAGACCACCAGGGAGAAATCAGGGACATGCGCGGGAGCAGGTGTTCGCATTGGATATGACCCAAGCGCGCAACCCGCAAGAGGTTATCGCAGGTACGTACTGAGTTTATTAATAGTGCTCGGACATGTTTCATTTTATGATACATGGAACATGCACATCCCTAGCTAGTGGTTATATCTTGATATTTTAGGCACCATCATGGTTAGTGGGAGCCCCGCTTATGCGTTATTTGATACGGGCGCATCTCACACGTTCATTTCGGCGGACTTCGTGAAAGACTTAGAGAGGGTGCACCATTTCACTAGCACTACGCAAAGGGTGCATCTCCCGGATGGATCCGAGATGACATTGTTTGCCAGTTGTGACTTCGACACGCTCATAGGAGGGAAGTTCTTTGAAACTGCAGCGACAGTATTGAAGATTCCGGAGTTCGACCTCATTTTGGGCATGCATTGGTTGGACTGGCACCATGCCAGAATTAATTGTGCGGAGAAGCAAGTTACTTTGAGGCATGGAGACTCGGAAGTCGTCTTCCAAGGTATTAGATTCGCACCTCGTAAACTGTTATCTTCAATTCAGGTTATAAAATCTCATATGGAGGGGGACGAAGTCTATATAATTTGTTTGGAGTTGAAGAAGATGGCATTAGATTTCAAAGATATGCGGGTGGTGCGGGATTTCCCCGAGGTATTCCCCGAGAAATTTCCGGGACTACCACCGCATAGGGAGGTGGATTTCCTATATCAAGCTAGTTCCGGGTGCCAAGCCCGTTTCACGGGCTCCTTAACAAATGGCTCCGAAGGAACTTGCGGAGTTTAGAGTCCAACTTCAGGAATTGGTGGAAGCAGGCTTTGTTCGCCCAAGTTCGTCACCTTGGGGAGCTCTTGTTTTGTTCGTTAAGAAGAAGGACGGCACCCTACGGTTGTGCATAGATTATCGAGAATTGAATCGGTTAACGGTGCGGAACACCTACCCTCTACCCCGCATCGATGAACTATTTTATCAGTTGGTGGGATCACATTGGTTCTCCAAGTTGGACCTGCGGTCGGGGTATTATCAGCTGAGAATACAAGAGGACGATATTCAGAAAACGACGTTTAGCTAAAGATACGGCCTATATGAGTTCACTGTGATGCCATTCGGGCTCACGAACGCCCCTTCAGTCTTTATGAGTTTGATGAACAATGTGTTCGGCCCCTATTTGGACATCTTTGTCATCGTGTTCATCGATGACATTCTGGTCCACTCCAAGACAGAAGCGGAGCACGCCGAACATCTAGCCTTAGTACTGGAGAAGTTAAAGGAACACGCTTTATTTTCCAAGTTCAGCAAATGCGAGTTTTGGCTCCAAGAGGTTGCCCTCTTGGGCCATGTGATTAGTGGGGCTGCGCTAGCAGTGGATCCGGCCAAGGTGCGGGTCGTGAAGGAATAGTTGCCATTGAAGTTGGCGGCCGACGTACGGAGCTTTCTTGGACTTGCCGGGTACTATCGCAAGTTTGTGAAAGGCTTCTCGAAGGTCGCCCTTCCCCTTGCCACACTGACGAAGAAGGGTGTGCCGTACGAATGGACACCCCAGTGCGAAGCCGCGTTCCAAGAGTTGAAGGACCGGCTCACGACCGTACCCATCCAAGCCCTCCCGTCAGGGAAGGAAGGCTTTCAAGTTTACACGGATGCGTCGTACCAAGGGATGGGAGCCATGTTGATGCAGAATGGGCACGTGATTTCTTATGCTTCAAGACAGTTGAACAAGCATGAAGCCAACTATCCGGTGCATGATTTGGAGTTGGGAGCGGTGGTGTTCGCCCTAAAGATTTGGAGACACTATCTGTATGACATCCACTGCGAGATCTTCTCGGATCATAAGAACTTAAAGTACGTCCATACTCAAAAGGAGTTGAATTTGAGACAACGGCGGTGGTTGGAGTTTTTGTGTGACTACGAATTCACCTTGAACTACCACCCCGGAAAAGTTAATTTCGTAGCTGATGCCTTGAGTCGAAAAGTACCGGGATCGAGCACGGAGCCCCGTTTGATGAGCATGGAGTTAGTGCGGATACTTAGGGAGATGGAGATCACGTTGGTATTTTAGGATCAACCGGAAGAGTATACAGAATACTTGGCCGCGATGAGTATAGTTTGAATTATACGGGACCGGATTCGGATGGAGCAGAAGGAGGATTTGGCTCTAATCCCAATTTCAAGTCAATTGAGGATGGGACGACGGAAGAGTACTTCTTAAAAGACGGCCTCGTCCATTTTCGTGGACGGCTTTATATCCCCGAAGGTGGCAATATTCGAGAGGATATCCTAAAGGAGGCTCATTGCTCCCAATATTAAGTACATCCTGGGATCGCAAAAATGTACACCGATTTGCGAAAGACGATATGTTGGTCGGGCATGAAGAGGGATGTCAAGTATTTTGTTACGCATTGTGTGGCTTGCCAAATGGTGAAGGCAGAGTGCAGAAGTCCCGGTGGAATGTTACAGTCATTGCCCATCCCAGAATGGAAGTTTGAGGATATCTCCATGGACTTCGTACACGGATTACCTCGCTCACGCTCGGGGAATGATTCGGTGTGGGTGATTGTCGATCGCTTGACCAAAGTAGCCCGGTTTATCCCAATGAAGAAGGAGGCGCATGTGGATGTTTTGGTGCGCCTATTCGTAGAACAGTTTGTACGGTATCATGGAGTGTCGAAGACGATCGTCTCTGACCAAGATTGCCGGTTTACGTCAAGAGAATGGAGGGCTGTACAGGCTTACTTGGGCTCGCATCTCACTTTCAGCACAGCTTTTCATCCTCAGACGGACGGGCAATCTGAACGGACCATTCGAACATTGGAGGACCTGTTGAGATTGTGTGTGATAGATAGGGGGGAACCGTGGGAAAGACTCTTGCCCTTAGTGGAATTCTCCTATAACAACAGCCATCAAGCTAGCATTGGTATGGCACCCCATGAAGCTCTATACGGAAGGAGGTGTAGGACCCCCTTGTCCTTGGTGTAAGACGAAGACCCGAAGTCATTGGGCATAGAGTATATTGATGATACTGATGCGGTAGTCAGATTGATTCGGGATCGTATGCTTGAGGCTCAGAGTCGGCAAGCGAGGTATTATAACGCGAAACACCGGATGGTGGAATTTCAAGTGGGAGATAAGGTGTTTCTGAAAATCCGGCCAATGCATGGAGTATCACGAGTACGAGGCGTGAAGAAGCTAAGCCCAAGGTACATTGGACCTTATGTCATAGTGGAATGGATTGGCCCGCTGGCCCACCGGTTAGAGTTGCCACCAGAACTGGGGAACCTCCACGACGTGTTCCATGTATCATCTCTCCGGAAAGCATTGATGCGGCCCGATCAATACACCCCCATAACTGATGGTGCTGTTGCATCTGATAGGTATGTGCGATTGGAGCCGGTGCGGATCGTTGACAACGAGGTGAGAGCCCTGCGCCGTAAAAGTGTGCCTCTGGTAAAAGTGTTATGGTCTAATCATGGGAAGGAAGAATTTACTTGGGAGCCGGTGGACTTAATGCGGAAGCGCTCCCAGAGCTGTTCTCCCAAGGTAACATTTTATAGCGCATATTATTTTGTACTTGCATCCCCATAGCCCTAGCCTGATTTCGGGGATGAAATCTTTTATTTTGTTTATAGGATTTGTAACGTCCCAATTCGCGCTAGGCCCCTCGCACGAGTTCTGAGTCAAGAGACTTGACTCGGGCTCGGGGCGCACTGGCAAAAGTTATCAAGTGCGTTGGATAGAGTGTAGGGTTGGGTGATATCCAACGGATCGAAAGGGGATGGCCTAAGGGAAAATCGTCGAGAATACCTGGTGATTCTCGCCGATCGTCGAGTATCGATGAGAATACTGAACGCTCTCAACGCCAGATTTTCGATAGGAATGGCCTAAGGGAAAATCGTCGAGAATACCTGGTGATTCTCGTCGATCATCGAGTATCGATGAGAATACTCAACGCTCTCAACGCCAGATTTCTGATAGGAATGGCCTAAGGGAAAATCGTCGAGAATACCTGGTGATTCTCGCCGATCGTCGAGTATTGATGAGAATACTCAACGCTCTCAACGCCGGATTTCCGATAAGAATTGCCGAAGGGAAAATCGTCAAGAATGCCTGGTGATTCTCGCCGATCGTCGAGTATCGATAAGAATACTCAACGCACTCAACGCCAGATTTCCAATAAGTTAGGCTAAGGGAAAATCGTCGGGTATCATTGTTGATACCCGACGAATTCGTCGAGAATGCCTGACGATTCTCGCCGATCGTCGAGAATGACAGATGATTCCCGCCGAATTTGACTTGTGCGTTTTCTTCGCCCAGACAGATTCACTGGCTTGCACAGGCTGACCGAACCGGGCTTCGGGATTCGTGCTGGATGATTCCTTGGACCGGGTCACTTGAATATGACCCATTATGAGCGGTCCAATGGGGCGTTGACACGTGGCAGAAGATGTAACCTAATACATCGGCTTATAAAGGGACGTTAAAGTCGAACCCTAGCCTTGCGCCGATCAACCCTTGCCGTCATCGTGGAACTCGCAAACTGTCGGAGCCGAGGGAAGTCGGAGCCCTTGGAGGCGGCCTTCTCTCTCTCTCTCTCTCTCTCTCTCTCTCTCTTTCCTTTGCCGTGAAGAACAAGCACCAGGCAAGGGATGCCGCAAAGAAGAACGACTAGATCCATGGCCGGGAATATTGGTACTGCCGGAAACGAGGTGAGCTTCCTCCCCTCTCCCTTGGTGCTAGATCTATAGTTATATTCTAGGAGAGATATCGACTTCATAGAGACTTGATGGTGAGGAGGAGATTTCTTTGGGAATGTCATGCCTAGGTTGTTTTCTAGGCTTTAGTCTTCTTCAACCTCTTCATCATTCAAAGTGAAGATGAGAGAGTTATTCGTGGAGAAGTACGGCTTTGTGAGGGTGAATAAGGGTGGATGAAGTTTCTGGAGAAGTTTTTAGGAGATCGGTGCAAGGAGGAAGATGAACGGATGCCGTTCATCTCACCTTAAGATGCGTGCAGAAATCTGATTTCTGCACGCAGCGATCTTAGCCGCCAGTTTCGGAGGAGTTCTGTTCATATCTGGGTTTTTGACTCAACATAAAAGTCGTAGCCCTCAAAAATACCTTTCCAACTAGTGGTTGCATGTTTCCAGTCGATACCTGTAGCCACGGGAAAGTCCGTTCGAGCCTGCTGCGATTGGGGGAAAATTATGTCCAGGAAATCTGTATCCTGTACGCAGCAAACTTCGAGTCGAATTTCTGGTGTGATGCGACTAGATCTGTGTTTTTGACTCAACATGAAAGTCGTAGCCCTCACGAATACCTTTCCAACGAGGGGTTGAAAGTTTATAGCGGATTCCTCTAGCTCTTGGAATTCTTGTTTTGGTGGCAGGCTATATAATAATAATGCTCATGTTAACTCATGGTTAAGTGTACCCTTGTGAAAGTATGATGTGCAATTTATATCCTTTGGCTCCCTTAATCATGATGCTATAATTAAACTTATGAATGTTGTGCTTAACATTGGTAGCCATCTAGGTTAATGGTGATGTGAATCGAGATAGGATGGCTAGTGAACAATGGAGGTTGAGCTTGGTTGTAGAATATAGCTATCATGTGATGAATTGAGGTGATCGACTGAAAAGATAGTTGTGATGGTGATGAACTTTATTGGGAGAGTATTTTGTAACCGTGATCCGAGCCTAATGGGTTTTGTTGATAACCGATGCTTAGAGATGTAGTCTCCCTACGGGTAGCATCAAGTGAGTTGTGATGGTGCATGTGGTGTGCGACGACTCGATGTGTCGCGATACTGAGATAATGAATGTTACAGGTCTACGGGCTTGCCAGTCGTCACACCGATGGGAGCCAATAGTTAGACCTTGGGCGGTAGGGCTAGACACTTGGTGTCCTTAAACCTAGGTCTCCTCTGCTCCATGAGAACGGTTGGGCTTGCGCCTCGTGCGATTCCGAGGTTCCTTCCGATTCAAAATCAAAGGCCAGGTTGGGCTGTGTTCTTGGTGCACATCTACCCAAGATCCCTTCTGAGCCGTAGTACGCATGTGAGCTCCACTGTTGTGTTCTTAGCGTTGAGGCGTACGGAGGCCTAGGACAGGTAGTGTGGATACCACCTAGTAGTGGAGACGCCCGCTCCACTGTCACTGTCTTGCCACGACGGTTGACGCCTGAGAGGTTAGCTACCTGCTCGAAAAGTGGGAACTTCAAGTCTTTGTCGACATAGCAACTTGCTTGTGTGTGAACATGGGTCGGTCATTGCATAGCATTCATACCATACCATTCATATCATGCACAAGATCCATATCGTATAAGTTTGTATGGGCACCCTTATACGATGAGTTACTTTTCTGTTAAGTCGAACCTTAACTTATAAGTTTGTATGAGCACTCTTATAAGTTAAGTTACTGTTCTTATTGTAGATTACCTGCTGATTAATTATTTGATTTAATAGAACTGCTAGCTTACTTCATAGAGATATTATTCTTACCAGTTCCGTGTAACCTGCTTGATTACTCATGTTATATATATACATATTGTACTTGTTTCCTTTCTCCGCCCGGTGTCGAGGAGTCGCCGGGGGAGCGGATGTGAAGCCACTTAGTCTTTATGACTAACGGTTGCAACATCTTCCATTTTAGGAGGAAACCCCGCAGATAGGCCAGCAGCAGGACATCCATGCCCGGACAACAGGACCTGAGGTGTCAGTACCATCGATACCATCTGTGACTGTTGTGAGTGTTTTGTTGTAGCCTCTTGGCAAACAGTTTTTAGACTCTGATATTTTAGAAGCTCGTTATGCTTCTTATTTTCCGCTTCGTTTTTGACTTAAAGAAATGTGTGAATTGACTTTCTTTTTATCTTATGATTGGGTTGGCATAGTACATTGATATTGGTTGTAGCCGGCGGAATAGTCGTCTTGTAGTACAGACTAACCCGTGTGTTAGTGCTACCGCAAGGCGGCTACTCTGGGCATAAGACTCCCCTCGTGCCGTGTTTTGTGTTCCGGGAGGGGGGTCTTACAGGTGGAGAGCTGATGTTTGTTACCTTTTGCACGTGCACATTTCATTTGCATACTAGAAGTTCTTGTTGTTTTATTTTGATTATTTCATTGCAACGCACACCACTGCTCCCACATGAGCGCGTGCTTAGATGTTAGCGTGCTGCGAGTTAAACTCGTTTCTTTGTTAGATTTGGGAAAATTATTGTGCTACTTAGGATTGTGAGACGGAGTAAAATGTTGACCTTGTTGTGCTCCTAGTCGAGTGCTCTCGTCTCGTGTAGAAATTCGAATAGATTTAATTTTTCTGTATGTTTATAGTTTTATATTCTTCTATTTGCGTAAATACTTTTATTCTAATAAAAAATTGGTGAATCCGGTGTGAATCGAATGGTAGTGTAGGGATGTGTGTAGCCGTCACTAGGCTCATTTTGCTCGAGTCGGGAGGAAGGATCTTCTTTCTCGGTTTCTAAGAACTTGCCCCAAGCTTCTCTCAAAGCATTGTCGCATGGTTAGTCTAGCGTGAGCGTGATGTAGGCCATCATTTTGGTCTGGTTGAGCTTTGTACCGTTCCTAACATCTTATCCTCGCTAAGTCCCGTTGTGCCTACCCTTCTTTTGATTCAGCTCCACCATTATTTCACCAGAGCCTCATAGACGATCCTAGCCGCACACCAAAGTCGAGCTTTAGTGTTTTACATTTTCATGTTGGGGTGTGATGTGGTGAGATTCTTTGTAAATATGTGGATGTGCTCCAAAGCTTCCATATGCTGATATTGTTAAAATAAAAGAAAATGATTTAAATAAAAAAAATGTGAAAATGAAAAGTGAAGAGAAAAAGTTTGATTGTTAATCTTTTTGGAGATGTGATTGTATTTGGAGTAGGTGGTGTACACACCCATATGTTAAAAGTTTAGTTTGTGGGCGTGGTGTACCCGCATATATTTTGGTTAGCTGTAGGATTCTTTTTATGATAGCTCATTTGGGTTAGGTGCATAGCCTTCCTATTTATCTTTATTTACCTCACCGTAACACAAGCCTCGTGATTATCCTAAAGTCCTATGGATTCACGCTTCAGTCGAACTAATGCTGTGGAGAGAGTGTGAACGGGCAAGCGTGTGGTTCCCAATATTGGTGGATTCCTTTGGAGGTGATCTTAAGCCCTGGTCTTTGCCAAAGCTCACCTTAGTGTCCTACCCACTTTCTTCCTATGCGTGACAGGATGATTCACCGTGATTCCATTTTTGAGTAATAATAAAATTTTGATACGCATTGTGAAAAGTATAAACTATTTTGCATACTTAGAAATTTCTTCTATCTTATTTATACGCGTACAAGCATACGACTTCGCATGATTCTTTGTATCGCAATTTCCTTGTTAGCCAAATTATTTTCCCTATCTGCATTGATTTTGTTTGCTCGGGACGCAAAAACAGTTAAGTCTGGGGGTGTGATGAGTCTGATATTTATAGTGTTTTTCGGACTCATCTGAGCTAGTTTTCACGCATTTGCACTTCACTTTTAGTATGTTATCGTTATTGTTTCTCTCATTCAGCTTTTCACGCTAAGTTCTTTGTTTTTTCCCATTGTAGTGTGCATTTGCGCACTCTTGTGTTGAGGGTAAGTTATGTGAGCTCCTCGCACTTGTTGTTCGATCTTTTTATTTATTTGGGACCTCTGGGGGCTTTGCCTCAGTTGGTATTATTGCTGTGCAGGTGGTAAGGACGTCCCGGTTTCCATTTCCTGGCCCTTTGTAAAACGCACGATTGTGCGAATTGGTTCTCGCACGGTTCGAGTTCAATCGTGAGTTTCACACAGCATTTTTGGTGACTTCTGTTTCTACCCATGCGTTTTGTTCCCGCACGGCTTAGGCAAAACCGTGAGAGAAGGAATCGCACGGGCTACACATTTTCTCTTTATTCCTACATTCTGGGGTAAATCGTGCATTTCCTACATGCACGGGAAAACGTGCCCGTGCGCGAGTAAAACACACGGTTCCCCTATTTTATCCTATTTTCTGTGTTCTGTGTTTACCCGTGCGATTTCCTTCACGCACGGGCGGAATGGCCCGTTCGTGAGTAAAATTCACGGGTCAACGCATCTCCTTTCGCGATTAAAGATCTGTAAGTTAATAACGCACAGTTAGCGCTCGGTCATGCGCGGGACCGTGCGTGACCATTTTTCTGATTTTTTTCTATTTAAAGCGCAGATTTTCACCATTTTAGAGGACCTTCGTTCCCAGCCATCTCTCCCGTGATTTTAGGGCGAAACATTGCCGTTCCACCAAGGATAGGAGATCCGGGAAAGCATTCAACGCCAAATCCAAGCCGGAGCTTCCTCTCGGCCTCCTCCATCCTCTAGCTTCAAGAGGAGATTCAACCTAGCTTTCTCCATCAAGCTAAGAGAAGTTGTGATATCTTCCGCCGACTCGTGACACGAAGAAGATGGGTCCATTGGGAGTGAGTGACAACCTCCTCTACCAAGGACGCAGTTGATGACAGACCTTGGATGTGGATTTAAAACCCGGCGAATCCAACCGTGAAACCTCGGCAAGACTTCAGATCCGGTCAATTTCGCACACTTTTCCTCTCTTGTTGTTGTGAACATTGTTAATCTCTTGTATTTGATGAAGTGTACTTATTGTAAAATACGGTCATTGGTAATCATGTCTATGCGATTGTTTGTGTTCATTATTTTCTTGAGGTGCGCCTTTATATCCATCCGCCATCCATTCGTTATTGTCGCTCTATCGATTGCTAGAGGCGTGTGTTGCGAAGAGGTTCTTATGACCATCAAATTCTAGTTCTTACGCTTGCCTACTCATCCATCCGCCTAGTGATTCGGTGCATAACGGCCTGTGTGGTCTTCCATCTCGCCTGGAGAAGCGATGCATAGCGGCATTGCATAGGAGAAGTGGTTAGTGTTTTATTTTCTTTTATCACAATATCAAAACCCCCATCGTATAAGCCGACCTAAAGACTTCAATCTCAAGTCCTCCTAAAAATAAACTCCACCTTACTGTGTTCCTTAAGAGATCAATACTTGGGGAAATTCGCCCATTTTATATTACTTGTGCGACCGGTACAATTGTCGTCACATTCGCATCAGCAGTCGTTCGGTAACTAACCGGACTAAGAACAGATCACCAACATTAAAGTGTGACACTCTCCTAATTTGATTAGCATGTGCTTGATAAGACTCGTATTGAGTAGTCAAGGTAGCCCGTATACGTGCGTGTAGTTCATGAATGTGTTGGGCGAAGTATTGTGCGAATTGACTTGCTTTGTACGTTGGAGGCAACGGAACCAAGTCAAGCGGCACAGGGGCCTTGTACCCGTGGACAATATCATTGGGAGACATACCCGTGGACCTATTTTTTGAATTATTATAGGCCAGTTTGGCATGGGGAAGAAGTGGATCCCAAGTACCTTTGTGATCGCTCACAAGACATCTAAGAAGATTCCCTAAGCTCTGATTAACCACTTCCGTCTGCCCATCATTTTGTGGATGGTAGGCGGCAGAAAACATTAATTTGGTACCCATTAAACTTGACATCTCTATCTGAGACTATTGTCTTCGGCACTCCATGGTGACTAACGAATTCTTTAAAATACAATTTTGCAATGTGAGATGCGTCATTGGTCCTACTACACGGAATGAAATACGTCATTTTAGAAAACCTATCCACAACTACAAAAATAAAATCGTGACGACGTAAAGTGGTGGGTAGGCCTAGAACAAAATCCATACTCACGTCTTCCCATGGTGTGGAAGGGATAGGCAAGGGTGTATATAATCCTACGTTTGTTTTGGTGCCATTGGATACCTGATAGGTACGACAGCTACTTACTTCCCTTCCCACCATCCCCTTAAGTTTTAGCCAGTAAAATTTCTCCTCAACTAGCGTAATTTTCTTATCCCTACTGAAGTGGCCACTCAACCCTCTGCTATACACCTCCCAGATGATATGAAGTCATAGAGATGACTGTGGGATACACAACTTCCCATGCCTAAAGAGATAAACGTCCTTAAGAACAAACACAGATATCGTCGTGGGGGAGCTATCCTGGGCAGAAAAAAAAAGACTTCTTAAAATCTGGGCAGGTAGCGTACTCATCTTTAACTCGCTAAAATCCTACAACATTAACCCCCATAGTGGAAAGCAAGATGGTAAGGCGACTAAGAGCATCTGTGACTCGGTTGTCTGAACCCTTAAGGTGCTTAAGATTAAACGTGTAACCTTGTAGGAAAGCTACACACTTAGCGTGACGCAGGATGATTTTATGCTGGCCATTGATGAAGCACAAAGCTTTGTGATCGGAGAGGATCACAAACTCCTTGGAGAGGAGATAATGCCTCCAATGGTGCAAACACCGTACAACCGCATAAAACTCCCTATCGTAGTTCGAATAATTTAGCTTAGCGCCGGTTAACTTCTCACTAAAGTAACTGACTGGGTGACCTTCTTGACTTAAAACACCTCCTATTCCCACCCAAGATGCATCACAAGTAAGCTCAAAGACCTTAGTGAAGTCAGGTAGACGTTACACCGGTGCCTTGGTCATAAGCTTTTTAATACGTTGGAAGGCAAAGGTGGCTGACTTCGTCCATGTGAACTCACCCTTCTTCATGCAATCACTAATAGGGGCCATAATGCTACTAAAGTCTCGTATGAAATGGCGATAGAAAGTAGCTAATCCATGGAAACTATGCACCTCTCGTAGGCTAGTCGGTTCGGGCCAGTCCTTTATCACTTGAACTTTACCTGGGTCAACTCGTATTCCCTCGGACCCGACTATATAATCCAATACTTCTACCTATGAAGAGTAGAAAGTGCACTTCTTAATGTTTAGAAACAATGTTTCCTTCCTCAAGGTGGAAAGAATCACTCTCATGTGGGAGATGTGCTCGGCAGTGGTGGTGCTGTAGACTAAGATGTCATCGAAATAAACTACTACAAACTTCCCCATGAATGGCTTAAAGACATGTGTCATCATCCGGGAGAAGGTGCTAGGGGCATTGGATAACCCAATGGGCATCACAAGCCACTCATATAACCCATCCTTACACTTAAACGCAGTCTTCCACTCATCTCCCTCACGGATCCTAATCTGGTGAGAGCCACTCCGTAAATCTAACTTCGAAAAGATAGTGGAGCCAGATAAGACATCTAAGAGGTCATCTAATCATGGAATAGGAAACCTATACTTGATAGTAATCTTGTTGATAGCACAGCTATCAACACACATCCGCCATGTACCATCCATCTTGCTGGCAAGCAAGGCTAGTATCGCACATGGGCTCAAGCTAGTCCTAATGAACCCCTTCTTCAACTGGTCCTCAATCTGGGTCTGTAACTCCTTATGGGCAGCGGGATGAAGTCTATAATAGGGCTGGTTGGGTAGGGATGAAGCAGTAAAAAGGTCTATTGCATACTGTATATCCCTAAGTGGTGGTAACGTCGAAGGTAACTCATCTGGGTAAACATCCTTATATTCTTCCAACACTACCCGTAGCTCACTAAGTAAGTCATCCAACACTTCCAAATGAGTCCTTGCACTCATAAGTACTAAAGCATACAACACTCCATCAAGAAATGAATCCTTCACAAATTCTTTATTACCCACTAGACTCAACGTCTTCCTCTCTACTGGGATAGTGGTGTCCTTAGCCACAGCTACTGGCTCCTTTGGGATGGTCGGCCTCAACGTAATGACCTTGCCGTTAAATTTAAACTTGTACGTGTTGGCTCTCCCAAAGTGTGTCACATTGCGGTCGTAAAGCCAAGGACAACCCAACAACATGTGACAAGCGTACATTGGAAGGACATTACACCACACCTCGTCAGTATAGGATTTGATCGAGAGGGGTACTTGGCATCGCTTGGTGACCGAAACGGTAACCTTATTGATCCAAGCTACTTGATATGGAGTTGGGTGGGGCTGCGTGGTCAAAGCCATACATGTAACGACACTCTCAGAGATGACGTTTACACAACAACCACAATAAATGATCAACTTGCAGAACTTCTCGCCACTTTTAAAAATCAGGGAAAATATAATTGTCCTCTTCCAGTCATATAACGGATGAGGAGTGGTCAAGATACAATGCATCACCATAAGGTGGTGTTCGCCCTCTAAATCACTTGGGACCCAATCTGGGTCACACTCCTCTACAGCCTCATAAATATAATCAGCGAGGTCGGTAGTCGACTCTAAAAGGGTTATGGCCTTAGTCTTCGATGGACACTCAAAGGCATAGTGACCTTGAATGCCGCAAGAATAACATGTAGAATTGGTCTTACTAACCTTCCCTATGGGGATACGCTCACTCGCGGGATTTCTAGCATTCCTAGCAGTGATCACTACCGACTTCGACTCGGTGAACCTAAACTTCCCCATATCCGGGTATGTGGAAGTAGATGCTCCAGCTGTGAACTTATTCTTCACATGGGAATAGCAGGAGTGGGCCTTAGAGGCCAGATGTTTTTCAATGTCGATGGCGGCATTGAAGGTCGTATTCAGGTCCGTATGACCGTAGTGCTAGAGCTTCCTTTGAATCTCGGGATGAAGCCCTTTACGAAATCTAGATAAGGTGACCTCGGGGATCTCCTTAAGATAACAATGCACAATACGGTCCTTCAGCTCTCCCATGTACTCAGCTACCAAATTTGAGCCCTATCGCAGGGTGGCAAGCTCATCGAACATCTATGTTTTGTGGTACGCAAGGACGTACTGATCAATTAGCAAATTTTTCATCACTGGCTAACCTTTAAGTGGGACTCCATGTCCGGATCCTAATCTCCGCTCCTCATTCATCCAATACGTCTTCGCACGACCTGTTAACTTTATCCTGGCAACTTGGATCTTTTGAGGGTCTGTAAGATTGTGCCATTCGAAGTAACATTCCATGTCCACAGTCCAATTAAGGAAGATCTAGGGATCTCCCATGCCATCGTAAGTGGGGGCATTAATCTTAATGGCCCTATTAATATAAAAGCCTCGCTCGGGGCGGTGTTCTCGAGGGGGCACTCGGGGAGAGTCCCCATCAGAATCCGAATCAGGGATTTGTTTGCGCCGGTGGGGCTACTAAACATTAACGGGTGGCGGTGGCGGCCCTCCTTGATTCAAAAGGATTTGTCCTAACATGGTCTTAATCTCATTCATTTCGTTATGTAGACCCTATATAGCCTCAGCTTTAGGATTCCCTTGCTCATTCGCAACCATCCTAGATGATGAAGGTGTAGTGTATTCCGTTCCTAGTCTAGTGCACATTCAGGTGTAGAATTTTTTTTGGAAAGATGATTTTTCCTAGGGTTGACCCTATATTGAAAACAAAATATTTTTATAATTTCCCGACGTGATAAAAATGTAGAACGTTAAAATTTTTTTTTTTAACTTTTCGTTGAAAATTACAGATTTTAGAGTGTTATTGGCAGACAAGAAAAAAAAAATTTGTTGTTTTTTTTATTGTCCGTGCAGAGAAAACTCAAGTGAGGACGTTTCAATTAAGAAATTGAGACGACCACCTCTGATACCAAATTGAAGTAGCGAGTGTCCAACATTCGGAGAGCGGTACGGACACAAAGTAGACCTACCATGCCCAACACGCCTTAGATCTACCGCACCGATACAAGAATCTATCGTCTCATAATGGATTGGCTCAAATGCAGCACATAAAACCACAAGGAGGAGAGATCGTCTCTAAGACAACGATCAAGAAAAAGAGTCGGATGATTCCCCAAATTAACATAAAGGTTGCCACTTCTTTTTGAGAGTAAAATCTAGGCTATAGGCCAAGATCCACTCAAGCCAATAGGATTTACCCGATCCGGATTATAGAAGTTTGTCAATGATGAAATCGATTTCAAAAATTGCAAGCGATATATTTAAAACCACAGAAACAACAGTTGCTCAATCTCCATAAACTAAAAGCAAGAAAACACAAGAGGTGGGAGGAGAAGTTAACGAACCCGGAATCAACTTACACACAAGATAAGGGGGGAGATTCACTCTCTCCACGGATCCACCAACATCACACCGAATGAGGCTGCAACCTTCTTCCTTGGATTCACACCGAAGGAATCCACGCCGAAGTCGCACCGAAGAGGGGTAGAGGAAGCAAAGGATGGCTTCACACCAAACAAGGGGGCGGTGGCTAGGGGAAACCCCTCATGCCAAAATTCTCAAAGGAGAGTTTAGGGTTCAATTCTTCTTGTCTAATATTCTCATAAATTGTTCTCCTTAAATAGGAGTTACAAACATACTTTGAACCGTCCAAGATGGAGATGAAATCTCATCCATCCGGGTAGTTAAAAACACACCAAATGTTTTTAAATACTGGAAATAACAAAAGAAAAGTCCTCTCATGAATATAAAATTATTACCCAAGCATGGAATAATTTTATATTCTCAAATATAAAATATAAATAAAATAACTTAAGAGCAAAAATTTAAAATGAGCCTTCAAGTGGGTTTAGCACGTCGCGGGCAGAGGTTGTAACGTTGTCTTCCGTTAGCGTCATTATGGCTCCGAAAGTCTTTATGCTGTAGCACCTCGGCAACCGGAACGTCATCAAGTAGTGGTGGCGAGGCCGCGACATCAACTGCTGGGCTCTGAGGTAGGAACCTTTGTGGTTCTGAGGTAGGGTTCTGAAGAGAACCTGAGTGTAAGGCTGAGGGCCTGAGGTGTAAGCTCTTTGTTGCATTTTGGAGAAGTGCCTAGTCAAACAAGATAATTGGATTGGTGGGAGAGAAAGTGGATTTACCTAGTTAGGGAATAACTATAAATATCTGTGTGTTCTGTTGTGTTATTTTCTTTGTGCATGGTAAATCAACTTGAAATAAAAAATTAACCAACCACTCAAGCAGCAAACTAAAAGAAAAGAACTAATAAAGAGACCAATAACCTATTCACTCACCCCCTTTAGGTTATTTATCTATCCTTGAAATTAAAGAATTTCACTTCAGCTTCCTGATCTTCGTTGTCTTCACTTTGTTGATCATCATACACAACATGTGTGCCTTGTGCTTCCTCTGGAATGCACACTCTGTAAAATTCATCTTGAACTAATGGAGCTGCCTCCTTGATTGTCAGCTTATCCATCATCAGCTAAGAACCTATAGAACTAGAAGAGGATCTTGGTAGCTCACTATTAATCATTGTGGATTCATAAAAACAAACATGAATGGACTCTTCTACAACTTGATTTTTCAAGTTCTAGATCCTATAGGCCTTACTATGATTGTTGTACCCAACAAAAATTCCTTCATAGGACTTGGAAAAAAACTTTGTCACATAGGACTTTCCATTGTTTAGCATAAAGCACTTACTACCAAATATCCTGAAGTAGCTCAGGTTTTGTTTTCTTCCCTTCAAGATCTCATGGGAGTCTTCTTGTGGCTCTTGGTGATAGAAGCCTTATTAAGGACATGACATGCAGTATTAACTACCTCAGCCCATAAGTATTCTGGTAGAGATGTGTCACTCAACAAGGTCCTTCCAATCTCTATGAGAGTCCTATTCTTTCTCTCAGCAATCCCATTTTGTTAGGGTGTTCTAGGAGAGGAGAATTCTTGATGAATCCCTTGCTCTTTATAGAAACTTATCATGCATTCAGACTAAAATTCAGTCTCATTATCACTTCTAAATTTGACCACAGTACTGTCAAATTCATTCTTAATTTGCTTGACAAATGTCTTGAAGACATTAGGGGTTTCAAACTTCCTCCAAAGAAAGAAAACTCAAGCAAATCTGGAAAAATCATCAATAACCACAAGGGTGTAGACTTTCCTACCTAGATTATGAACCGGTATAGGACAAATCAATTCTATATACAGGAGTTATAAGCAACTCACTGAGTCTTTGGTCCCAATGCCCTTAAAGGAGGTCTTGGTCTGTTTTCCATTTTGGCATGCAGAGAAGATAGCCTTCTTAGTGCACTTCATCTCAGGACCATTCCTAACTAGCTCTTCACTAAAGAGCTTGCCTACGGTTTTATAATTCAGATGAGCTAGCCTCTTGTGCCACTAGAAACAAAATGAGATTTTCTCATCTACAACTGGGCATGCAGAGGAGTCTATATCTAAACATAGAAAATTTAAATAATAGATGTTCCCACTCATAGTGCCTTTCAAGATGACCTCTTGGTTGACCTCTTAATATGACACTCATCCTTGTGGAATGAGGTGAAATACCCTAGATCACATAAATAGCTTATGCTTATTAGGTTATGTTGCAAACATTCCACATAAACAAATTTGATGATATTGAATATGCCATTAGTAATCTTACCATACCCTTTGGTGACTCCTCTGTATGAACCACCAAAGATAACTTTGGGTCCATCCTTCACTTGATTATACTCCTTCAGATTACTTCTTATTTGACTCATGTGCCTGGAACAACAACTGTACAAGTACTATATAGGAGTATGGGCACTTGGACTAACATGCAAAGCATATTTACTTTACCTTAGGACCCTATTTGACTCATGTGCCTGGAATAACAACTGTACAAGTACTATATAGGAGTATGGGCACTTGGACTAACATGCAAAGCATATTTACTTTACCTTAGGACCCTAATATTTATAGGGTCCTTGGTGCATGTCAGTCTGAAAATGAACATGTCCACCAGTAGTTTTTTTACTGGTAGACTGACTTTAGTTCTTGCCACACTTGGATTATGCCAGCAATCTATGATATAGTGGCCCACTTTAGCACAACACCAACACTCATGAATATTGTACCTTCTTTTCTGAGCTGATATGCTAGTTGTGCTCACAGTAGCTCTATTTCATAAGGAACATTAGCAGCCTTTTTCAGGTTCCTTTCAGCTAGGATCTAGCTGAACGTAAGTCTTCCAGCAGACTTATTTGGGCTGCTCTGAATGCCATCACTAGCAGTCTTCTTTGCAAAAGATATGCTCTTGACAGCATCAGAAATAGCCAAATATAGCTTACTGATAGACTGATCCTTGATCAGAGTCTTTGCTGGGTGGCCCTTATCATTAGCTACAGTGTAATGACTCCACCCATTAAATAACATATAATAGAAGGTCTGGCCGGGGCCCCACACGATATGCCACAAACAGACAGCGAGGTCACAGGTTAATACCAAAATACTTTCTACGCGCATCCTATCTCAGAGCATTCTAGCGGAGGATTATTACTTGCATGAACTCAATGAATGAAGGTCTACTACTATATAAATTTCACATTTATATACAACACCAGGAATGTATACAAGCACACCCAGCTCACGGCCTTACAAGTTTCTCTTTACAAAATATGAATTCATACATCGGCATGCATGCCGGAACAATATGAAATACAAAGCTTCATACGGCCTTCAAGGGCCTACAAGCAGTAGTAGCAAGGGCTTCAGCCCTCTCAATCCAATCATCCTGCAACACCTGCATATGGACGTCCACCCCAAGGGTGATAAACAAAGCAACGGTCAGCATTTAGCTCACCAATTATAACGACCCTACCCCTTACCCGGTGCAGTGGTTCCTTCCCTCCATGTAGTGCAATCACAATATATAGATATATAACACAACATCAACACAAACGCTGGCCTTCGTGTCAGGCGCTCCGTGCACTCAGGGCAAGCTTACGGTGTACCGAAAACCTCCAGGTCCCACCACCGATTCGAGGTGCTTAGCTTTTTGGACTGGTATAAGCCTTCATACCCCTGTTGAAGACCTAATGTGTAACACCCCAAATTTAAAATTGGAGTTCAGGATGACTGACACGGCCTAGGACACGGGCGTGTCCCAGGCCGTTTCCAAGAAGCACATGGTCTGGGACACGGGTGTGTCCTAAGGTGTGTCCTTCACTGTGCGTGTCAAGTCAAGTTCTCGACACAGGACAGTCGACGATCTTCGAGACGTGACACGGCCAGGGACATGGTCGTGTCCAAGGACGTGTCCTGCTCGGCTGGGTAACCGGGTAGAGTTGAGTGTGGCATACGGCCTGTGACACGGGAGTGTCACAATGGCGTGTTTGGCACACGGCCAAGGACACGGGCGTGTGCCCCAGCCGTGTTCTTTTCGAGAATGTTGATCCTGTGCCATTTGAGGGACACGCCCCTCATCGCGGGCGTGTATTTACTAACACGGGCATGTCAGGGGCTTGATACGGGCGTGTCTTAGCCCGTATTCTAGTCTGATAAGTCGGTTCGTGTACCGCTTGCAGTACACGGCCTGTGACACAGGTGTGTCACAGGCCGTGTCAGCCCAAAAAATAGACTTTTGTGGAGATTTGTGTCCATTCGTTTCCGTCATCCTAGATCAATTGGCTCAGGCTTCTCCCTGCTGGGTTAAGTCAAGGAATTGAATGAAAGTTTCATTCATGCTTTAGTTATTCTCTTTCTAAAAGAGAAGAGAGAATGGAGAGGAGGAAGGAGAAGGAGGAGAAGATCTAGCCAAAGGTGGAGCTCCCGAGTTCCGATTCGAGATCCAATGCCAGTTTTGTGGAGGCAAAGCCGCTACGGTGCTTTCCAACCAGCTAGAATTTCGACTGCTCCCATGAGATCGTCAAGGGTAATGATCTTCCTTCTTGGACAAGTGAAGTCCTCCTTTATGCATGAGCATGGGATCCTACACCAAAAGGTGGAAGACTAAGTGATCCCCGTTGGCTGATAGTTGTTATCCCTAGTTGAGTCTACATCTTGACCCGGAAATGTGTAGTACGGGATGGGCATGCTGTGTGAAGCCCATCTGGACAGGTTGGTCTGGATTAGTGATGTTGCATATTGCACACTGGAGAAGACTCCGCGTATAAACGTGTAGTTTATGGAGACAATGGGTTGTGCCTGTGAAGGTAATTTGCAGGAAGTACTTGAATGAGGAATTCCAGGAAAACAACCTTGTAATGCTTGTGTTGTATGCTATAAAAGACCAGTTTTTCTGGCACTGCAGGAACTGCAGGGTTTGGTTTGAGTTTGGGTGTAGATAGAGAGTTCTGCTGAACTCGCCAAATGACCACGAAGGATGCCGGCATTAACTCCCCTTTTTTATTGTGAAGCCAGTCCTTGGCGGACATTATGGCTATTGTGAGCTGCGAGCTCTTAAAAAGGCTTCTTGCCGAATAGGAAAGGTGAAACCGACCCTATCCTTTAGTTATATCTTCTGGATGTTGTACTAGGTGATGGCAAGGAGACTTGAGAAATGGGGGGTGGTGGTTGATCTGGACCTGCGTTATGTCGTCTGTATAAGAGAGCGTCAAGGCATTGAGCTTTTGTTAGCGACATAATGAGAGTCTTAGGCCTGCACGCCACCAAGACTAAATGCTCATTAAAGTTGAAACGGTGGTGTGACCCTGGTTCGCCGGTGCACCAAGAATGTGCCCTGAGTGCACGGATTGTTGGGCCGGGTGGTTGATAGTTGTGATGGATTGATTGTGTGTGAGAGCACAAGATATGCTATATCTGTCGATGCATTGCTATGCAAGGAAGGAATGCCACTGCCCCGAGAAAGGGGTAGGATTATTATAAATTTGTCAGCTGAATGTTGACCGTTTCCATGTTTGACACCTTCTTGGTGGTCTGTCTCTGTGCAGGTGCTGGAGAGCCGAGTGGAAAATGAAGGGCTGAAGTCCCTACTACTGCTGATACTGCTACTGTTGCTGCTAGCCCTTGAAGGATAAGAAAAATGTGTTGTGTTTTACTCATGTTTGGCCGGCCTGCGCCCCGACGTATGCAATCCATACTATAAAAGAGGAACTGTAAGGCCTTAAGACTCTAACTTTGTGTATTTGGTACATTCCTTTGGGTATATATATTAATGTGCAATTTATCTATAGTGGACATTCCGAATGGTTGAGTTCAATGTTAACTTTAAGCTTCCGCTAGCATGCTTTGAGTTAGGTTGCATTTATGATTTGGTATTACCCTGTACCTTCACCGCCTGTTTGTGGCATATAGTGTGGGGGCCCGGACGGACCTTCTACTATATGTCATGTAACGGAAGGGGTCGTTACATTTTGGTATCAGCTTATCTCGGTCTTCCTCTTTCGAATTCGTGGTCGTATTCTTTTGTGGGGTGGCGAGCACGTGTCAGTGCGAACCGCTATAACATTAATGAACTCTTGAATGTACACTAAGGAATGCAAATACTCTTGTTTGAGAAACCTGCGTGTTCCTAAATATTGTTATTGCTTGTACGAGGGCGTTCATGTATGTTCTCTTTAGGGTCCTTGCGTGTTCCTTCTTCTACATTGTGCAACATTTTCGTTGCTTACTTGTGTGTTTCACGCTTGTTGGCGACTATCAGTAATGAGGGACAGCAAGAACCCCAGCAAGCAATGGTGATTAAGGAGCTAACGTCGGCACCAACACTCCCTCTTTCGGTAGCAACAATCTGATTGATCAATTATGTGGTCTTTGCAATGATAAATGCCCGCCACAAGGGACATGTACAACCCTCTGTTCCGATGGTGCCTCTCATGCCGATTGGTGTGCCTGAGAAGATGGCAAGGGAAAGAGCATCGGCCCCGCCGTTGAATATACATCTGATCCAAGGTCTATATACGGTCGAGGAGTACTTTCATGCATTTGTGGCGCTGAGACAATATATAGAGTGTTTGGTTGAAAGTGAGGAGACGAGGACAAATAGATTTTATAATGGTCTGTGCGAGGAACTACAAAGTCTATTGGTGGGTCCAAAGTTACTTGGCTTTTGTGCCTTGGTCACGACAGCTCGGTCTTTGGAAATGGACTTAAATCAGTTCCGGGCAAGGTACGGTGCCAGTGTGCCCACCATTACAAAGATGCCAACATAAAGTTTTCGTAAGTGGAAGAAGAACAGACATATACGGGAGTCGACCTCTTCTACCACCATGGGAACAAAGGAAAGGCGTGTTTGTTTTTCGTGTAGAAACATAGGACATATTGCTCGAGACTGCCATAGTAATGCGCCAAGGACAAAGAATGCTAAGGCTGGAGCAGTGGCAGGGCGAACTCCACCCATTTGCTACTTGTGTGGTAAAGAAGGACATAAAGCCCGAGACTGCAGAGTTGGCCCTTAGACGAGATGAAACAAAAAGAGAATGAACGGACTATACATAAAGAATTGTAACTATATACTGTACATATCCACGTTTGTAATGCTGGCTCCAAAACTTGTTTTGTATATGTATAACTATTTTGTGATGAATAAGCAAAACGTTTGTTTACGGCTTGTTCCACCCTATGTATTTATCTGGGTATCAGAGATACCAGTGAAAAGGCATGACCGTAGTGGAAAGAATGCATATGGGTAGAGGTCGTTTTGAGGTTATCATAGACCGTAGGACCATCTGTGTTGAACGAGGGAACAAGAGTGCTTGTATGCTCGCTAAGTTGTCAAACTTGTTCGGTCATTCTTGAAGCGAGTCTTCATGCCTCTAGCGGTCTGTAGGCCGAAGATGGGTTGAGTGACCCTTCTATTATGTCGTCAGTTGATACAGATGTGTTTCCTAATGACCTTTATGAGTGATGAAGTCCACAGGAGATCGACCTCTCTATTGCATTGGTTCCAGGTGCGAAACTTGTTTCCCGCTCGGCATAGTGCGTCGCGCCAAAGGAAAGGGCTTAATTAAAAGTCCCACTGTAAGAGTTGCTGGAACAGGGATACATACACCTAAGTATGTCACCTAGGAGCGCGCCTGTTCTATTTTTGAAAAAGAAAGACGGTAGTTTTTTGGTTATAGATTCACTATCGTGAGTTGAATAAGCTGACGGAGAAACACAAGTATCTGATTCCATGGATAGATGACTTGTTCGATCAGCTAGTGGGATCAACCGTCTATTCCAAGTTGGATTTGAAATCGGGATATTACCAATTGCGGATTCTTGAAGGTGACATTCCCAAGAAAGCATTTGGGACACGCTACGGTCCATATGAGTTCGCGGTAATATCGTTTGGCTTATGTAATGCGCCTTCGGTATTCATGGATCTCATGAACCGAACGTTCTGAGAGTACTTATATTTGTTCGTAATTATATTCATTGACGATATCTTAGTGTACACTCAGTTGGAAGATAATCATGCAAACCATTTACAGTTGGTATTGCATACCCTGCGGAGGAATAAGCTCTATGCCAAGTTCTTAAAGTATGAGTTCTTGTTATCGTCAGTGGCTTTTCTGGGCCATGTGGTAAGTGGAGAGGGCATAACAATGCTTCTGTCAATGATAAGTGCCATACGAGAGTGACCAATGATGTCTTCAGTGGCCGAGGTCAGGAGCTTCCTTGGACTGGCAGGCTACTACAGATGGTTTGTGGAAAACTTCTCACAGATTGCTTTGTCTCTGACCACATTGACGAGGAAAGATCACAAGTTTGTTTGGATGCCAGAGTGCGCACGAGCTTTTTAAGAGCTAAAGAGTCGTTTGACCACAGCGCCTATTTTGACCTCACCATGTGGTATAGATGGCTATGAGATCTACAGTGATGCTTCAGGGAGCGGCGTAAGATGCGTTCTTCTGCTAAAGTGATTGCTTATGGCTCACGCTTGTTGAAAGTACATGAACGGAATTATCCCATCCACGACTTAGAGTTGGCTGCGGTGATCTTTGCGCTGAAATTGTGGCGGCACTATCTATATGGCGTAAAAGTGGATATCTATACAGATCATAAGAGCTTAGAGTATCTGTTGGATCAGAAGGATCTGAATTTGCGACAATAAAGGTGGATGGAGTTCCTAGGGGACTATACCTTTGATATTCACTATACTTCCGGGAAGGGAAATGTGGTTTCTAATGCGTTGAGTCGTAGGACTCCAGTACGGGAAAGTTGGAGGCAAATGCATGATGAGCATCTTATCCAGGAGTTGGAAGTGTTAGATATTTCTTGTGTTGACAAGAATTTCATAGTCGATGCATGCTTGAACTGGACGGAGGTACAGTATAACCATGCGGACAGGGTTCGGCGAGCAACTGAGCTTGATGAAAGTCTTCAACGCTCTGCAAAGGATGGGTCAGATGTCGAATTCTCCTGGGATGACGGCTTGCTATGGAAAGGTTGCTAGTTATGCATCCCAAGTATGGGTAAGATGAAAGAAGAGTTGATGTATGAAGCTGACGTTGCAAGGTACTCAATTCATCCTGGGAGCACAAAGTTATACAAGTATATGAAGAAGTTATTCTTGGGGTCAGGACTAAAGAAAGACATAGCACATTATGTGGCTAAGTGTCAAACTTGTGCATTAGTTAAAGCGGAATGTCAGAAGCCTAGTGGTTTTCTGAAGTCGTTACCTATTTCGGAGTGGAAGTTTGATGATATTTCAATGGATTCTGTGCACGGGTTGTCGAGATCTCAGTGCGGGAATGATTCAATCTGGGTGATTGTAGACAGATTGACAAGTGACTCACTTCCTACCGAATAAGAGGGACGATTAAGTGGAAACCTTGGCTAAGCTCTATGTGGAGTAGAGTGTCTGATTGCACGGTGTTCCCCGGAGCATCGTCAGTGACCGTGATGGGCGATTCACATCGAATGATATGCGGCTAATTCATCAATTGTTTGGGACAAAGTTAGCATTCAGTACGACCTTTTATCCCCAAACGGATGTCCAGACTGAGCGTACCAACAGGACGATGGAGGGTATGCTCCGAATGTGCGCCCTTGATTTTGATAAGAGATGGGAAGATCATCTCTATATGGTGGAGTTTGCTTACAATAATAGCTACCAAGCGAGCATCGGTATGGCTCCGTATGATGCTTTGTATGGTCGGAAATGTCGTACATCGCTAGCTTGGGCGTAAGCAGGAAAATCAAAAGTATATCCGCGCAAAGATGTCGAAGAAGGTAATTCGACGATACGCTCTATTCAAGAGAGTCTATTGATAGCCTAAGATAGGCAAGCCAAATACTACAATGCCAAGCATCGGAACGTAGAGTTTGAGGTGGGCGATTGAGTATATTTGAAGATAAAACCATTCAAAGGCGTGTCCAGGATTCGGCGGTTGAAAAAGTTAAGTCCGAGATATCTTGGTCCGTTTGAAGTGGTGGAGCAAGTTGGGGAAGCTGCTTATCGGCTAGCTCTTTCGGCAGAATTAAGTGGCTTGCATGATGTGTTTCACATCTTTGTGCTTCGAAACGCCGTCAAGGATCCAGGTCAAGTGATTGAGAATGATCGTGTACTAGTCGAATATGGGCTAATGATAAAGGTTAGACCCATTCAGATCGAGGATAGAGCCGATAAATAGTTGCAGAACAAAACAATAGGGATGGTCAAAGTCCTGTGGGACAATTGTGGCCTTGAGGAGCTAATATGGGAGCGGGAGCAGACCATTCGAGCTGATTTTTCCCGAGTTGTTTGTTTGAACTGTTATAAAGTATGTCTTTTGTTGTAACGATCATTTTGAAGTTATAGCATATATGTGCTGGGTTTCCTTGCGGTGAGCAAATTTTGGGATGAAATTTATTGTAAGGAGGGGAGGGTTGTAACACGCCAAATTCAAAATTGGAGTTCAGGATGACTGACACGGCCTTGGACACGAGCGTGTCCAAGGGCGTGTCCAAGCAGCACACGGCCTAGGACACAGGCATGTCCCAGGGCGTGTCCTTCACTATGTGTGTGTCGAGTCAAGTTCTCGACACAGGACAGTCGACGATCGTCGAGAGGTGAAACGGCCAGGGACACGGGCGTGTCCAAGGCTGTATCCTTATCGGCTGGGTAACCAGGTAGCGTTGAGTGTTGCACACGGCCCTTTTATACGGGCATGTTTAGCATACGACCAAGGACACAGACGTGTGCCCCAATCGTGTTCATTTCGAGAATGTTGATCCTGTGCCGTTTGGGGTACACACCCCTCAACACGGGCATGTCAGGGGCCTGACACGGGCGTATCTTAGCTCGTGTTCTGGTCTGGATAAGTCTGTTCATGTATCGCTTGCAGTACACGGCCTGTGACACGGGCGTGTCACAGGCAGTGTCAGCCCAAAAAATAGACTTTTATGGATATTTGTGGTCGTTTATTTCCTTCATCCTAGATCTAATGGCTCAGGCTTATCCCTACTAGGTTAAGTCAATGAGTTGAATGAAAGTTTCATTCATGCTTTAGTTATTCTCTTTCTAAAATAGAAGAGAGAATGGAGAGGAGGAAGGAGAAGGAGGAGAAGATCCTGCCATAGGTGGAGCTCCCGAGTTTTGATTCGAGATCCGAGGCCAATTTTGTTGAGGCAAAGTCGCTGCGGTACTTTCCAACCGGCTAGAATTTCGATGTCTCCCAAGAGATCTTCAAGGGTAATGATCTTCCTTCTTGGACAAGTGAAGTCCTCCTTTATGCATGAGCATGGGATCCTCCACAAAAATGTGGAATAGTAAGTGATCCCCGTGGGTTGATAGTTGTTATCCCCAGTTGAGTCTACATCTAGACCCGGAAATATGTAGTACGGGATAGGCATGCTGTGTGAGGCCCATCTTGACATGTTGGTCTGGATTGGTGATGTTGTATATTGTGCACCGGAGAAGACTTCGTGTATAAATGTGTAGTTTGTGGAGTCAATGGGTTGTTTCTGTGAAGGGAAGTAGCAGGAAGTACGGAAATGAGGAATTCCAGGAAAACACCCTTGTAATTCTTGTGTTGTATGCTCTGAAAGACCAGTTTTTCTGGCACTACAGGAACTGCAGTGTTTGGGTCGATTTTGGGTGCAGATAGAGAGTTCTGCTGAACCCGCTAATTGACCGCGAAGTACGCCGGCATTAACTCCCCTTTTGGATTGTGAAGCCAGTCCTTGGCAGACATTATGGCTATTGTGAGCTGCGAGCTCTTAAAAAGGCTTCTTGCCGAACAGGAAAGGCGAAACTGACCCGCGCCTTTAGTTATTGCCTCGGGTACGCTGTACTCGGTTATGGCAAAGCGACTTGAGCAACGAGGAGTGGTTGATCCGGACCTGCGTTATGTCGTCTATACAAGAGAGCGTCAAGGCATTGAGCTTTCGTCAGCGACATAATGAGAGTCTTAGACCTGCGCGCCACCAAGACTAATGCTTATTACCGTTGAAATGGTGGTGTGACCCTGGTTCGCTGGTGCACCAAGAATATGCCCTGAGTGCTAAAATCGTTGGGCCGGGTGGTTGACGGTTGTGATGGATTGATTTTGCGTGAGAGCACGAGATTTGCTATATCTGTCGATGCATTGCTTTATAGGGAAGGAATGCCACTGCCTCGGGAAAGGGGTAGGATTGTTATAAATTGGTCAGCTGAATTTTGACTGTTGCCTTGTTTGCCACCTTCTAGGTGGTCTGTCTCAGTGCAGGTGCTGTAGAGCCGAGTGGAAATCTAAGGGTTTAAGTCCCTACTGCTACTGATGCTGCTACTGTTGCTGCTAGCCCTTAAAGGCTAAGAAAAATGTGTTGTGTTTTACTCATATATGGTCGGCCTGCGCGCCAATGTATGCAATCCATACTGTGAAAACAGGAACTGTAAGGCCTTAAGGCCCTAACTTTGTGTATTTGGTACATTCCTTTGGGTATATATATAAATGTGCAGTTTATATATAGTGGTCATTCTGAATTGTTGAGTTCAATGTTAACTTTAAGCTTCCGCTAGTATGCTTTGAGTTTGGTTGCGTTTATGATTTCGTATTACCCTGTAACTTCACCGCTTGTATGTGGCATATAGTGTGGGGCCCTGGTCGGACCTTCTACTATACGTCATGTAACGTGAAAGTGAGGGGTTAAGATACTTACTACTCTAGAGGGGGGTGAATAGAGTATTCAAAAATTAAGGAGACCCTAAACACTTCTCTTCGAGCTATTG
Source organism: Platanthera zijinensis (assembly GCA_039513925.1). Classification (NCBI taxonomy): domain Eukaryota; kingdom Viridiplantae; phylum Streptophyta; class Magnoliopsida; order Asparagales; family Orchidaceae; genus Platanthera; species Platanthera zijinensis. Next base: position 113,958,263 of record CM077079.1, read on the forward strand.
TGGAATAGAAATATGAAGGCTTAAAACCTAAAGCTTATCAGAGTGTAGTGAATAAAATATCAAGCTAACTGAAGTTTTAGTTGAGCTTTAAGCCTAGCGCAGCACTTAGCAACCTATTTAAATTTATCGCAGCCACAGTGCTTCAATTAAAGTAAGCAACCAGACAACACAAGAGATTTATAGTGGTTCCCCAAATGGGTACATCCACTCTTCTACCACCCTGGTAGGAATCCACAAAAGGTTTTTGTTCAGGTGCCCTGCAACCACAAGATCTACTGCAGGTAGATCTAGAGACCCTTTGAGATTTTGATCAGGAGCCCAAAATCCAATAGGTTTTTGATCAGGTGCCCTATCACCAACAATTCACTTTTGAAGGGACTAATAACCCTTTTACAAGGAGGTTAAAAGAAAGATAGAAAGGTGTCTTTTCTGTGTTTAGAGAAGCTAGTGGATTTCTCTGAGAAAATCAAAGCTCCCCCTGGCTTTGAGAATGTCTAGGAAGAATCTTTGCTTCAGGGTGCAGGAACTCAAGATTGCTTTGAAACATTTTCTGATGCAGCTTTAAAGAAGACTCAAGATGTTGATGAATGTTCTTCTTTAGCAGCTTTTGCAATCTGGAAGGAAAGTTCTTCTTGAAAGCTTTAACACTGAGTGTTGATTTTCCTGAAGACAGGATGAACTCAGGAAGAAGTAGAGGAACAAATCCTTTTTCTTGAGAGCTCTTGTTCTATCACACTTGTTGCTATGTTCTGAGTTTCTGTATATCTTATTTGTATTCAGCCAACTGTTTTATAATATAGAAACTTTTTCTCTTTCTAACAATGCATCGAGCCCTGCACAAAAAGATCTTTCCAAAATAATATAATAAGTCAAATTAAGAAACTGCAGATAGTCTTTTCTTTCATTCCCAAAATGGATTTAAGGATATTAAAATATCCTATCAATTTGACATTTCACAAATGAACAGGAGACAAATCCTAACGGCTATATTACAGCTGTACAAAATCCACTCTTTCCTTTTAAAAAAACAAACAACTTTATTCTGTCAAAATCTTTTAATCAATGCATAAGAAATATTGCAAATAAGCAACAGAGTATAAGCATTATAATAAGAGGAATATTTGAATAGAATATGTTTTAAACAAGAGTAAATAAAACAGGGAATCAAATGAAATGGATATTGATAATAGCAGACAGAAATCGTCAAGCAAGGATCGAAGATTGTCAATCTGACCAAGCAGATCGTCGTCCTGAAGAGAGAACATAATCTAAACAGAAATCGTCGACCTAGGCTAAACGATCGTCGATCTGAGTAAGCAGATCGTCGATCCCACTTCAGAGTACATATAACTCTGAGATCATCGGTCATCAATCGAAGATCGTCGAGCGCCAATCGACAATCGTCGAGCACAATTCTTTTAAACAAAATTTCATTTCAATCCAATCCAATCTCAACTATCCTATCTGGGTCAATGCTAACTAAACCTAGGGTAGACTAACATTTAGTGTAACCATTGAACATAGATAATTCTTGGGTTAATTAAGCCTAATTGAGATGACATGGCCCAAATCAAAACTAGGGAACCAACATAACGGATGGGGTCATTACATCACACACCCACCCCACTCAGAGGCATTCACCTCACGACAACTGTGAGCACTATATATCGACCTACGCCCGTAGTGACACACGCCGGGAATGCCTGAAGCCCCCATTTGCAGTGCTACCAATCAACTGCTTACAATGATCCTACACTAAACTTGTTGGGTGGTTCATCTCGCCCATCCCACTCAGAGGTTCTTAACTTGTTAGCCATAAGCATTAGCCTCCAAACCCCTGTTGAAGACCTCTCACGCCCATCCACTCAGAGGTATCAACTATCCATCTCATGACACAGGTACATAGTGCAGCTTTCCCATCTATCATCTAGCTCGTGCCGAGTATACAATCAAAGGAGTTATGCAAAGCTTCCTTACCACAATTCACAAGCGTCCTAACACTCTCCGCAAGCTATTCTTTATTTACACAGAGTCTTCTCCGGTTCGCAACATCACCAATCTAGACTACCAGTCCAGATGGGCGTCACACAACATGTCTATTCCGTACTACACACTTCCTGATCTAAATGCAGACTCAACCATTGGAGTCGATTACGCTTTCCACCTCTTGGTGGAGGATCCCATGCACATGCATAATGTAGGACTTCACTTGTCCAAGAAGGAGATCGTTACCCTTGACGATCGCTTCAGAGCCATAGATAAACTAGCAGGATGGAAATCACCGTGACGGCCTTGCCTCCAAAACGCTGGCCTCGGATCTCGAGTCGGACCATTGACGTTGCTCTAGCAGCCGAATCACTTCTCCTTCTTCCTCCTCTAAGCTCTCCCTTCTCTCTTCTTAGAAAGAAAATGGCCAAGGAAATAGCATGAGAAATACTTCTAAATCCATGGTCTTATCACTGCAGGGAGAAGCTTGGACCATAGGATCCAAATAGAAGGAAATGAACGGCCTTGATTTCCCCCAATAACTATTTTTTGGCTGACACGGCCTATGACACGCCCGTGTCACAGGCCGTGTTCCCTAAGCGGCTAGGGAATCGACTCAATCCAAACAAGGACACGGGCTAAGACATGCCTATGTCAAGCCCTCACACGCCCGTGTCACAAGATACACGCTCGTGTTAAGGGGCATGTCCCTCAATCGACACTGAACCAACTCCCTTGAGAAGGACACGGCTCAGGCACACGTCCGTGTCCTTGGCCGTGTACCAATCACGCCCCTGTGATACGCCCATATCACAGGCCGTGTGCCAAGCTGAACTCCACTCAATGCCGCCCGATTACCAACCCGAGCAGGACACGGCCTGGGACACGCCTGTGTCCCTAGCTGTCTCGCCTCTCGACGATCATCGACTGCGCTGTGTCGAGACCTCATGACAGACATAGAGAAGGACACGCCCTGGGACACTCCCGTGTCCCAGGACGTGTGCCTCACTCGAGACACACTCGACGCCCACTCGAGTCCCCAAAGCTGGACACATCCTGGGACACGCCAGTGTCCCAGACCGTGTCACCCAACCTTGACTCCAAATTGGGATTTGGGGTGTTACAACCCTCACCTCCTTATAGAAATTTCGTCCCGAAATTTAGCACAACGTATACAACAGCACAACCATTCCTTTATTACAATTGCACACCAAGTATTTTACACACAACAGACACAATAAAAAGTAAAGTACACTCTTTCTCTATTTTTGCTCAGCCGCTTCCTTCATAATCTTCTTGACAGCCTCTTGTAATTCAAGATTATACACGCGAGGCTGCTGAACTTCATGATTTGAGCTTTACGGCTCCTGCACTTCGAGAGTGTACACTCGCGGTTGCTCTCGGGATGAAGAGGATTCTGCCACTGCCTTGCCCTTTTCCTCATAGGACGCACCGGTCTTTTTCTCACCCTTTACCGACCCTCTCCAACAATATCGGGCTATATGACCCTGCTGTCCACAATTATAACATATATGTGTATCCACACATCCTTGCCCATACGTTGCTCCCGAAGTCACATCTGATGACGTTTGTTCAGCAGGCCTTCACCTTTTCTTGTCCCGTTTCTTGAACTCTGATTGCTCGGACTGAAGAACTTTGAACTCCGGCTTTTCCACCGCAAAGTTCTTCTTATCCTACACCCATTTCAAGTCCTTCTCCAACGCACAGGCTGTATCTACCAATGCTTGGAAGTCTTGGTTCACTGAACTCGGGAGCGCCAACCTCAGCTCATCTCGGAGTCCCTCATAGAACCTAATCGTCTTCCGCGCTTCTTCGGCAAATGTAGACCTCGCATAACGCCCCAGCCTGGTGAACTCATACAGGTAATCATCAATAGTCTTCTCACCCTGCACCAGATGTTGAAATTCATTCTCCATTACAATTCGCCACGATACTTGCAAATACTTTGCCCAAAATAATCTTGAGAATTTCTCTATCGAAATCTCTCCCAGGCCTCTGCCTACCAACTGGTGCATCTCGACTTCATCCCACCAAAGCCTCGCCTCTCCGTCCAGTAGGAAAGTGGCTAATATAACTTTCTGCCCCTCATCAATCCTGATCACTGTCAGGATCCTCTTCACTCTTGAGAGCCAATCTTCTGCCTGCGTTGGGGAATGCACCCGGACAAACGTAGGTGGATGAAAATCCATAAACAGCTTTAGTTGTTCGTCAGCTTCTTTCTCAACAATCCGAGCTTCAACCCGCTCTTGCCTCACAATAACCTATACTTGCTCCACTGAAGGCCTTGCCTGCCCAATAGGTTGTGCTTGAAATATGGCAAGTACCGCCTCCGCAATTAAGCGTATGGTTTCTGCTAAAGTGGTAGGTGTGGGCACCTTAGCTGGTGCCACACTCTCATCCGAACACTGTGGTTAAGACTGCCCAGCTCCACTCCTTATCACCTATACGTGAACAAGACATCCATAACTTCCAAACCAAAATGACAAACAGGCTGAATAAATACGCTCACATTCCTAGTGGACATTCGTGAGTTCATTTATGTTAACATGGTTCGCACATACACGTGCTCGCAACCCCACAAAATAATTCGACCACGAATTCGAAAGCGGAAGACCGAAACAAGCTGATACCAAAATGTAACGACTCCACCTATTAAATAACATATAATAGAAGGTCCGGCCGGGGCCCCACACTATATGCCACAAACAGACGGCGAGGTCACAGGTTAATACTAACATACTTTCTACGCGCATCCTAACTCAGAGCATTCTAGCGGAAGATTATTACCTGCAAGAACTCAATCAATGAATGTCAATTACTATATAAATATCACATTTATATACAACACAAGGAATGTATACAAGCACACCCAGCTCACGGCCTTAAGGCCTTACAAGTTTCTCTTTACAAAATATGATTTCATACATCGGCACGCAGGCCGGCTACACATGAAATCCAAAGCTTCGCACGACCTTCAAGGGCCTATAAGCAGTAGCAGTAGCAAGGGTTTCAGCTGGCTCAATCCAATCAGCCTGCAACACCTGCATATAGGTGTCCACCCCAAGGGTGATAAACAAAGCAACGGTCAGCATTGACCTAAACAATTATAATGACCCTACCCCTTAACCAGGTCAGTGGTTCCTTCCCTGTATGCAGTGCAATCACAATATATAGATATATAACACAATATCATCACAAACGCCGGCCTTCGTGCCAGGCACTCCGTGCACTCAGGGGCACGCTTACGGTGTACCGGAAACCTCCAGGTCCCACCACCGATTCGAGGTGCTTAGCTTGTTGGTCGATTATAAGCCTCCAAACCCCTGTTGAATACCTCACGCACCCACCCCACTCAATGGCGTTCACCTAAAGGCACTTATGAGCACTATACATCGACCTACGCCCGTAGTGCAACACGAGGAATGCCTGAAACCCCCATTTACAGTGCTGCCAATCGACTGCTCACAACGATCCTACACTGAACTTGTTGGGTGGTTCATCTCGCCAATCCCACTCAGTGGTTCTTAACTTGTTGGCCATGCGCATCAGCCTCCAAAACCCCGTTGAAGACCTCTCGCGCCCATCCAATCAGAGGTATCCGCAATCCATCTCATAACACAGGCACATAGTGCAGCTTTCCCATCTATCATCCAGCTCGTGTCGAGCATACAACTAAAGGATCTCTGCAAAGCTTCCTTACCACAATTTACAAGCATCCTAACACTCTTTGCAAGCTATTCTTTATACACAAGGAGTCTTCTCCAGTTCACAGCATCACCAATCTAGACTACCCGTCCAGATGGGCTTCACACAGCATGCCGATTCCGTACTACACACTTCTGGATCTAAATGTAGACTCAACCACTGGAATTGCTTACTCTTTCCACCTTTTGGTGGAGGATCCCATGCACATGCATAAAGAAGGACTTCACTTGTCCAAGAAGGAGATCGTTACGCTTGACGATCGCTTCGGATCCATGGATAAACTAGCCGGATGGAAATCACCGCAACGACCTTGCCTCCACAACGCTGTGCTCGGATCTCGAGTCGGACCGTTGACGCTCCTCCAACAGCCGAATCACTTCTCCTTCTTCCTCCTCTAAGCTCTCCCTTCTCTCTTGTTAGAAAAATAATGGCCAAGGCAATAGCATGAGAAATACTTCTCAATCCATGGTCTTATCACTGCAGGAAATGAACGGCCTTGATCTGCCCCCAATAACTATTTTTGGGCTGACACGGCTTGTGATAAGCCCGTATCACAGGCCGTGTTCCCTAAGCGTCTAGGGAACCGACTCAATCTAAACCAGGATACGGGCTAAGACACGCCTGTGTCAAGCCCTGACACGCCCGTGTCACAAGATACATGCCCGTATTGAGGGGCATTTCCCTTAATTTACACAGGACCAACTCCCCTGAGAAGGACACGGCTAAGGCACACGCTTGTATCCTTGGACGTGTACCAAACATTCCCCTGTGATATGCCTGTGTCATAGGCTGTGTGACACACTCAACGCCACTCATCGCCGCCCGGTTACCAACCCAAGAAGGACACAGCTGGGACACACCTGTGTCCCTGGCCGTGTCGCTTCTCGACGATCATTTACTGCGCTGTATCGAGACCTCACGACACACACAGTCAAGGACATGCCCTGGGACACTCCCGTGTCCTAGGACATGTGCCTCACTCGAGAAAAACTCGACACCCACTCGAGTCCCCAAAGCTGAACACAGCCTGGGACACGCCCGTGTCCCAGGCCGTGTCACCCAGCATGAACATCAAATTGGGATTCGGGGTGTTACATACAGCCATATTCTTGAGAGTGGGAGTTGGAGCACCAAAGAAAAATAGTCTATGATTGACCATTTGAATTTCTTCATGGGCTACCATGAAGGCACTCATCCCCATTCCTCTTCTCTTTCCATTGGTTGGTACACTAGTATCCTTCTAGGAATAATTACCATTCTTCTAATGACAATACATGGAGTCCTCGTCATACCTAGTAGAATGGAGTATTACCCTTTTGAAGACAATGGGTGGCCGAACTAGAGCTTTTCCCTTTCCTTTGAAAGGGGTAGTCCTTGTGTTTCCCTTGAATCCTAAGCCCCTCTTGTTCATCTGAGGGGAGGACTCAATGATGGGCAACACAGAATTTGGCTTAGAGTAGCTAGCCATAATTCTCTTCTCCCTTTGGAGTTTTTCTTCTAGATCCCTAATAAGGGCATTCTTGTATTTTATGGTGCCTATCTGCATGATAGTGATGTTTTTCAGCTGGCTAACTTTCCTGATTTTCTATTCCAACAAGGTTGCTGACTAAGAATGCTGTGGAACAACAAGCTGTAGAGATGCAATCTCCTGAGCTTGCTTTTTAGCCAGCAGCTTTCTTCTTTTTAATGCCTACAGAAGTTCACCATACTTATTAATAAATTAATTGAAATCTTTCTTAGATTCTGAGCCATCTTCATCACTTGATGAAGAAGCACTAGAATTGGGACTTGTCTCATAATCTGACTCAGAAGAAGAACTAGATAGAGATTGTACCTTTTCTAAACTAGGCTGATCCTTGAAGGATTCTTCTTCAGACATTGTCATTAGCCCACTGTAGGCTTCTTCTTCTTCAGATTCTGATGAAGAAGAGTAAGTCCAGCTCTTCTCTTTCTTTGTCATGAAGGAATTCTCCTTCTTTCTCTTCTGATTGTGGTGTTTCTTCTCACAATCCTCCTTTCTTTTAATTAGGCAGTCAACAATTATATGCCCAGGTTTGCTCCAACAATAACAAACCACTTTAGTAGAAATCTATTTACCAGGTTTAGAGCCATACCTATCAGCCTTGGAGGATTTCTTCTTTCCCCTGTAGTAGTGCTCCTTGTGATGAGAGGAGGATGAGGGCCTACTCCTCCACTAGTTCCTCTTCATTAGCTTCATAAACTGCCTAGAGAAGGAAACAAACTCCTTATTAGACATATGGCAGTCTGATGTGGATGTCTCTGAACTTTTTTAGTCAGACTCAGCAGCCCTCCTTGGTGGAGAAGGAGTCTTTCCCCTGCTTCTTCTTATGGCTTCACCTTTGAAGTCCACAGTTTTTATCTGGCCCGGGACTTGTTGTTTTTCTCCTCCTCCTTCCTGGTAGTCAGCTGCATTTCATAAGATAGTAGCTTCCCAAAAAGAGTTGGTGGAGGAGTATCTGCCAGCTTTGCCACTTCACTGATTGCACAAATCTTGGTGTCCTAGTCTCTAGTTAGAGACCTTAGGAACTTATCTTTAAACTCATAATTACTGAAGACCCGGACCATAGGTCCTTAGCTAATTAACTATTCTAAAGAATCTTTCATAGTAGTTGGCTATGCTCTCTTTCTTGGACTGCCTGAAAGCCTCATACTCTTGATTGAGCATGGAATTCCTATCATCTCTTACCACTTCTGTGCCCTCAATGTAGACTACCAAAGTGTCCCACATCTCTTTGGATATCTTGCAGTGCACCAGATTTTGAAAGGTGGAGTCATCTATGACACTAACAATTATGTTCTGTGCCCTCTTGTCCAGTGTAGCCAAGATGACTTCATCCTTTGTCATTTCTGAATATGTCTTAGGTGTCTGGTCGGTTGCATCCAGAACTTAAATTTTCATAGGGATGAAACGTCCCTCTTTGACAATGACAAAGATCTTTGGGTCAGATGCTTCCATGAAGAGTCTGGCCCTCTTCTTCCAAATTCCAAAGCCTTCCTTTTTGTAGATAAGAAGCTTCATGGAACTAAGATCCTTATGGTTCTCTCCTTAACCCATAAGTATTCTCTGACTGCTACCCTTGGAGATCTACCCAGACTGTTAGGCCTTTCTTGAGTTACCTCCCCATGATATCATTTGAAAGTCTTTGCTTTCAAGGGTATAAAAACCACCTAGAGTGGGGGTGAATAGGTTTCTAGGTCTTTAGTATATCTTTTAACTTTTATAAGTTTAGGCTGTGAGTGGTGATTTACTTTTTATTATTTTTCAAGACATTCACTCAGATGACACAACAATTTATAGTGGTTCCCCAGATTATGGGTACGTCCACAATCCCTCCCGCCGTTCTAACAGTATGTTAGACAAGGCACTTCTCAAATATCTCGGCTCCTAAGAGCTTACAACACGATCCCGCAGGACCACTCAGTCTCCTCCAAGACTTACAACTCAGGCACAAACCCCTATAACTTAGTGATTAGAAAATCACCTACCTCAGGCCAAAGGCCCTACCACTCAGGCTTGGAGGACATCCCTACCTCAGATCCAAAAGATCCTACACTCGGTCTTCATAAATAGGCTTACAAACTCAGATCTAAGAAGATCCTACATAAAGAAATAAGTTTGTTTGTGTTGATTACTAGACACTAGAGAAATGATCTCAGTGTCTTTCTCTTATTGTCCGGAGAAAGATCAATCAAGATTTCTTCTTCACGGCTCCTGAAAATAATCTTCAGGATTTTCTCAACTTGGGCTGTGAAGTGGTCGTAGATAGGGTTAACCCTTATTGCTCCTTCTTTCTTGTTGTTGATGATGAAGATGACAACAACTAACAGGAAGAACTTTCAGGTTGATTGATTTGAACTTCTGCTTCTTGTCTCGGCAAAAATGGTGAGGAAGAAGATGAAGTTTCACTACTCTTCGAAAAGACAAAGCCCTAAAAGTTAATTCGATTCCGCCAATCTCATTCCTTTTATCTTCCGTCGTGTAATGACTTTCTTAACCTGCGTGCCTAGCTTTAATTGCTGACATATAGTCTTCCTTTTACAGAATATATTATTACAGCTGCCACCCGGCTCCATTATTGGAGGACTGCAGCTTTCCCGCAATGAATTTGAATTCCGTTGACTTTTATTGACTTTGGCTGACGTCAGCATATGTGGACTTAGCCAAATTTTAAGTTCCATACCAGGTATTGAGTGTGTTGAGTGAACAAGCTTCACTCAAATATTCTGTACTTGGCCAATTTCTGCTTCCTCAGTGTTGAGTACGTTGAGTGATCAAGCTTCACAAAATGATTCTGGACTTAGCCCACTTTCTTATTCCCTAGACATTTAGTGCGTTGAGTGAAGCATTATTCAATCAACTCTTTTAGACTTGGCTCATCATTCTGCATCTAGGCGTTGAGAGCATTGAGTATGCCTTCATCACTCAATGCCTCTGGACTTAGCCAAATTCTTCATATGTCTGAAGGCATTGAGTGAGCTGGCCTCACTCAACACTTTTTGCCTTTGCCTGTCTTCTTTATTAGGCATTGAGTGAACTTGCTTCACTCTATACTTCTGGACTTAGTATATTTCTGTCTTCTTTCTTCTTAGTCTTTGACAACAGCAACATGATTTAATGCTTCTGCTCAACTAGCATTGAGTGAACTGGCTTCACTCAATGCCTGTGGACTTAGCCGCAATATTTTCTCAACAACCTGTTGGGCTTTAACTGTCCTATCTTTACTCAGCGCTTTTGTTATTTGGCACTGAGCAAATTGGCTTCACTCAATGCCTATGGAATTAGTCGTAATATTGTCTCTGCAACCTGTTGGGCTTTGACTATCCTGTATTTACTCAGCGCTTTTGTTGTCTGGCTTTGAGTGAACTGGCTTCACTTAATGCTTGTGGACTTAGCCACAGAATTAAATTGCAGACTGCTGGGCTTTGACTGTCTATACATTACTCAGCGCTTTTTGGTATTTGGTATTGAGTAAACTTGTTTCCCTCAACGCCTGTGGACGTATGCGATTTTAAGCCTTTCTAGCATCCTTCTTTGACATCTAGCGTTAAGTGAACTGGCTTCACTCAACTCCTGTGGACTTAGATAGATTTTTGTCTCTCCACTCCTCTATCTTGTGACCATCTATCACACCAACTTGGAATACCTGTCCAACCTACATGCAAGAACTTAAACATACATCAAAAATAACTATGTGTATACCATTGACTTGTTTGACTTCTACAAATCTGGGAAATTGTAAGCAATAGACCCAACACTCAATATGGTAGTGAGTATGATGAGGATAGTCGCGAGGATGAACTCGCTACAACTGGGGAGGGAGGACCCCCTTCTGTGATGAGATCCTAGCGGCCCCAATTCCCGAAGGCTTCAAAGAGCCTGTCTTGAGCAACTACTCTAGCAGAGATGACCCGGTCAGGCATTTCTAAGGGTTCGAGGATGTGGTGTCCATCTACATCATGACCGATGCTTTCAAGTGCTGGTTCTTCTCCATTACCTACAAGGAGAATGCGAGAAATTGGTTCCACCAATTGCCTGAAGGTTCTATTTATTGCTTCAAGGTTTTGCATCGGGGCCTGATGACAAGGTTCACGACGTCCAAGAAGAGGAAGAAGGAGGAAAATGCTCTCTTCAAAATAATGCAAGGGCAGCGCAAGTGCCTCAACCACTACATCGATCATTTCCAGGAAGAGGTCCTAGAACTCGAGGAAGTGGATAGCTTCACCCTGATGTTGGCACTGAAGTTCGGCCTGAAGCAAGGCCTCTTCATCCTGGAGATTGGGTCCAAGCCCCCAAGATCTTTCGAAGAGATGATCGGGAGGGAGAAGAGGTTAATCTCGAGTGAGTAGAATAATCCAGGCTTCTTGGCAAGGATTGATGGGGAATACCTGGGAGCATAGGAAGAGGAGGACCTTCAGATGTGACGGTCGGAGTAGTGCCGGAGAGGCAGGGAGAGAGTAGAAGGGAAGAACAAAAAGGGAGGGAAGATCCCAGGAGGGAAAAAGAGTAGAGGAGGCAAGAGAGGCATCACAGGCAAAAGAGAGGAGGCCCGTAGTGGCTCCAGAGAGGAGGAGGAAGCTAGGCAATTGTAGTATCCCGTGAATTGGCCACCATGGAGACCACCAAGAAGGCATCAGTTCCAAAATCAGTTGAGGAGGAATGGCCACCAGCAGGGGGAAGTACAAGAAGAGCTCATGGAGAGGCAATGGTCATTTCCTGACAAGGAAATAAGCGTCAAAAGAAGGTTCAAACAGCAATGAACTAGGTGGAGTAGATTCCCCTTTATTGCGATTTACAAGGGCACGAGACTATAGCCTTCCCAGATTTTTGGGAGGCAAGGAGGAGGTTGGAATGTAAGAGCGGCGGAGAGGAAGTAGCCTAGACAGGAAGCTCCAGCAGGACCGATAGCGTTCCAAGCTTTGTGGCAGAGGTGGAACGAGGACCGGGTCGACTTGAAAGGTTGTGGGGAAGTGGTCCATGGCCCAGGAGGTGGGTAGGTAGGAGTGATCAATGGAGGAGTCCGGCTTGGAGCTTCTCACAAGGGGAGTCCCTATCAGATTTATCGCAAGAGCATCGCCTCAACCTCTCAAGCACCGCCACAGTTGGAAGAGATCACTTTTTTCGAGGAGGACATGTTGGGGAATAAGAACCCCTTCCATGATGCCCTCATCATCCAAGCCTCCATTAAGAAATTCATCGTCGATCGAATCCTTATATACAATGGGAGTTCAGTGAATGTCATTTTTAAGAGAACCTCCGTCGGGTTGCAGGTGGAAGCATCCAGGATCTAAGCTGCAGATGGACCCCTATTTTACTTCTCGGAGAAAAGAAAAGGGTGGAGGGAGGATTGGATCTTCTTGTAACCCTTGATGGTACTTCAATCTGATGTAGGTTCGTCATTGTCGATGCAACAAGCTTTTACAATGCCATATTTGGGCGACCCTTCATCAACAACTTCAAGGCGGTTCCATTGTCGTATCATCAGTTCCTGAAGTACTGTCGGGGAGATTTCTAAGTGCAAATCAGAGGCGATCCGAAGGTTTCCAGGGAGTGTTATCTGAACGCTGTCAGCACCATCAGTTAAATGGAGGATGCGGAAAGGCTGGAGAAGGTTCTGAAGAAGGAGGAAGGGCTAAGAGCTACTAAGGAGCTGGAATAGCTGTAGGTGATCTCCCAGAGAGGAGAGCCAGGGTTGTTGAAGATCATCGGGTCCCTGACGCTGGAAGGGAAGATGGAGATGGTCGTATTCCTGTAAGAAAATGTGGACTTCTTCTCTTGTAGTTCCACGGAGATGTCAGGGATCTATACAAAAATAGCCTACCAATGCCTCAACATGGATCACAATGTTGCCCTCGTCGATCAGAAGAAAAAGCGACGTCGTACTATCCTAGCCGATTTGTGAGAGAGTGAAGAAACTTCTAGAGGCATATTTTATTTCTGAGATCCAATATCCTGGCTGGGTCTCCAATATTATAATGGTTAAGAAAGCCGGAGGGGGCTGGAGACTTTGTATAGACTTTTCGATGTTAAATAAAGCTTGCCCGAAGGATTTTTACCACTTGCCACAAATCGAAGCACTGGTTGATTCATCCATTGGGTTTCCTGTGTTGAGTTTCCTTGATGCTTTTTCAGGGTATCCCCCCAACTGCCGCGACATCTCTTTAATCACTAGCGATAGCTGCTACAACTATAAGATGATGCACGTTGTGCTTAGGAATGCAGGTGTGACCTACCAAATAATGATGGATCAAGTCTTCAAAGAGAAAATGGGGCGGAAGCTAGAAGTGTACGTAGAAGACCTCCTAGTCAAAAGTAGGAGCATCGCGGAGCACACTAAAGATCTGGTGGAAGACCTTTGCAACCCTGTGAAGGTACAAGATGCGGCTCAACCCAGAAAAGTGCATTTTTTGAGTGGGAAGGGGGAAGTTCTTAGGTCACCTCCTCAGTCCGAGGGGGTGTAGTCTAACCCCGACAAAGCAAAGGCCATTCTGGAGATGTTTTCCCCGTTCCAAAAGAAGTTTAGAGGCTGACCGGAAAGCTAGCGGATTTCAGTCGCTTCCTCTCTAAGGAAATAGAGAAGTGCTCTCCATTTTTCAAAACTCTTTGAGGCAACCAGAAGTTTGAGTGGATTACAGAGTGTGAGGAGGCTTTTAGAAAGCTCAAGAAAAATCTAACTCAAGCTCCTCTACTCCAAGGCCCACAGGGAGGCAAATAACTCCTCCAATATCTAGGCGTAGGAATGGAGGCAGTCAGCTCTGTGCTCGTCAAAGAAGAAGGAAAAAAGTAGCTCCCCCATCTATATGTGAGTATAGTGTTGCGACAAGTATAGGCAAGGTATTATATCCCGGAGAAGCTAGTTTTAGCCTTAGTAGTTTCGGCTTAGAGGCTCTGCCCGTATTTTTAGGCTCACTCCATCAAATTTTTCTCTAATCATCCACTATAAAGTATCTTGGAAGGATTGGAGCATTCAGTAAGGTTGGAAAAATGGTCAGTGAAGCTCAGTAAGTTAGATATTTCTTATTCACCAAGGGTGGCGATCAAGGCCCAGGAAATAGCAGACTTTCTTGCAGACTTCTCGGCCGAAGTAGGAGGAGACGAAGGCACTTCCATCCCTGTCATGTGGAAGATGTTCATGGACGTGGCTTCATGCAAGAATTCCATGGGAGATGGAGTCATGTTGGTGAGCCCCTAGGGAACTAGGATAGAGCAAGCGGTCGAGATACTCTTCCCCATCACGAACAACTAGGCGGAGTACAAAGCTGTGGTAATAGGCTTGTGTCTTGCCATTGAGTTAGGAATTTAGGATCTTAGAGCAATCACCGACTCAATTGTGGTTGCATCGCAAATCAGGGGAGAGTCTGAGATGAGCGACCCCGTTCTGTAGAGATTCTTAGCAAAGGTTAAAGGCTTGATTGGAGGTTTCTAGTCCTTCTTCATCGAGCATGTGCCCCAAGTGTAGAACTTAGAGGAAGACTATCTCGCCAAGTACGGTCCCCGGCTGGAGGAACAGTTATGAAGTTGTTTTGACCATCCATCGAGGAAGGGGCGATGATGGAGATCGAACAAAGGGCTTCGTGGAAGGACCTGTTCGTTACATTCTTAATGACAGGTCGACTCTCTGCTAGTGAGAGAGATCAGAGGAAGTTTCGGTACAAGGCTGCTTACTACCTGCTGTATGAAGGGGAATTATATCGCAAAACCATTTTGGGCCCTCTAGACAGATGCCTGTCAGAAGTAAAAATCCCTCCAGTGCTTGAGGAAATTCATTCAAGAGAGTGCATCAGTCACTCGGGTACTCGTACTCTAGAGTAGAGGATTCTGAGGCACGACTACTTCTTGCCGACCATTTGGAAGGATGCAAAAGCCTTCTCAAAGAAGTATCCAAAGTGTAAACTCTTCGCACCTCTTTATTTATAGCAAACTCAACAACTTCGCTCAATCACCACTCTCTGGCCCTTCACCATCTGGGGAATGGATTTGAATGACCCTTTTCCCCATGTTAGTGGTTAGAGGAAGTTTGTTCTCATCATGATCGACTATTTCTCCAAGTGGATGGAGGCTAACGAACTTTCCAAGAACACGTATCTAATCATGAAGAACTTTATCTGGGGAGAGATCTCATGTAGGTTCCGGATCCCTCTCGCCATCTTCACAGAGAACGACCCGTAGTTTTCCATCCTAGAGCTAGAGGACTTCTGCAAGAAGCTAGGGACGGATCTCTGATTCACCTCTGTGCATCATCCTCGGAGCAACGGATAGGTGGAAGCCGCCAACAAGTTGATCATCAATCTCTTAAAGAAGAAAGTCACCAATCTGAAGGGTATTTTTGCGGAGCAGCTCCCTTCCGTCCTATGGGCTTTTAGAATCACTCCTAATTCTTCCATGAGGGAAACACCTTTCAAGTTATCTCACGGGTCTAAGGACCTCATCCTGGTAGAATTCGAGGTTCGGAGCCCGAGGGTCATGGCAGCAGGAGAAGGCAACGAAGAATTGCGCTTGAAAAATGAAGATCCTCAAAAGCTTTCACTGGACTACGGGGAGCTTCATGACTTAGCCTCTATCTGCGAAGAGGAGATCAAGAGGCGAATGGCAAAGCACTTCGACAAAAATGTTCGCCTCAAGCACTTTCTTGCAGGAGACTTGGTCATGAAATATTTGGATACAACAGGAAGGTGGCTTCTGTTTGTAAGATGAATCATAACTGGGAAGGCCCCTTCATCGTCTAAGAGGCTTTAGTCACTGGAGGCTCTCGCCTACAAAATCAAGAAGGAGAACTGCTGGGAAGTACCTGGAGCGGGGATACCTGAAAAGGTTTTATCCTTAACGGTGATATATAATGGCTATCTGTAAGATTACTTTAATTTTATTTATACATCTCCTCGCCCCAGATGGCACGGGAGGATGTGAGCTATCTTATTTTTTTTGATCGTCTAAAGTTAGCTTGAAGCAATGAAGTCAATTTATGCAATCGATTTGGGAAACCTGCATCCGACTTCATTCTCCTAAAAATCACAGGAGAACGATGAGACGATGTGTCGGGATGTAAGCGTCCTTGTAAGACCGAGCCCCTGCATTGACGGCTGAGATCAGCTCCCCCTTATAGGTTCGCCCTAGCTACCCCTGATTACATCTCTACTTCGACTAAAGAAACTATCTAGAATAGGTCTGAACACTAACCTCCTAAACTCGATAAAGGATCGACCTCACAAAGTGATACCTTGTGTAAAGGCATCATCGGTCTTTGAGAAGACTAAAAGACCCGCTCTTAGCAAATGTTTGTCCTGTGAAACAAGACATGTGTCTTTTGTTACCAAGGTGGGATAACCCGCCATGATTTTTGAAGCAGCTGAGCTAAGAAGCTCTGGAAGGTACGAGTTCGTAGAAGGATGGTGGGATCAAGTTTGTGTGTCCTATAGACCCCCAAGGGACATTTCCCTTTGCTTATACCATACCCTTCATAGCCAGATGGCAGAGTTGGAAGCGATCTCCATGGTAGGGTTTGGAAACAAGACTCCGACCAGATTCTCTTATAAAGCCAGGGGAGGACGATGGGATGACGTGTTGGGATATAAGAATCCTTGTAAGACCGAGCCCCTACATTGACGGTTGAGATAAGATCCCCCCTATATGACGGCCTAGCTACCCACGATTGCATCTCTCCTCCAATTGGAGGAATTATCAAGTAACAGGTCTAGACTCCAATCTCCCAACTTTATAAAGAGAAGATTGTCGTCTCCTAAGAAGTTTCCTTCGTCATCAAATAAGTTGATACATCTAATTCTTTGGCAATCTCTTAAGTAACAGGGTGAGTTACCTCAACACAGATAGAAATCCTTATTGGGACCATTGATCACAATGTCCTAGATTTGAAGAAGGTCCACAAGTCAATAGTATTCACATGTTTGTATTTGTTATATGCTCAAGTTCAATATATACAGGTTGTCTAATGTTATAATATTAGAAATTTTGAAAGGGTCAGAACTTTGGTTGGACTCAAGACATGACACAATAGAGAGGCAATGTTTTTCTTAAGTCCAGAAGCATTAAGAGAGTATACATCAATCAACGCCAGAGGCATAAAAGAGTTTATAGAAGTTCAGTCATTCAAAGCCTCTGTGGTGCTTGACTCAAATCTTGCTAAGTCTATAAGCATTGAGTGAAGGATATTCACTTAATGCCTACTCAAAGGAAACCTTTTTAAGTACAGAAGCGTTGAATGAAGAAGGCTCACTCAATGCCTTATCAAAGATACAACAAAGTCCAGAAGCGTTGACTGTAGAAGTCTCACTCAACGCCTTCATTCAGAAATTCTATGCAAATTGAGAAGCATTGAGTATAGAAAGTTCACTCAATGACTTCAGTTAGGATAACTACCAAGTCCTGGAGCGTTGATAGAAGAAGGTTCACTCAACGCCTTCAACCAGAAGAATTCTATTCAAATCTAGATTCATTGAGTCTCAAGGCAACACTCAATGCCTCTATGCATCTAGTCTTAAGGCAACACTCAATACCTCTATGCATTGAGTCACAAGACTTCACTCAATGCCCATGCAGATTGTATGTGAAAGTTGCTAAGTCCACAAGCCCTGAGTCACGCTAATGTCATCCAAATTCAAACGAAGCGGGTTTTGCACGCTAGAAGACAAATGGAATCACATACGTTCTACAGTGCAGTTAAATCTAAAGTAACTTTATAGCTACCTATTCCGCATGCCCATTCAGATCAAAGAGCCATTGCATTATGGGATGTAAAATTAGAAGAGATAAAATTTTTTAAAAAGTGATCAAGAGGATAAAGAAAGGGGCTTCTAAATAATTAATCTGAGACAAATCCTTTGCGGTTTGAAGTGGTTGAAATCGAACTCAAAAGAGACTTTAGAAAGAACAGGAATCCTAGTTTCTTGACAGGAATAGATAGTAGAGAAATCATCATTGTTGATGTTCTTCTTCAAGGTTGCTGCACTAAACTTCTGATCAGCACAAGCTTGAAGAAACAGAGCACTACAATAGATTTTCTCAGTACATGCAAAATAAACTTGAAGATCCACATTCTTGTTGATGTGAAGTGTTAGGGCTGGTTCTACACAGTCCAAGAAGCTGACTCAGAGGTTGAATTCTCTAGAGTCAAGCACAACAAAAATTTATTCAAATTGTAGGATCATTGTGTGATCTGAGCAATAAGCCTGTGATATAATGGCTGAGTTGTAGGATCTAGGAGTGGATCTGAGGTAGGATCTTGGTAAAGATCTGAGGTAAGAGATGTGGGGTATCTCTAAGAATAGGGCTTCTATGCCTAAGGTAGGATATGCTTAACTCTGAGTTGTAGGAGTAAGATTCACTCTGATTTGTAAGATCCTGAGGCATCTGAGGTGTACAGTAAAGGAGCTGAGTAAAAGGAGGAATTAGCTGAATCTAGCACCCTACTAGATAGGTGGAGGGGGAAAGTGGATGTACCATAGATAGGGGAACCCATATAATTTTTGTGTGTTGTTGTGTATTCATGAACTCTAACATCTAACATTAACACACACTTAGCTCATAAATTCAAAATACCTAAAAAATTCAAATCAAACGTATTCACACCCCTCCTCCCCCCCCCCCCTCTAGGTGCTTAGCTACCATTAGAAAATACTTTCAAGTGGTATTAGAGGGAGTTTGTTCAAAAAGGACTTAACAGTCTGAACAGATCTCAAAAGGTAGCAGAAGCTTATCTACTTGGCTTCAGGTGAGAACCACAAGAAGTTCGGTTCTATGAAACTTCCTATTTATAGCGAGAAAATATTTGGGATCTGGAAGGAGAGGGTAGGGTTGTTTATGGACGCCTCAAACCCTAGGATATTCATAACTATACAAGAGGAACCTTTCATTCTCATGAAGGTCTCTGTTAAATATGCCAATATCCAGACTCCCAAGAAATACACTTAGATGACCAAGGATGACGTAATTTTGGCCACTATGGACAAGGGTGCTCAGAATATTATTATAAGTACCATAGATTATTCTACTTTCTAGAACTTGGTCTACTGGAGAACTGCTAGGGAGATGTGGGATTCTCTTATAGTGTATATTGAAGGAACAGAGGATGTGAGGGGTAATTGGAAATCCCTCTTAAACCAGCAATATGAGACCTTCAGGGAAGGAAAGAAAGATTTCCTAGCTGAGTGCTTTGAAAAGTTCTTTAAGATAGTGAAAAGTCTGATCACTTATTGCAGACAGCTCACAAATTATGAGCTTAATGACAAGTTCTGGAGATCCCTGGACAAGCAATGGTACATAAATATTTATGCCATCAGGGAGGTTGGCAACCTGGCTAACACATTATCCCAAAATCTATTTAGGAAGTTGTTGTCTCATTGGCTGCAACTTAACTCCAGAAGAGCAGAAGATGCTGCCAGAACCCTCAATAGAGAGAATACTATGGCCATCAAAGCTGAAGCCACAAGGAAGTGTAGGTAAGAGACTCCTTCTCCACCAAGGAGAGCTACTGAGTCAGAATGCTCAAATCCAAGCACCTCGGGCAATGAACTGTCAGATGGAGAACTTACCTTTTTTTCTAAATAGTTCAAGAAGATGTTGAGTAGGAGAAGATAGTGGAAGAACAATGACTCTTCTAGATCTAGCTCAAGAAAGCCATATACAAGCATGGAGAAGTCCAGAAAAGATCCCTCTAGGGAAAGGTTTGATTCTAAACAGAACAAACATTTTAAGGCTAATGTTGTTTGTTATTGTTTCAACAAAACTGGACATGTCATTGCTGACTGTCCAATCAAGATGAAGGATAATAAGAAATCAGATGACATGAAGCATCATAAGGACAAGAAAGCTAAAAGGTGCTTATTGGCCAAGAAGAAAACCTGCTTGTCAGACAGTGAATCTTAATCTTCAGATTCAAAAGAAGAATAGGCCTATATTGGTCTTATTTATATCTAAGAGGAGGCTGATCATCCTATTGTCGTAATGGTAATAAGAGCACCACTATCCTCTATTGACTGTGATTTTGAAGATGATGATGAGTTCAGCCTCTTGGCCTTAACAGAAGACAATCAGGATAAGTCTGTTCCTGATGAGGTACACTCTTTTCCCAACTCTCCTTCGACTATGAAACTTGCACGGACTCTGAGGCATCCACTTCTTCTAGTGATGAAGATGGATCTGAATCTGAAGAGAATTTCAATAAAATTATTGACAAGTACGGTGCTATCTTGGAAGCTCTGAAGAAGAGCAGAAAGCTTATCAAGGGACAAGCTGAGGAGATTACCTCTCTTCAGTAAGCTACTTCCCTGCAGTCTGGGTCAGCTCCTATGCTAGCCCAGATGAGGAGGGAAGTCAGTCAGGTGAAGCTAATATCAGTCATCTAAATAGGCACCATTAGCCAGAAGAATAAGATCATTAAGCATCTTAAAGAGAAGATCCTCAAAGAGAGGATGCTCGTGGCTTAGTTTTCTAAGCCCAAGATAGTGTTGCCACTAATTGACTCCTTCACCACTCAAATAAATAAGGGGGGATTAGGGTTCATGTGGAACTCTAAAGCGTCCCATTCCAAAGGGAAAGGCAAGGCTCCAGTTGTGCCTCATACCACCTTTCAGAAGGAGATTCTCCCTTCTAATAGGTATGACCATGACAGTATGTATGGTCACTTGAAGAATGGAAATTCTTCCTATAAGAGCTTTACTGCTACTTCTAATGGAAGAAGAAAGGGCATGATATTGAGTGCACTGAAGGATCCCCGTGAGGAAACCTAAATGGCCCATCATGACCATTTTTATTTGGTGCTCATGCTTCCACTCTCAAGGGTAAGGCAGTGACCAACCCCTAAGTTCCCTCTACAAAGAGTAAGACAATGAGAAAGACAATTAGTAAGCCATACTTGGTTATTTTTGATGCCATCAACATCATGTCAGCTGTAAAAAAAATATCTGTTGACGTAAATAAGAATAACCAAAGTGTACCTACAACCAGACTTACTTTTAGTTAGATCCTTACTGAAAGGACTAGGAAGGTTGTTGTTCTCCCCTCTGAACAGATAAAGAATGATGGCTTACACACTTCAAAGGCTGTTCTGAAGAGGAGATACAATATTTATGAGTGTTGGTGTTGTGTCATGGTGGGTCACTATGCTATAGACTGTTGGAACTTCCCAAGTATGCCAAGGTCAATTATGAGCCTTCCTATCAGGGCTGCTACTAGTAAATATAGCCAATTTCAAGCTAACATGAACCAAGGACCGAAACTATTTTTGGTTCCTAAGGTAAATTAATCTTGTGATTGTAGGTAGGTCCAAGTACCCATAATAAGCCAATATGGTAATTCAACAGTGGTTATTCCAGACATATGAATGGAACAATGAGCCATCTAAAGTATTATACTCCAGTGAGAAATGGACTTAAAGTTTTCTTTGGTGGTTCAGACAAAGGAGTTACAAAAGGCTATGGTATGATTACGAATGGCATAGTCTCCATTACAAAAGTACCTTATGTGGAAGGAAAACAACACAATCTGATTAGCATAAGCCAACTCTATGATATTAGCTATGTCATTGTCTTCCATAAGGATAAGTGTCTAATCAAAAGGTCAAGTGACCAAAAGGTAATTTTGACAGGCACTAGGAGTGGAAATACTTAATGTTTAAATTTCCTATGTATAAATACAGATTCTCCAATATGTATTATTAGAGAAAGTCTCTTATTATGTGTAAAGGCATAAGAGGCTGGCTCACTTGAATTACAAGGCAATCAAAAGGCTCTTCAGTGAAGAGCTACTACAAAATGGACTCAATATGAAATGCTCCAAAGAGGGAACTTGCTCTGCATGCCAAAAGGGCAAACAGACAAATGCATCCTTTAAGAGCATTTAGGCAAAGGATTTTGAGAGGTATCTTTACCTCCTGTATATAGACTTATTTGCTCCTATGCCAATTCATAGTCTTGGTAGGAAAGTCTACACTCTTGTGATAGTTGATGATTATTCCATATTTGCATGTGTTTTCTTTCTTAAGAAAAAGTCTGAAACCCTTGATAGCTTGGTGACTTTATCGTGCGATTGCCCTAGATAGAACTTGGCGAAATGGAGAATAGTGTGTATGATCAGTGACTCATAACCAGTGGTCGTGCGCTATTAATCCAATGATCATGTGTAGTGTTCCTGTTCCGTTTACGGTTCGATGAACTGACCGCGCATTACCAACGGTTGTGATCTAAGGAGTCCACTGTCCGTGCGCGTGTAAAAATGCACGATCAGTGGCCCTTAGGAGAAAAAAACATTCCCAAATAATCTTAGAACACTTACATGACCTTTGTACCAACAGTAAAAAAAGAAGAGCCACCGAAATGGGCATTCCACATTCTCCAGACACAAAAAAACACCAAGTATAGGGCAAAAGTATAATAACAATGAAATCACACTGAAAACGGGCCTAAAGTGCACTTCATAAGGAATGGACATAGTAACAAATATGAACAATTATGGCTCTCAAGTGTAGTGCAACATTAGGAAAACTAGCCCAGAGGAGTCCAAAAATTAGTATATAAATAGGACTCATCACACCCCCAGACTTACATATTTACGCGTCCCGAGCAAACAAAATCTATGCAGGTAGGGGAAATAAACTAGCTAACATAGAAATTGAGATACGGAGTACAATGCGAAGTCGTATGCTCATGCACGTAAAAATATAATAGATGAAATTTCTAAGTATAAAAAATAGTTTATACTTTTCACAATACGTATCAAAAATTTTTTACTACTCAAAAATGGAATCACGGTGAATCTTTCGGTCACGCGTAGGGAGAAAGTAGACTAATCGCTAAGGCGAGCATTGCCAAAGATCGAAGCTAAGGATTACCTCCAAAGGAATCCACCAATGTCAGTGACCATATGCTTGCCTGTTCTCACTCTCTCCACGGTACTGGTTCTGTTCACACACGGATTAGTAGGTATTTAGGTGAAGAGATGGGGCTTGGATTTCGGTGAGGTAAATAAAGATAAATAAGAAGACTACGCACCTAACCCAAATTAGCTAGCATAAAAAAGAATCTATTTGCTAACCAAAATACATGCGGGTACACCACACCCCCAGACTTAATTTTTAAAATATGGGTGTGTGCCACCGCCTACTCCAAATACAATCTCATCTCAAATAGAATTTTAAATTATACTTTTTTCTTTCGATTTTATTTTTCACAATTAATTTTTATATATTTTTTCAAATCATCTTTTTATTTTAACAATTTCAACAAATAAAAACTTTGGAGCACATCCACATATTCATAAGGAATATCACCACCTCAACACCCCAAAATGAAAATGTAAAACACTAAAGCTCAACTTAGGTGTGCGACTAGGATCGACTATGAGGCTTTTGTTAAATAATGGTGGAGTATAACCAAAAGAAGGGGTAGGCACATCGAGGCTAGAGAGGATAAGACGTTAGGAATGGTACAAAGATCAACTAGGAAAAAATGATGGCCTACATCACGCTCATGCGACTGAACTAACTTATACCCATGCTTCAAGAATAGCTTGGGGCAAGTTCTAGCCAACAAGAAAGACTATCTATCCTCCCGACTTGAGCAATACGAATCTAACGACCATTTACACAGATCACTAATCTACCGTCAGTTTCACACCGGATTCACCAATTTTTGAGTAGAATAAATAGTATTTACGCAATTAGAAAAATATAAAATTATAAGCATACAAAAAATTAAATCTACTCCAATTTCTACACGAGACGAGAGCACTCGACTAGGAGCACTATAGGAGTCAACATTTTACTCCGTCGCACAATCCTATGACACACAATAATTTTCCCAAATCATACAAAAGAAACGAGTTTAACTCGCAGCACGCTAACAGCTAAGCATGCGCTCATGTGGGTGCAGTGGTGTGCAATGAAATGAACTAATAAAAATAAAACAATAAAAGCTTCTAGTATGTAAATGAAATGTGCGCGTGCAAAAGGTAACAAATACCGACTATCCCCCAAACTTAAACTAAGCTACACAACATATTATATTGAAATTAAAATTAGATAGAGACAAGGGGAGAGGTTACCCAATGCTCAGTTAGTGAGCATACCAGAAGACGCGTGAAAAAATAGAAGCAGGTCTGCCAAACGAAGAATCACAACCCCACCAATATGAATTTGCCATGAGTACCTGTGGGGGTCAGCTCCGCAAAAACAAAAGAAAAATAGTCAAAATACAAAGAAATACTAAAACTAAGATAGACATGAAAAATAAAAATGTAGGAAATGTAAGATAACTACTGGGGTTATTGTCCTCCCAGCACGACTTATTAAATTTTATACATTTCTAGCTAATAGGCCTATGAAAAGAAAAGTGCACAGGTAACTGTTCCGTTGTACATTTGGTAACGAGTACTGATGAAGCGATAAAACAGTTACCCCTCTGCCCGAATAATCATTCTTGCTCCTCACAGTAAAATTAAATAAGAAGTAAGAAGAGGAGGATTGCTGGTCCTCACTCATCTCACCACAAAATAAATCCTTGCCCAGCAAGGTATCGTCTACAGAGAGATGGCAGGAGGAGAAAGCAATTAATGGAGCTTCCTCAACAGAGGAGGAATCAACCTCCTCACAAAAGAGGACGTTATCATCCATGACTCGAGTTGAAATCTCCAATTCCTCCTGAAGCACCTGTGAAGACTCAACTCGCACAGGCTAGAATACAGAAAGGGGATAAAGAAATAAATGAGATTAAAAACTAAAATAAAAAAATTGGGGAGTGGTCCCGGTCTCACTCCCAGAAGGATCCAAGCATAAATCATTGTCGGTGTCATATGAGTCATAGCAAGGGGAATCCGAGAGCTCGAAGTCCTTGGTGGTGGTTTTGACCTCCTCATCCAACAAGGAAGTGAAAACTTCCTCATCAGAAAGGATCTACTCATCATCCCACCACGATGCGTCATCATGTTCCAAGGTGTCACACTCTCCATTGGAGAGAATAACGTGCTAATCCCACATTGGCGAAACCTCAGGCTCTGAATCACTATCCGTCATAACATCATCAACCGAATCACTAAAAATTGGGATAGATAATTCTTGCAAAGAAAGCGGAGGAACAACTGTTGGAGTTACCATGGTGATCTAGAAGTGGTCAAACATGTAATCTCACTGCCAACGCGATATGAGCCTGCAGGGTCGCACATAAGAGAATGTGGAGAAGTTGGTAGGTTGACTGTGTTGGTAAAGGTTACCAATCACCATACAGAATGGTGTCCGGCAAATGTTTCCAAGGGAAAATCGTCGAGAATCGTCGAGTATCGATCGTCAAGAATCATAGAGTCTCGATCGTCAAGAATCGTCGAGTCTCGATCATCGAGAATCGTCGAGTATCGATCGTCGATCGTCGAGATTCGTCGAGAATCGAAATGTTCGACTCTCGACGAATGCTGATTCCCGACGAATTATTTCCAGAAACCCTAATTTTCTGTGGTCTGCGGATAGCGATTTTTTCTAGGTCTGTTTATGCTTTGGGTATAAATAGGAACTTAGGTTTGAGCAGAAGAAAGAATAGATCCACTCACGGCCCAACGGAAGTATTCCGCCATTCCGCCGATGGAAGTGTTTCGCTTCCGCCGATTCACTCGCTCCGCCGGCCTCTTCTCCGATGACAGTCGTCCGTGCTTGTCTTCTTGGAGCGGACCTAGCAGTCTGTGGAAGTGCAAGGTGCAGTCAATCTCCCTTCCCGTTTTTCGTGCGACGAAGCTCGGTGTTCTCCCTCTCGTGTGGATTTCTGCAGAGACGTAGATACTATTCTACGTGGAACTCGCCACCGACAAGGACTCATATTTTTGGAGCATATTCGTTGAGTTGTGACTCAATGCCGCTAAGGTAATTTTACCAAGTTGTTCGTTAACTTCTTGATTCAAAATTCATGGCCTGATCCCAATCTCTTTTGGGTTGTTCTTGATTTTATTACTTCCGCTGCGTGCACAAGTGTTGTGCCATCCTCATAGAGAAACCTAACAACAACAACATCAGAGAAAATATGTGTGGGTTCCTCCGGGGGTGAATCCAAAAGAGGGGAAGAATGCATAGGGAGAGACCACACCACAATGTCGTCACACCGATCAGCAGAAAGTCTTATGGGTATATCCGCAGCTGTCCCCCATAAACAAGGTGGTAGTACGAATATATCATCAGAATCAGAAGGGGCAGGAAGTTGAGAGGTGGATTGAACGAATCGAATTCCCGGTTCATCATCCTCCTCCAACTGGCGCTTAAATTCATGCGCAATCTTTCAACACGTGCTCGGTGCTACGATAACACAAACATTGTTTTCCATTACTCCTCATTCCAGGGGGACCGAAGAGGAATAAGAAAAAGGTGATGGCATAGAATAGAAGTGACCATGAGACTTGGGTATGGTGTATTAAGTACCATAAGAAGACGGTGCTCCATACACTGAACTACGAGAATTATGCTCACTATCTTCAGTGGGGCACTCATGACTACCATGCCTATAATCCCCGCACCATCTACAACGGATATTCATATAAGAAAACATGGTGCAACAAGAAATTATTCACCAACATAAATATTCTAAGCAAAAATTAACTACACACTAGAAGATAAAAGAAAAGGAATGCCCGCTGCTGAAAAATTAAAACTAGAAAATGAATAAAGAAAAATAAGCAACAAATTCTAAAACTAAAGCAAAGAAGAAACATGAAATGAACAAATGGAAAAGGGCTTCAATCTCCTATCTCCCTCTCCAAAAACACTCACGATTGTGATCCCCAGCAACGGTGCCAAAAACTTGATGTGGTTTACGGCAAGTGTACCGGTCGCACAAGTAATATAAAATGGGCAAATTTTCCCAAGTATCGATCTCTCAAGGAACATAGTAAGGTGGAGTTAATTTTTAGGAGGACTTGAGATTTTAGTCCTTAGGTCGGTGTTTACGAAGGGGGTTTTGATTTTTTGCGGAAAAAGAAGGTATAACACTAATAAACTACTACTATGCAATGCCGCTATGCAATGCTTCGCCAGGCGGATGGAAAACTACATGGGCTGATATGCACCAAATCGCTAGGCAGATGGACGAGTAGGCTTGCAGATGAGGTGGTGAGAATGGTGTAATGAGGGTCGTGAGAACCTCTTCACTAGGCACGCCACTAGCAATTGCTAGTGCGGCACTGTGTGGTGGAGGATGGATAATGGCGCACCTCAAGCAAATAACGTGAATATAAAATCACATAGACATGATTGTACACAAATGTATATCAAATTAAGCACACTTCATAAAATACAAAAAGATCAAACTACACTATCAACAATAAAAGAAGAAGAGAGTGTGAAATCGATCGGATCCAAAGTCTTGCTGAGGATTCAGGGAAGGAATCGCCTGGTTGTCAATCAGCTTCCTAGCTCGGTCCTCAACTGCATCCGGGGTAGAGGAGGCTGTCACTAACTCCCAATGGACCCATCTTCTTCGTATCACGATCCGGTGGAGGATGACACAAACTCCTCTGAGCTTGATGATGAAACTAGGTAAAACCCTTCTTGAAGCTCAAGGATGAAGGGGAGGCCGAGAGGAAGCTCCGACGTGAATTTTGCATTTAAATCTTCCCCGGATCCCATCCCTACGGTGTAGGAAGAAGGAGATTAGCAGAACCCTCCTCAGATATGAAAATTGCAGAGAAAAGTCTTGCTTGGAATTAGGGCGGAACCTGTGTATTTATAGATTGCAGAAAATATAATGCACTCGATCAGTGGCGCACGACCTGTGGTCGTGCGCACTATGTCCTGTGACAGCGCGCATTGGAATGGTAGAATGTGGTTAAAAAATGGAATCAATGCACCCGAACAGTGGCACACGGCCAGAGGTCATGCGCACTATGTCCAATGGTCGTGCGATTGCCCTAGAAAGAACTTGGAAAAATGGAGAATAGTGCGTACGATCAATGACCAATAACCAGTGTTCATGCGCTATAGATCCAATGATCGTGCGCTGTGTTCCTGTACCGTTTGGGGTTCGATGAACTGACCGCGCACGACCAGCGGTTTTGCGCTAAAGAGTCCACTGACCGTATGAGTGTAAAAATGCACGATCAGGGGCCCTTAGGCGAAAAAAACATTCCCAAACAATCCCGGAACACTCACATGACCTTTGTACCAGCAGTAAAAATAGATGAGCCACCGAAATGGGCATTCCACATTCTCTAGACACAAAAACACACCAAGTATAGGGCAAAACTAAAATAACTATGAAATCACACGGAAAATAGGCCTAAAGAGCACTTCACATGGAATGGACAGAGTAATAAATATGAACAATTATGGCTCTCTAGTGTAGTGCAACATCGAGAAAACTAACCCAGATGAGTCTGAAAATAGGACTCATCAGTATCCTCGGACCTGACCTTAGCGTGATAACTTCTGCATACCTGTTGTTCATCCCCTTAGCTCCCCCTCCCGACAATGTATGCCAAAATGGCCTTGAAGCCGCTTTCACAAGAGTAGTTGGACCGTCTTGCTACTGCACAGGAAAAATCTAGATCCTAGTCCTCTAGATATGCCCCATGGCTCTCATCCAAGAGGCCTGTGAAATCTCCCTACCTGCCGAAAAGGGCCAAGATGATTTGCCGGAACACTAAGGTGTACGAGTTCGCATCTCCGACTCCAACCACTCTCTGCAAGAACATTGCCATCAAAACGGAGGTATTCTACTTACCCCCGCATCAGCGAAGACCCCAAAAATGGGAATGTTAAACTAAACCACATGCCTATTCGAAGGATCCACTGGTATAGAGTGATGATGGCATCCCTCCGGTGAATGCCGAGACATCCCGGATCCCCGATGGGAACGAACAATTGGTCCCGGAGACTTCCCTCCATGTTGCACAAGCTGAAATCGTAATCGGTCCTAGTAGCTAACTCGTCACCTTCTCGTATTTATTAACTCATATCCTTCCACTTACATAGTTTCTCGCAGCTCATCCCTTCGGGACAATGGGTCTAGTTAGTTTAGTGCCCAAGACCCTAGCCACCGAGAACCCAAAAGAACCAGCACCAAGTTCTTGGCCCTTGACTGGGAAAGCACCTGACACCACCCAATAGCCCGAGATCCGCCCTCCGGGGCAAAAAACTACTCGTCTGAGACGGGAAAAATCGAGACATTGGTTCTTCATGAAACCCTTCGAGGGGAAACCTAGTCCTTCCCGCTAGCCACCAAGAGAAAACATCGTTCCTACGCTAGGTAAATGACTTAATACTCCCCTTCTCGCTTGAACCTGATTTTGATAACGGTTGAAACATCCCGCCAGGTTACCAGGACACTTTGGTAAGGGTCCCTGATGTAACACCCCCATCTGTCGTATGGCATATAACAGAAGGTCCAGCTGGAACTTGACGCCATATACCACGGACAGTCGGAAGGGTTACAGAATAATACCAAGTACTCAACTACTCGTCTTAACACAGAGCATTCTAGAGGAAGCTTTTAAACAGTTTAAGAGAACCAAGAATTTGCACAACCACGGCATGAATGTCCACTATACCACAGGAATGAAATACATCAAATACACAAAAGAGTACATGGCCTTAAGGCCTTACAAATGTTCACTTGAGAATATAATGTTTTACATATATCGGCTCACAGCCCGGCCACACATGACAAAAGTAAACAACGGTTCTCTTGGCCTTCGAGGGCCAGCTCAGCAACTTGGGCTTCAGCCCGCTACTTGGCGCTTGGTTCCGCAGCACCTGCAAGCAATATTCCACTGCATAGTGGCAAACAAAGAAACGGTCAGCTAAGCTGAACAAATTAAAATGACCCCTCCCCTTACTTGGGACGACGGTGCTCCTTCCCTGCATATAATTAGCCTAGCTAAATAGTAAAGTGCAAATATATATTTCTCCACAGGTGTAGGCTCGCTCGACCAAACACCCCGTGCACTCAGGGCACATTCTCAGAGAATCCGGTCAATTTCGTGGCTTCACCACCACCTCAGGATGGCAAACAATGTGAGCATTTTTGAGTCTTTCCGACCGCACTCCAAGACTCCCGACTATGCCAACGACAATTTCCACTTAAGGGCCTCTAGTACCGAACCGCAAAGCCCAGGTCCGTTTCCACCTGCCCGTTGCTCACGCCGCCTAGTAACTTTAAGACGTACGCGCGGGCCAAGCTTCACCCGGAGCCTAAAACATTTCAAAACATCACATAACCCAGTTATGTTCAAGGCTTGCTCCCCAGCCGCCAAGTTTGCAGAATAACGTTTCCGCCCAGTTTTCCGGGTGCGCCTTGGAGTTAATCCACAAGGATCCCTGCTGCAATCTACCGCGTAGAAACCCGAAAACAACGCACCGATTCTTCTCCGGCTATTCATGCAATGCAACATCACCGATCCAGACAAACACGTCCGGGTAGGCTTCACACACAATGCGTATGCCCGTACTTCGATTCCGGACTCTAAATAAGGGGGACTTCACATATCTACCCCAAGGAACACAGCACACTCACTGCACACTCGCGGGAGCGGGTATTCCATGCAGAACGGAAGAGGACTTGACATGTCCAAGTTGAGAATCGTTACCCTTGAAGTCTGCTCAGGCGCCATGAAAAACTAGCCAGATGAAAGGCTTCGCAAGGGAATTCTCTCCACAGATCTGGTCTCGGTTCTCACTTTCATGCTCCGATGCTCCGCCGGCAGCCAGATTCCTCCCTTCCTTATTTCTTGCTCTCTCCTCTCTCTAACTTTTTAGAAAGAGAGAGTTTAGGATGAAATGAGGGATTAAACCTCTAATCTCGGACTAAACACAAGCAGAAACTCATCTAGGCCGTTAGATCTTATTTAAAGAAAACGAATGGCTCAGATTAGTCTGAAATTCCTTAATCCTTGGCCGAACACGGCCTTGCACACGGCCGTGTCCTAGGCAGTGTGCCTCGATCCAGCCACTAATATCGAGCACAGAAAAGGATACGGGTTGGGACACGTCTGTGTCCCAACCTGACACGCCCGTGTTGGGTCCTGGACACGCCCGTGACCAGGAGCCGTGTCACGAATAACCGCCACGCCAACCATCACGTTCCTTGGTGGTCACAGGCGACGACATGCCCGTATCAGATGTGACACGCCCGTGTCAGACATTACATGCCCGTGTTCTTTGCCGTGTCCCTTAGTTGACACAGGACAAAACTTCCAGAGAAGTACACAACTATGTGACACGCCTGTGTCACAGGCCGTGTGCATGACACGCCCTGTGACATGCCCGTGTCACAGGCTGTGTTCGAGCACTCAACGCTCGTCGACCTCAACTCGACTACCCGAGCACGACACGCCCTATGACACGCCCATGTCACAGGCCATGTTCACCCTTCCTAGACACGAACTTGGCTCAAAACATCGCCCGGTTCACTTCTGAGTTTCGAGGCGTTACAAATCTCACCCCTTAAAGAATTTCGTCCACGAAATTATGTCAAAGTACACAAAACTACTTAAATATTACCTGCGTGGAATAATTCGGGGTATGCATCCAACATAGTTTGCTCTTGTTCCCAAGAAAGCTCCTCTCATCCGCAATTATCCCAACAGACTTTAACCATTCGGATTTCCTTGTTGCGGAGCCGTTTGACTTCAAAGACTTCAATGCGAACTGGCTTGACCTTGGTTGTCAACCCATTATCAATCGGCACTTGATCCACCGCAACAACCTGAGAAGGCTCTTGTACTACCTTCCGCAAAACCGAATCGTGGAATACATCGTTGAGTCCACTCAATTCCACCGACAACTTCAATCAATACGCTGCTTCGCTAATCCGCTCCAGGATCTCAAACGGTCCAAGGTATCTCATACTCAGCTTCTTCAAGCGTCGAATACGCGAGACACCCTTAAATGGATTGATTTTCAAGTACACCAAATCGCAAACACTGAACTCCATATTCCTATGCTTGGCATTATAGTATTTTGCCTGTCTGTCCTGGGCGATATTTAACCGTTCCATAATCGTACGTACCATTGAAGTGACATCTTCCACTGCCTGACGTTTATATAACTTTGACTCGCCTGTCTCCAACCAAGACAACGGCGTGCAACACCTTCTCCCATACAGGGCATCGAAAGGCACCATACCAATACTCGCTTGAAAACTGTTATTATAAGCAAACTATACCATGTACAAGTGATCTTCCCACTGCTTTCCGAAATCCAAGATTCACATGCGAAGCATGTCCTCCATCGTCTTGTTGACCCTTTCAGTCTGACCATCCACTACGGATGAAAGGCTGTGTTGAAACTCAGCTTTGTTCCCAACAACTTATGCACCAGACTCCAGTCATTTGACGTGAAGCGTCCGTCTCGGTCACTAACAATACTGCGTGGCACACCATGCAACCGTACAATATTATCCATATAGATCTTGGCTAACTTTTCCACCGGATCTTCCTTCGTATTCGGGATGAAGTGCGACACCTTTGTCAATCTATCGACGACCACCCAGATGGCATCATTTCCCCTTTGCGACCTTGGAAAACCATGCACAAAATCCATGGAAAGGTCGTCGAACTTCCATTCTGGGATAGGCAAGGACTTCAAGAAACCTCCGGGCTTCTGGCACTCCGCCTTCACCAAGGCACAAGTTCGGCACTTCGCCACATAAAGTGCTACATCCTTCTTCAATCCTGGCCACCAAAACAACTTCCTCATATCCCTATACATCTTCGTTCTCCCCGGGTGGATTGAGTACTTGGTATGATGAGCCTCATACAACAACTCCTCCCGAAGGTTATCCGCACTTGGGTTGCATAGGCGACCATCCTTCCTTAGCAGTCCATCTTCAACCACAAATTGGGAATTTGAACCATCCAATGATTCATCCAAGATTTGCTTCATAATGCTATCCTGAACCAAAGCCCGCCGAATCCTATCAGCTAGGTCATACTGCATCTCTGTCCAACACAAAATTGCCTCGGCACTAGCCTGCTTGTCAATGCAGGAGATCTCCAAAGCCTCCAAATCACGAACCAAACTCTCATCATGAACCACCAACCAGTTGTCTTGCGCAGGTGCC
Organism: Platanthera zijinensis; assembly: GCA_039513925.1. Classification (NCBI taxonomy): domain Eukaryota; kingdom Viridiplantae; phylum Streptophyta; class Magnoliopsida; order Asparagales; family Orchidaceae; genus Platanthera; species Platanthera zijinensis. Next base: position 113,991,530 of record CM077079.1, read on the forward strand.
CTACGACTCAATGCATCCGCCACTACATTTCCTTTCCCGGACACATAATGTATTTTGAAAGTGTAGTCCCCCAGGAACTCCATCCACCTCCGCTGCCTCATGTTCAGGTCCTTCTAATCTAGCAAATACTTCAGGCTTTTATGATCGGTGTAGATATCGACCTTCACACCATAAAGATAGTGCCTCCACAGCTTTAGAGCAAATATCATGGCCGCTAGCTCCAAGTCATGGACCGGATAGTTTCTCACATGAACCTTCAACTGTCGTGATCCATAGGCTATTATGCTCCCATGCTGTAGCAGAACACAGCCCAAACCACTTCTTGAAGAATCACTATAAATTTCAAACCCTTCGGACCCACTTAGCGAACGCAAAATAGGCGTCGTGACAAACCGCCTCTTCAATTCTTCAAAAGCCTGTGCGCACTCCAGCGTCCACATAAACTTTTGATCCTTCCTTGTCAGTGTCGTGAGTGGTAGCGCTATCCGCGAGAAGTTCTCCACGAAGCGCCTATAGTAGCCGGAAAAGCTCTGGACTTCCGCCATCGTAGTCAACACTTTCCACTCCTTAATCGCCGCTATCTTCGCCGGATCCACCATTATGCCTTCACCACTAAAAATATGACCAAGGAACGCGATTTAGGATAACAAGAACTCACACTTGGAGAACTTAGCATACAAATAATTCTTCCTCATCGTCTCCAATACAATATGCAGATGTTTGAAGTGATCATCCTCACACCGCGAGTAGACCAAGATGTCGTCGATAAATACTATCACGAAATGGTCCAGGTACTCTCTGAACGTCCTGATATCAAATCCATAAACACGGATGGCGCATTGGTCAACCCAAACGGCATGACCATAAACTCGTAATGCCCAAACCGCGTGCTGAACGCTGTCTTTGGGATGTCACTTTCTCTTATCCTTAGTTGGTAGTATCCAGATTTCTAATCTAGCTTCGAATATACCGTTGACCCAACCAACTGATCAAATAGATCGTCAATCCTTAGGATCAGATACTTATTCTTTTCTGTAAGCTTGTTAACCTCCTGATAATCAATACAAAGTCTCAAACTCCCATCTTTCTTTTTAACGAATAGGACCGGTGCGCTCCAAGGCGACGAACTTGGACGAACATACCCTTGCTCTAACAATTCTTATAGTTGCACCTTCAACTCCGCCATCTCCTTAGGCTCTATCCGAAATGGAGAGTGTGACACCGGTTTGGCACCCGGTACCAGCTCAATTATAAAATCAATCTCCTGCTGAGGAGGGCTCCCGGGAGATCATCTGGGAATACATCAGGATACTCGAACACAACTGCAATACTGTCAAGAGTAGGTTTAGGCGTTGAAGCCTGCACTAAAGCGATAAACAGTTCTGCCCCAGACCGAACTGCCTTAATTACCTGAAGTGCCGACATCAAAATCTTGCTCGACCCTTTCATGACTGCTAACGTAGTCTCCCGATCGGTATTCAGTCCAACCTAAACCTCCTTTCGGTTGCAATCAATGCATGCTCTCTGCTCCGAGAGCCAGTCCATTCCAAAGATTACATCAAACTCCACTAACAGCAGCACTGACGCTTGTAAATCAAACTCTTGATCCCCGATCCGAATCTTTACCACAAAGACTCTATCCGCGCGCATTGAGCACCCATTGGGCAATAACACATCCAACTTGTCTTTTTCCATCGAGGAAGGAACTCCGATGCCCAATACGAATCTTTCGGAAAAGAAGGAATGTGAAGCTCCCATATCAAACAAGGCTCATGCCGGACTATCGAAAACTAACACAAAGCCTAGCACCAAGATTTAAAAGCTAGCTTGTAAAAAGGTAATGACTACAAAAGCTAAACAATAACTATTAAACTCATACCTATCACCACGTCAGCTTGCTTAATGGCCTCTTGCAGACCAAGGTTGTAAACTTTAGGCTGGGCTGGAGCATGGTGGGATGCGGTCGACTCCGCCGCCTTCCCCTTTTCCTCAGAAGTTGCTCCAGTCCTCTTCTCGGAGTTTGCACATCCGCTCCTACACTCACGTGCAAAATGCCCAACCTTTCCATAGTTGTATCACACTCTTGGGACCCGACTTGAGTTTTCCCCCGTCGCACCAGAAGAAGGGGCTGAATTTGAAGTCTTCTGCTTCTTGTTCCATCGGCGGACACCAGACTTTGAACTCGGCATTTTGAACTCTGACTTCTTTTCCCCTGGCTCCTTCTTCTCTTAAACTTTCTTCGCGACCCTTTCCAGAGACCGAGCTGCATTAACCAAGTCTAGGAAGTCATGTGCTTTAGGACCAGCTAGGAGTAGCTGTAGGTCACCCTGTATGCCCTCATAAAATCGGTTGGTCTTCCGCTCTTCTTCAGTAAACATAGCACCAGCATAACGACCAAACCGAGTAAACTCGTGGAGATACTCATCCACGCTACTCGCTCCCTGAGTCAATCCAAGTTACTTATTCTTGATTTCAAGCTTCTGGGCATAAGGTAGGTATTTGGCCAAGAACAAACTTGAGAATTCCTCCATCGGTACTTTGGCAAGTTGCCTTCCCACTAAGAGATGAACCTCCAACTCGTCCCACCACATCCTTGCCTCACCATCCAATAGGAAGGTTGTTATTGTGGTCTTCTGCCACTCCGCAGTTTCTGTGGCGGTCATGACCCTCTTTATTGTAGAGAGCCAATCCTCAGCTTGAGTTGGCGTTCCCATCCCGTCGAGCACCGGAGGATTAAATCTCATCAACGCTTGAACTGTTTCTCCGTGGCTCTCCTTGGTGCTATTGGATCAACTGTCATGTGTTCTACCACTCCCGGCTCTGCCACTCTAATCAGTTCTTGCTCATTAGTAGGTGGTGCGGGCTGCACTTGTTGGGCATCGATCATAGCAAAGACTTCTTTAGCCTCCAATCTGATGGTTTCCGCTGAAGGAGGTGTTGTAGGCACGTCACTTGGTGCACTACTTTCCGCCAATTGCGGACGTTCCGATTGCCCAACACCGCTCCTAGGAACCTATAATAGCATAAACACTTGATTAGGAGACACACAAATTGCTAAAAGCAATCAATGGAACACTCAGGTTCTTCAAAACAAGTGTATTTTTTCATTCCTAAGTGGACATTCATGGGTTCTTTTATGTTATAACGATGATGCACATAAATGTGCTCACCACCCCTTAAAAGAATTCGCCCATGAATTCAAATATAGACGACCGACACCCTAGTCTGATACCAAATTGTAACACCCCAATCCATCGTATGTCATATAACAGAAGGTCCAGCTGGAACCCGACGCCATATACCACGGATAGTCGGAAGGGTTACAGAATAATACCAAGTACTCAACTACTCGTCCTAACACGGAGCATTCTAGCTGAAGCTTTTAAACAGTCTAAGAGAACCCAGAATTTGCACAACCACGGCATGAATGTCCACTATACCACAGGAATGAAATACATCAAATACACAAAAGAGTACATGGCCTTAAGGCCTTACAAATGTTCACTTGACAATATAATGTTTTATATACATCGGCTCACAGGCCGGCCACACATGACAAAAGTAAACAACGGTTCGCTTGGCCTTCAAGGGCCAGCTCAGTAACTTGGGCTTCAGCCCGCTACTTGGCGCTTGGTTCTGCAGCACTTGCAAGCAACATTCCACCGCATAGTGGCAAACAAAGCAACGGTCAGCTAAAGCTGACCAAATTATAACGACCCCGCACCTTACTCGGGACAGCGGTGCTCCTTCCCTGCGAATCATTGGCACAGCTAAATAGTAAAGTGCAAATATATATTTCGCCACAGGTGTAGGCTCGCTCGGCCAAACACCCCGTGCACTCAAGGCACATTCTTAGTGAATCCGGTCAATTCCGTGGCTTCACCACCACCCTCAAGAAGGCAAACATTGTGAGCATTTTTGAGTTATTCCGACCGCAGTCCAAGACTCCCGACTATGCCAACGGCCAGTTCCACTTAAGGTCCTCTAGCACCAAACCGCAAAGCCCAGGTCCGTTTCCACCCGCAAGTTGCTCACGCCACCTAGTCACTTTAAGACGTACGCACCGACCAAGCTTCACCCGGAGCCTAAAACATTTCAAAATATCACATAACCCAGTTATGTTCAAGGCTGGCTCCCCCACCGCCAAGTTAGCAGAATCATGTTTCCGCCCAGTTTTCCAGGTGCGCCTTTGAGTTAATCCCCAAGGATTACTGCTGCAATCTAACGCCTAGAAACTCGAAAACAACGCACGGAGTCTTCTACGGCTATTCATGCAATGTAACATCACCGATCCAGATAAACACGTCCGGGTAGGCTTCACACACAATGCCTATGCCACTACTTTGATTTTAAACTCTAAATAAGGGGGACTTCACATATCTACCGCAAGAAACACTGCGCACTCACCGCACACTCGCGGGAGCGGGTTTCCCATGAAGAAAGGAAGAGGACTTCACATGTCCAAGTTGAGAATCGTTACCCTTGAAGTCTTCATAGGCGCCTTGAAAAACTAGTCGCATGGAAGGCTTTGCAAGTGAATTCTCTCCATGGATCTGGTTTCGGTTCTCACTTTCGTGCTCCGATGCTCCGCCGGCAGCTGGATTCCTCCCTACCTTCTTCCTTGCTCTCTCCTCTCTCTAACTTCTTAGAAAGAGAGAGTTTAGGATGAAATGAGGGATTAAACCTCTAATCTAAGACTAAACACAAGCAGGAACTCATCTGGGCCGTTAGATCTTATTTAAAGAAAACGAACGGCTCAGATTAGCCTGAAATTCCTTAATCTTGGGCCGAACACGGCCTTGCACACGGCCATGTCCCAGGCCATATGCCTCGATCCAGCCACTAATATCGAGCACAGAAAAGGATACGGGTTGGGACACGCCCGTGTCCCAACTTGACACGCCCGTATCGGGTCCTCGACACGCCCGTGACCAGGGGCCGTGTCACGAATAACTGCCACGCCAACCGTCACATCGCTTGGTGGTCACGGGTAGCAACACGACCGTATCAGATGTGACACACCTTTGTCAGACAGTACATGCCCGTATTCCGGGCCATGTCACTCAGTCGACACAGGACCAAACTTCCAGAGGAGTACACGGCCATGTGACATGCCCGTATCACAGGTCGTGTTCCTGACACGCCCTGTGACACACCCGTGTCACAGGCCGCGTTCGAGCACTCAACCCTCGTCGACCTCAACTCGACTACCCGAGCACGACACGCCCTGTGACACACCCGTGTCACAGGCCGTGTTCACCTTTCCTAGACACGAACTTGGCTATAAACACCTCCCGGTTCACTTCTGAGTTTCGGGGCATTACACCTAATGCCGACGAGGAGGAATTCTCGCTCCCACCATCTCCCAATGAGCTTGCAAACTTCCTCGATGATCTTGGAGATGCCGAGAAACTCAAGGAGCGAATGGTTGAGTTCTTGGCTAAGTTGATCTGGATGCAGCGGGAAGACTCCCATTGGGTGAATGCAAACCGGGCAGCAACTGAACGCCGACTAGGCATCCTCGAGAGAGACTACTCGCATCTCATCAGGGAGATGGAGCGATTGGGAGGAGGGTGCGAGGAGACCTCTCCTGGAAGACACATCGCACAAGCCCGGGATCATATGTGCATTGTTAACCAAGAGTTAATGGTCATAAGAGCCTAATATTATCCGCGAGTGCCCTCGAGGTCAGGGTGGCGAGGCCGGGGCCGTTGGCAATGGGTCTAGTTCTGAGTCTGTCGGCTGCCGCCTCCTGTCATCCCAGCTTTACGTTTTTTTAGAATGTACCTTTTCCACTTTATTTTATAATAAATAAACACTATGCTTGCTCTCGCCAGGGGAGTGCCTTTTCATATTTTAAGCAATGTTTTGCCTTGCACAATGATTGAATCCTTTGCAGAATTTCTTAGATCTGTGTTGTATGTTTTTTTTGTACTCGTTGCGCTATGTTATATGCTTTACCTAGGGGATGTCCTGGAGGCTCTCGCAATTTACAGGTAAGAGGAGCGGCGTCGAGGTCAGATGGATTATGAGGCACCGAAATACTAAAATTCTATTCGCACCCCTCCCTCATGGGAAATCTCATGATTGCCAAGTTTTTCTATAAATAGGCCCCCTTACCAACCGTATTTACTATCACTTTGACCTCGAGTCTTCGTCTTGCTTTCTTACTCACTCGCAATATTTGAAGTCTCGTTCATGTACAAACCAAATTTACCCTTCACACTAGAAAAATGTCGGCAGACACTGATGGTCGGACCCGGTGTGCATAAGTCTTCATTGACCATGATTTTCCCCGTTGCAAGCTGATCGAGGAGGAATACCTTTTAGCAAGATTCTTCTAGCGTCGAGCTATTGTGTGCACGGGTGGCTGGTCTTGAGCACAAGATTGTGGGGTTGAAGGCTTAGAACAAATGCCTTCAAGAAACTCTCATTCTTCCACCGCCGAGCAAGAAGGTTAAGCGGCATTAATACACCGACTATAAAATCGAGGTGATGATGCAAGAGAAAGCCCAAGGGACGGCCAAGCACGTGATCAAAGTGTTGTGAGGTGTTGGATTACTGAATGAAGGAGGCGAGAAGCTCAGGACGCGTAGTGTCCTCCCATGGCTGTTCATCCCTATCGACGCGCCTGAGGGAAAGGACGACCTCCAGTATGAGGGTGAAGTTTACTCACTTCTGAGCTAGGGAAACTCCAGCGAGCAGCCCGATGACTCCTCCTAAAGACTTTCTGCCTCCTATTTTTAACTTGTACTTTGTTTTTTGTAGACATTCTTGTAATGGATAATACACCTGATATATAAAAAAGTATTCTCTTTTTGTTTTTAGGATGTAAACTTTGAGCTATAATTTCTGTTGAAAGGAATGCTGCTCTTAATTTCTTATTTTTCACTATCTACCTTAAAATGCTCCCGCACATCCGCACATACCTTAGGCTTTTAGGTGGTGACTGTTGTGCCTTCGTGGTTCGCGCTCGTGAAGCAAGTTCGGTAAGAGATGAATTTGCCTCCTTCCCCGGTGGGGCTGGCCTATAGAATAGGTCTGCCTAGTAGACACTGCCGAGTAGACCCTGTCGAGTGGCTCCTATTGAGCGAATCATGCCGAGAGGATCCTGCCAAGAGGATCAAGCAAAGTGGATCATGTCGAGAGGGTACTTAGCGCTATAAAAATCCCACTGGTGCATCGGGATCCCGCATGTCACACCCTAAATAAACATTATTGTTCTTGGGACATCTGCCTCTAAAGCACTCCACAACGTCCACCGAGGACCAACTAGACATGGTAGCTAGGTGAGATCCTGATAACGGGAGCAGCTCAAGACTTAGTTCCAAAATGTTTCATAACGTCCACCGAGGGCCCTTCAGATTTGCCAGCTAAATGAGAGCCTGATAGCGGGAGCTACTCGGGACTTAGTTCTAAGATGTTTCTCAACATCCACCGAGGGACCTTTAGACCTTCCAGCTTGGTGAGAGCCTGATAGCGAGAGATGCTCGGGACTTAGTTCCAAAATGTTTCACAATGTTTACTAAGGGCCAACCAGACCTACCAGCTAGGTGAGAGCCTGATAGCGGGAGCTACTCAGGATTTAGTTCCAAAATGTTTCACAACATCCACCACGAGCTCTTCAGACCTGCTAGCTAAGTGAGATCCTGACTGCGGGAGCTTCTCGAGAATTAGTTCCAAGATATTTCTCGACATACACCTAGGGCCCTTCAGACCTGCTAGCTAGGTGAGAGCCTGATAACGGGAGTTGTTAGGAACTTTGTTCCAAACTATTTCACAATGTTCACCGAGGGCCAACCAGACCTACGAGCAAGGTGAGAGCCTGATAGAGAGAGGTGCTCAGGACTTAGTTTCAAAATGTTTCTCAATGTCCACCAAGGGCCCTTTAGACCCACCAACTAGTTGAGAGCCTGGCTGATGGAGTTTCTTGGGACTTAGTTCCAAAATGTTTCTCAACGTCCACCGAGGGCCCTTCAGACCTACCAGCTAGGTGAGAGCCTTACAATGGGAGCTTCTCGGGACTTAGTTCCAAAATATTTCTCAACGTCCCCTAAGAGCCCTTAAGACCTGCCATCTAAGTTATAGCCTGACAGCGGGAGCTTCTCGTAACTTAGTTCCAAAATGTTTCTCAAAGTCCATCGAGGGCCCTTCAGACCTGCCAGTAAGTTGAGAGCCTTACAGTAGGAGCTGCTCTGGACTTAGTTCCAAAATGTTTCTCAATGTCCACCGAGGGCCCTTCAAACCTGCCAGCTAGGTGAGAGCCTAACAGTGAGAATTGCTCGTGACTTTGTTCCAAAATGTTTCTCAACATCCATTGAGAGCCCTTTAGACCTGCCAGCTAGGTGAGAGCCTGATAGTGGGAATTGCATGGGATTTAGTTCCAAAATGTTTCTCAACATATACTGAGGGCCCTTCAAACCTGCCAGCTAGGTGAGAGTCTGACAGTGGGAGCTGCTCTGGTCTTAGTTCCAAAATGTTTTTTGACAACCACCGAGAGACGTTCAAACCTGTCAACTAGGTCAGAGCCTTTCAGCGGGAACTGCTCGGGACTTAGTTCTAAAATTTTTCTTAACATCTGTTGATAGCCCTTCAGGCCTGCCAGCAAGGTGAGAGCCTGACAGCGGGAGCTGCTCAGGATACGGTTCAAGCTTGTTTCTTAGACCATGAGGGGAATTTGCTAAGAAAGAGAAATATTAGAAAACTAAACATGTCTTTTTCATTTTCTCTTAAGGATAGAAACATTTCAAGTCATCGCCACTCCATGTGTGACTGATGGTTACCCCCTAACATTTTGGAGGCTATAACCTCCTGACCTGAGGGCTTCCTTGATAATATAAGGACCCTCCCATTTGGGGTTGAGCTTTCATACTGATGTAGACCTTTCGGCCGCATCCACCTTTTTTAAGACAAGATCTCCTTTTACAAACTTTTTAATGCGTACATGTCTGTAAAAATACTATGCTATTCAATACTTGACCTCCTCTTGCCTAATGATAGCTAGGTCGCGAAGCTCCTCCACCAGGTCGAGTGAGAGCCACATCTCGCCCTCGTTCTCGATTCTCCAATCTTCACCTCCTTCACCTGCGATGACCACCCGCGGTGATCTGACCTAAAACTCCACTGGAATCCTGGCTTCACAGCCATGTGAAATCTTGAATGGAGTATCCCCTATAATAGTGTTGGGTGTGGTTCTCAGGGCCCAAAGGACAGACAAAAGCTGCTCTACTAACTCCCCTTAAGGTTCTCAACCTTATTCTTCAACAGATTCATGATGATCATATTTGCCGCCTCTACCTGCCTGCTACTCCGGGAATAGTGGACCGATGCGAACCTGAGATCAACCCCAAGATGTCCATAGAAGCTGATAAACTCCTCACTAGTGAATTGTGTCCCATTGTCAGTGATTATGGCATGAGGAAATCCATGCCAACAGATGGTTTTTCTCCAAACAAAGTTATGGATCACGTGGGAGGTTAACTTGGCCAGGGCCTTGACTTCCAGTAACTTTGAGAAGTAATCGATCATGACCAGAAGAAATCTCCTGTGCCCGCACGCCTGAGGAAAAGGCCCCACCAGGTCAATTCCCCAAATCGCAAAAGGCATGCCGTGATAATTCTTAGTCGCTAGGAGGGTAAGAGTTGCAACGGCGCGAATAGCTGACACTTAAGACATTTCCTTGCGAATTCATCTGTATCCTCGCTCAAAGTCGGTAAGAAATTCCCCTACCGGACGATCTTGCCTTCTAGGGTCATGTTCCCCAAATGGCTTCCACACTCTCCTGAGTGGACCTCCCATAAGATTCTTGGAACCTCTTCCTCTGATGCACATCTGGCAAAAGTCTTGAGAGAGTCTTCTGAAACAGCTATCCCTCGCGTAACAGATAATATGACGAATTATTCCTGAAATGCTTCTTGTATGTGGCCTCCCATGGAAACTCACCGGTGGCTAAAAACATGATAATCAGATCCTTCCATGAGGGGCACTGATCTATCAACATTAGTTCTCCATCTTATATAGATGGTCGGAATAAGTATGTCGCGGTTCCTCCGACCCTTGGACCGAATTTAGCTAGATTATTCGCCACAACATTCTCCTCACGTGGTACATGTTGGATAGAAAAGTCTGGAACCATCAATTAAGGCCTCTTACCCTAAGCAAATATTATTGCAGGGTCGGCTCCCTTAACTCGAACTCTCCTTTGACCTGTGATGCCACTACCATCGAGTCTGTCAACACCTCCACATCCTGCACTCCTAGCTCCTTAATAAGTCGCATCCCCACAATGAGCTTCATATTCTGCCTGGTTATTGGTCTTGGGGAATTGTATTACTATAACTTGTTTAATATTTGTTCCCTGGGGACTTTCCAAAACCAACCCTGCGCCCATGGAGTGCCTTCTCAATGCTCCATCCACTAGCACTTCCAAGCAACCGGTTGGCTCAGACCTGCCTCCTCTGACTCCACCACATAATATTCCAAGAAGTCTGTCACTGCTTGTGCTTCACCTAATAGGCACAGGATAAAGGAGATGTCAAAGTCACTCAATTCCACTGACCATTTTTCCAACCTTCTCGTAAGTTCCACCCCTTCGAAGATGCCACGCAACGGATGATTTGTCACCACCCGAAACGAGTGTGCTAAAAAGTAAGGTCGGAGATTTCTAGTCGAGATGACCAATGAAAAGGCCAACTTCTCCAGGATGGGGTACCTGTGCTCTGGAATTTTCAAGACCTGGCTAACATACTAAATCGACAGTTGCTTCTTACCCTCTTTCCAGACTAAAATTTAACTTATGGCCTTTATTCCCACTCCAAGGTATAGGGTCAAGTCTTCCCCTTCTTTGAGTCCCTGGGGTAGTGGGCCCTTAGAGATCTGACATTTCAAAGACTGGAAAGCCTCCACACACTCCTTGGATAACTCAAACTTCTGACCTCCTCGCAATACCCTAAAAAAGGGTTAGCACTTCTCTCATGCCCGGGCAAGAAACCTACTAAGCTTGCAAGCTTCCCTGTCAGGTATTGGACCTCCTTGGCATTCCTTAGAGACCCCAACTCTACTATTGATTTTACGTTATCTGGGTTGGGATCTACCGCAACCGAGGTCAGGAGGTGTCCAAGGAACTTTCCCCGACTCGCTTTGAAAACATACTTCTGGGAGTTCAGCCTCATTTTAAATCTCCACAAAGTGGAAAAAGTTTCTTCCAGATCCTGAAGGTGAGAGCTCACATCCTTGCTATTCACTAACAAGTCATCCACATATACATCTAGGTTCCTTCCGCTTTGTTCCCGAAAGACCTTATCCATCATCCTTTGATAGGTTGCCCATGCATTCCTAAGCCCAAAAGGCATCATATTATAGCTATTGCATCCGCTTCTCGTTATGAAAAACACGTCCTTTACATCCATAGGACGCATTCTGATTTGGTGATAACCTAAAAAAGCATCCAAAAAACTCATTATAAAGAAATCGACAGCTGAGTCAACCCGCTCGTCGATCCAAGGCAAGGGTAGCAATGATGCAAGCCATTGGTTCCGACGGGATAAATACACAACCGATCAACTCAACCAATTAGTGGCACAAACTTTAACAACGCACAACGCAAAGGGTCGCTACCCCTTTTAGAGATTAAATAAGGGCTATATGCCAATGTTTGCTTAATGGAATAGGACCTACACGATCCGGACATTAGCTAATCAAATTAATAATATCAGCAAGCATTCACAATACCAATAAGAGAAGATCCGGAATAAAATAGTGATTTCAATAAAGTCCAAAATCAATCCCAAATTAATTAATACGAGGTAGGCTAAATCTCTTAAACTCAAGGAGGAATCTAGGGTAATGGAACCGATCTCTTCTAGCGTTCACGAAATCTACCCGATCCAAGTTATACGAAAATATCCGGAAAAATAGATGCTTGCAATTCCTATTTTATTAACGCACTAATTTCAATTTAAATCCGGACTAAACACTACCCTTCTAATCCACAAAATCTCACAATAATATAGAAGAATCACCCAAGAGGTGGTTTAGAATTCGTTACCCAATTTGATGGATCCGACTACCCCCGACATGTTGACATGGAGTGTCCCCATCCCATCGAAGATGGTGACCAGATACATATTGATATGGAGGCTCCCCTTCCCGATGATTTTGGCGACCCGGTTGTTATTGGTGTCGGCTCGCGATGGATGATACGTCACCACCACTGGGAGATGATTTGCTATGACATGCTTGGTTCGATGCTCGCCGCCACTCCTGCCGCTATAATGTCTACGACCGTTCTCGTCCGTGCTATGTTAAAATATGTTACCACATATTTTAACATCTATTTCATGTTAATTGGGCTTCTAATAGCCTTGTTTTTTTTTATTTTCATTTGGCATATGTTTAGCCATGTTTGGGGTGCTTTAAGCCCTTATGTTTGTAAAGCCTATAAGAGGCTAGACTTTGATATTATTGGTGGAGAATGAATGATAAAAAAAACCCTAAAATCTGTCTTGAGATTTTCCCTCCCCCCTCTCATTCTTCCCCTTGGCCGAACTCCCTCCTCCTGTCCTATTTTTTGTAGCCGGGCACTTCCCCCTCCTCCTCCTCCCCTAGATCCAAACAAACCCAACCAGCCGCCTCACTCCTCTACCCGAGCAGCCCCCTCCCCTCTCAACCCGATCAGTCCTCTCCAACCACCCGACCAACCATCTTTTCCTTCCCCCACCCGAGCAGCCCTCTCAACCACCCAACCATCCGACCACCTCCCTTTCTCTCCTAGATCCGAGCCACCCTATTCCTTCCCCTCCAAGATCCGCCCCTCTTCCTCTCATCCTCCTCATAACCGAGAAGCCCCCCCTCTCTTCACTCATGAGATCTAAATTTCTCCCATCTTGGAACCGACGACTAAAGGCGCACATTCCGTTACTTGGGCGGAATCTCATCCGGCGTGATCCGAGGAAGGCAACGTGTTTCCCTCCAACCGGCGTGGTTATGGTGGAATCGGGAAGGAACGATCCCCTTATACTCGTCGATACCCGAGCGGGGTAACGAACATTCCTCCACTAGTAGTTGTGAATTCCCTCTTGATAATTCTTGTGCCATATGCGTGTTGCGTGGTTTGTGAAACGTTTGGATTTCATGGTTAATTTCGTCATAGATATTGTTGGTGTTTCACTTTTTTCCATTTAAGTTCGTGAGGCATGGCAGCCCTCGTTTTATTTTTTTGGGAGAGAACCACCCTTGTCTGAATCTTTGTATTTCGGTGGATTCTCTTTTGGTACAACAATGCTCGACCGAACCGTGTGGGTTCCTTTCGCTTGAGAGGACCTTGTCCTATCGCCTTGGTATTATCATGAAGGACTTTGCAAACCCTCCGTTGTCTAAATTTAATAAATGTCCGAGTGTAGATGTGCTGCGTTTTTATGCTTGAGCGTGATGTGAGAGTTACCGGAGAGCATTGCGTTTAGTTACGTCCGATACCATAACGCCTAAGGGTTGAGCGTACATCAATTTGGTATCAGAGGGAGGTTCCTTTCGATTTCCTAATCGGCACGATCCTTCTATCTTTAGGCAGGCTTTTAGGTAAAAAAAAACAATTCCTGCACTTTAAAATTTTCTTATTTTGGTCTGCAAATAGCGCGCTAAAATCCTGAATTTTTGTTTTTTTCAAAAAAGAAAAATTCTGCTTTTTCTTTCGGGTCTTCGTAGTAAGAAATTTCAAAATTTCTTCCAGCGAGTTTCATATCGGCACAGGAATTAATTATTCGTTATAAAATTTACCAAGTTTGGGGCAAGTTAGCCTTTAGTATATCAATTTAGGTTTGCCAATTTCTCAAATTGGCACGTTCGTTGGTCTTCTATTATATTTTTGTTATAAAATAGAAATTGTGTTTCTTAAAATATATCTAAAAAAGGGGGTTTTCATGTTCACTTAGTTTTAGTTTTCCGTTTGTCTTTTTGGCGCACATTAGGAGTTCTGCTCACTCACACCTTCATTCGTTGATCGTAACATTATGTGTTGGAAAACCCTATTACTGATTTGGATAAGGAACAATATGTCCTTAGGAATGTGTCTTGACCTCATTGTATAGATTTAAAGGTCAAACTAGAATAGGTCTAAGGCTTAGAACTTTGGTTTGAAAGCTGCCCCCAAGACCTCCTAGTTCAGATTACAAGTGCAGATAGACTCAGGCAATTATCATCGAGCTCAGATCGACGAGGCGTCGAACTCTGTTCGACTATCTCTAAGCTCAGTTCAACGAGTCATCGAACTCGGTACGATGATCTTCGAGCTCAGATCGACGTTTCTGTCTCTAGCAAAAATCTAGATCTTCGAGCTCAGATCGACGATAATTTAGCTCAGATCGATGATTTCTGTTTCAAGTCAAGTTCAAGTCTCTAAGCTTAGGTCGACGGTAGTCGAGCTCAGATCAATAATTTTCTTGAGAGATCGACGATTTCAGGATTTCAAATTCAGTCAGTTATGGAATTCAAATTGATTCATATCCAGCAGTTAATGCAAAGGATTTTGTAGCCGTTTCAATTAATCTAGAGCAAGTTTCAAGGAGACTAAAGGAGAATGTTTCTTAGGACTTTCCTCTAGAGACATATATAAATTAAAGAAGTCATTTATGACTGGCTAACGGCTATTAAGAAGATTTGATTTCAATATATCATTTCAGATAATAGAGACATACATCATCAAGGATAACAGATAACAAGAGAAAAACTATGAACAACATCTGAGATCTGTGAGACACACATGAACTACAGGATTACAGTATCTCATCTCTGATTCAAGTGTTCAAGGCTTCATCAATCAAGACTCCAGACACAACACATTTCAGTCATTGCTGAAATCATCTTTTGCTGGAGATCTCAATCATTCTGAAGGCCTATTACCCTGTGCAAAGCTTCTCTTCTTGAACAACTGCAAATCTCAGGGGGAGCTTTGACATCAATAATCCACTAGTCTTCTCTTATACTGTTGACAGAGAAGAACATCTACACTTTCTTTTTCCTTTATTCTGCTGTAAAAGGGTTACTCAAAAATCCCTTCAAAAGTTTTGTATTTGGTTTCTGAGACCTTGTCAAAACTCAGTGGTGGCAAGACACCTGATCAAAAAATTTGGTTGGTTTTTGAGCACCTTATCAAAAGCTCATTGGTGCCCAGGACACCTGATCAACTCTTCCTGCAGTGGATTCCTACCTAGGGTGGTAGAAGAGTGGATGTACCCAGGTTGATTGGGGAACCACTATAGATCCTTGTGTCTTCTGGTTGCCTGTGTTTTATTTGTTGTATGCTGTGTTTTTGTTTCTTGCTTACTTAGTTTTATTTACTACAAGCACAATACACCTATAAATAAATCAAGTCTTCCACTGCCAATTAAATTTTATTTTGCAAAATTATTTTAAAATACTCTATTCACCCCCCCCCCCCTCTAGAGTAAAGGTAGATCTTACCCTCACTTTCAATTGGTATCAGAGCTAGGTTGGTTATTCAACAACTAAACCATCATCAGGTTGGTTGTTCCTACAGGCTAACACCAGAACCAAAAGATCTCTGACAAGATCAATCTTTAATAGAGGGTTATTATTTCTATTATATTAATTTTCATATAAATCAATGGCACAGAACAAAGATTATGCAAGCACCAGACCTCCAGTGTGCAATCTTTCTAAGTTTGCACTTTTGATGGAAAGGAATAGATTATACATGAATTCTATTAATGAGGATATCTTTAATTTTGTTTTGACAGTGTGTCCAAGACCTCACGAAAGTACAAGTACAAGTGTTGTTCCACCCGCTTCAGGAACAGATGCAGATATAAAAAAGTGGAAAGTTGCTGATGCAAAGGCAATGAACATATTGGCTCAGACTATGTCTGATGACATATTTCAAAAAGTGGCTGAATTCAACTCAGCAAAATAAATATGGGACAAGCTATCTGAGCTTGTGTCAGGATCTGCTGATGAAAGAAAGGACAGAAGATCCCATCTCATAACCCAGTATAAGAATTTAAAGAAGGGAGAAACTGAGTAAGTAGCTGATATGTTTAACAAACTAAGTCTAATTGTCAGTGAACTGAAAACTTTGGATAAGGAGATCTCATTGACTAAACTCAATGATAAGATCCTAATGTGCTTCCACAGCACTTGGAACTCAAGGATCTGTCCAATCAAGGATGCCATAAGACTAAATGAGATCACCACTGAAGCACTATTGGGCAAGCTCAAGTCTTATGAGCTGCTCATCAAAAATAGAGAGGACGAGCAAAAGACAGCTTCTCCAACAACAAGGAAGGAGAAGATAATTGCTTTTAAAGCTACAGAAGATCAGCCTGAAGATGAGGTCACAGGCAATGAAGAGCTAATGAGCCTACTAGCAAAAAAATTCTACAAGATGGCTAGAAAAGACTTCAGGAAAAGGTCATCCAGAGGCCATGAAAAGCCAAGGTATGACAAGTCCAGTAATAAAGAAATTATTTGTTTTGGATGCAGGAAACCAGGCCACATTGTGCCTGACTATCCAGAAAACCAAAATAAGGACAAGAAAGATAAGAAAGATAGGAGAAGAGACAAAGACTTCAGGAGAAACATCAATGATAAATCCTCCTCTAGCAAGAAGAAACACACCAGGAAAGGATTTGTTGCTGAAACCTGGAGTGAGACTGAAGAAGAATAAGAGGCTTCATCAAGCTCAAGTGATGATGAAGATGATGCCCAAGAGAAGGAGTTCTGCATGATGGCTATCAATGCCTCTCAACATAATTCTGATGCAGAACAAGAGTAAGAATCTGAATCTGAACATGAAGCTGAAGAAGATCAGGTTAGGACCTATCCAACAATAAACCAGCAATAGTTTCTGGATAGTGGGTGCTCAAAGCACATGACAGGGAGCAAGGATAATCTTACATCCTCCAAAGCCAAGCTTGGACCCAAAGTCATATTTGGAGACTCAAAGTTTGAACATGCCAAGGGATATGGTGCAGTGCAGATAGGGTCAGTCACATTCAAAAAGGTTTCCTATATGGAAGGACTGAAGCACAACTTAATCAGAATCAGTCAATTGTGTGATGAAGGCTACCAGGTGACTTTCAACAAATCCTCATGAAAAATCAAATCAGAGGACAACACAATTGTGTTGACAGGTAAAAGGAAAGGTAACGTCTATCTTGTGGATTTTCAATCAACTAAGGTAGATATATGTCTATTTAATTCTGTTAGTAAACCAAATGAACTATGGCATAAGAGATTAGGACATGTAAACTTTAGAACCATTGCTAGGCTATCAAAGGACAACCTTGTTAGAGGACTACCTTCTAGCCCCTATAAGTAGGAAGGACTTTGCAGGGCTTGTCAATTAGGCAAGCAAACTAAAAATAGCTTTAAGTCACTTAATAAGAGTGATTCACCTAGGATTTTGTATCTATTACACATGGATCTTTTTGGACTCATTACAGTACAAATCCTATGAGGGAAATCTTACACTTTAGTAGTTGTAGATGACTTCTCTAGATTCATATGGGTGTAATTTCTGAGGAAGAAGTCTGATAACTTTAAGTGTTGGACAGAGTTTCTCAAATGCATACAGATTGAGTTCAATACTCACATTGCCCTAATCAGAAGTGATCATGGGACAGAGTTTGATTCTCTTCTTATGATAGAGTTTTGTCAGAGTGAAGGGATCAGGCACAATTTCTCAGCTCCTAGAACTCCTCGACAAAATGGGGTAACTGAAAGGAAAAATAGAACCCTTATTCAATCTGCTACTACATTGTTGACAGATGCTACCCTTCCTCTATCCTTGTGGGATGAGGCAGTGAACACCTCAAACTATGTGTTGAATAGAAGTTTGATACATAAGCTGAAGGGCAAGACTCCATATGAATTACTCAAAGGGAAGAAACCTAAAGTTGATTATTTTAAAAATTTTGGTTGCATTTGTTACATACACAATAATGACAAGAAATACATAGCAAAATTTCAAGCCAAAGCTGATGAAGGAGTGTTTCTGGGATACTCCATGATCAGTAAGGCTTATAGGGTGTATAACAAATCTTCTATTAAAATTAAAGAATCTGTACATGTATCTTTTGATGAAACTAACATGTCTTTAGAGGAGAAAAATACTTCTTCCATAGAACCTTTGCAGGTACATTCTCTCTCAGAGAATTTGAATAGGTTAAACATCATTGAAGAGGGTACCACACCTTCACCTATTCAACAAAAAGGTGAAAGCAGTGAAGATGAAGAGGACACTCAACATCTTGGTGAGAACCGCATTGAAGAGCCAGTTGTTGTTCCACAAGAGGAAACAACAACACAGGTTGTTGAATAATCAACACCCCCTATTGATTTAGTAACATCAAGAGATCATCAAATCTCCCAAGTGATTGGACACATCTCAACTGGTGTGCAAACCAGAAATCAGGTCAACCAAAATCTAATGCACACCTGCTTTTTATCTCAAATTGAGCCTCAATCCATACAAGATGCAGAACAAGATCCACACTAGATCATTGCAATGCAAGAGGAGTTACATCAATTTGAAAGAAACAAAGTTTGGGAGCTAGTGCCAAGGCCAAATGATCATTCCATTATTTGAACAAAATGGGTGTTAAGGAATAAATTGGATGATCAAGGAATTATTGTAAGGAACAAGGCAAGGCTAGTTGCACAATGATACTCTTAAGAAGAAGGAATAGATTATGACCAGACCTTTGCACCAGTTGCAAGGTTGGAGGCCATAAGAATATTTCTAGCTTATGCAGCACACAAGGGATTCAAGGTCTATTAAATGGATGTAAAGAGTATATTTCTCAATTGAGATATCAAGGAAGAAGTCTATGTTAGACAACCCCCAGGTTTTATCTCTCCTACTCATCCTGATTATGTTTTTAAATTACATAAAGCATTATATGGTCTCAAGCAAGATCCTAGAGCATGGTATGAGACCTTAGCATGCTTTCTTTTGGAAAATGATTTTATAAGTGGTAGAGTAGACCAAACTCTTTCAATTAGATCCCATAAGACCAATATCCTACTAATATAAATTTATGTAGATGACATTATCTTTGGATCTACTGATTCAAATTTGTGCAAGAGGTTTTCCAACCTAATGCATTCTAAATTTGAAATGAGTAGCATGTGTGAGCTTTCCTTTTTTCTAGGATTGCAAGTCAAACAGCATGTTGATGGCATATTCATTTTTCAAACCAAGTATGCAAAAGAATTGGTTAAGAAATTTGGTATGTCTGAAGCATTATGTATGAAAACACCTATGCCTACTAATGCTGTATTAGATACTGATGAACATGGGAAACTTGTTGATCAGACAACATATAGAGCAATTATTGGCTCTTTATTGTACCTTACAGCTAGTAGATCTGACATCATGTTTGTTACATGCATATGTGCTAGATTCCAAGTAAGCCCTAGAGAGTCACACTTAACATTAGTAAAAAGGATTCTTAGGTATGTGAAAAGTTGTCTAAATCTAGGTCTCTGGTATCTAAAATATTCAGGATTTTAATTAACTGGATTTTGAGATGCAGATTATGCTGGATGTAGAGTAGACAGGAAAAGCACAAGTGGAACTTGTCAGTTTCTTAGTGAAAGACTTGTCTCCTGGTTTTGTAAGAAACAAACATTTGTGTCCACATCAACAGCTGAAGTTGAATACATGACAGCAGGTAGTTGTTTCTCACAGATATTATGGATTAAAAATCAGCTCCTAGACTATGGTTACAACTTAGATAAGTCAAAAATATTTTGTGATAACACCAGTGCTATTTCTAAAGCACAAAATCCAGTCCTCTATAGTAGGACAAAACATATAGAGATTAGGCATCACATTTTAAGAGATAATGTTGAGAAAAATAAAATTGAATTTCAATATATCCCAACTGATTTGCAAAGGGGAGATATTTTCACCAAACCCTTGGATGAAAAGAAACACACATTCTTCCTGAATCAGTTAGGAATGTTAGATCCAAGATTTTGAAACATTAAAAATTAACCAAGACTAGGATAAAAACTTGATTTTTTTAGTGTCTATAGGTTATTTCTCATCTCTGAACTGCGCTTGACGTTTTTCCCAAAGATCGTCGAACGAAGATCGATGTTCTCCGAAATCGTCGACCGGAGTTCAGCGTTTTATAGATAGTGCTAGGCTATCTCTTTCCGGTCAAAGATCGTCGAACGGAGCTTGATGCTCTCCAATATCGTCGTACGGAGATCGACAATGTTTAAGACCTTTCAGATTCCTTTAGGAGCCCAGATCGTCGAACTGAGATCAACGATCTTTCCTTTTCAGCGTCGAACCCTAATATAAAAATCATTTTTCGACTGTCGTTCTTTTTGCGCATTCATACTTTCTGCAGAGCTTTTCTTTCCTCCAAACCCTTCTACACTTGGTCATGTTTGTTTGTTTTTGCAGGAAAAACATGACCGCTTCAGTTGCCATCTTAGCCGCAATGAAGTTTGACACTGATTTTGATATAGACATGGATTCATTTGAAGTGATCAGATATTCAAGGATATTCTAGAGCTATTCAAGGAGCAACGGTTGGTGACAATCATGACAACAAGGATGAAGCTGGCTGCAGATGAGATTAAAGAATGGGAGTACACAGCCCATAATCTGGATCAAAATACTGTGGTCGGGAGTATTTCAGGAAACCAGGTATCCCTTACTCCTGCACTTCTAACAGAAGTTTTTCAATTAAGTACTGGACATGATACAGTGGAATTGTCTAGAGAAGAGTTTTCTGCTATGTTGGATAGAATGGGACATTCAGCAGCAAACCCTAACAAATTGCTTAAGAAAAACCTCTCAGTAGAGTATAGGTTCTTGGCTGATGTAGTGGGAAAAGTTCTGTTAGCAAAACATTCTGCTCATGATACAATATCTAGGTATCAGTTTTGTTTGATGGCTGCTATAGTTGATAAGAAACATATGAATTGGGGAGAACTCTTTTTTTATTTAATTAAGAAGAAGATTAACAAGAACCTTGTTAACTATGGGAGGATATAAGGTTTGTTCTTGCATAACAGATGCCCCCAATTGCTTGTGTCCAATGGTATGCACATAAATTCTTCTAAGAGACTCTCCTGTTCTCTCTTTTGAAAGTGGGATAAGAAGATTGCCAAACCCAGCAGGGGTCCTGCAGCTACCACCACTTCAGGCACAAGGACTGTTCCAGTCACTTCCCCTCAGGCAACTTCCCCCTAGAAGAATTGCCTGCTTCCTCCTCATCTCCACCATCTCCACTTCCTGTTTCTTAAACCATCCCTACATCCACCATTTCAATTTCAATTTCTTCACCCATCACAATTTCCTCTCCCATATCAATTTCATCTCCAACTATCTCTTCACCACCACCAGCCACTCATCAAGAGCAATTCCATCCTCTACATTATTTTCCCCCTCTTGACATTGATTCATCCATCCATCTTCCATCATTCAATCTGTTAGATGATTCCTGTATGGATGATTCTCATTCATCACCTCTAGAGCCCCCATCATCTTCTACTTCTTACCAATAACTGCTACAAGATATTCTGGCTCAACCATCCTTCACCCCATCCATCTCCATTCCAGTGACATCCATCACCACCATTCCCATTTCAGAACCATCCATTCCTCTTCCATCCACATCATTTCTCCACATCTATGTAGCTCCACCAACACCATAAACCTCTGCACCTTTCTCCTCTACCTCTACCCAAGCATCCCTTGAGCAAGTAGACATTCCTTCCCTTGCAGATAAGCTTTATGAGATGTTAGCTCCCAGGCTAACACTCTTGTTGGATATCTCCATGGCTCCACTTCTCAATTCCATCAATGAGTTATCTGCCATGCTTTCTTCTTTCCATCCTCCTCAGGCAAGCCCTTCTTTGGGGTGCCTTGATCCAGTTTATACTGAATCCAGGCAAGGGGAGATGCCAAATGAAGAAGTGATACTGCCTGCTCCAGATTCAGATTTCATGTAAAGCTCAGAAGAAGTGCCAGTAGCTCCAGCCCCAGGTCCTGTTCCATCCTTCAGTACAGTTGACTTCAGGTCACTGCTTTCAGATTTTGATGCTCTTTATAGCAGATATCTTCCAGCTCAAGAAGCTGAAGATCTTACTAAGGACATTGTGCCTGTCTCTAGCTGTGATCCCAGCTTGATATTATCTTATATCAATTCTATCAAGGCTGTTGAAATTATTACTACTGCTGATGATGTGTGTGTTGATACTGCTGTTGAGAAAGTTTGTTTTGATACTGCTGAAGATATAATAATGATAGTGGCTAGTGTTTCAGAGCCTAATATTGTTATTGAGCCTGTTGTTGTGGATAGTGTTGTTTCTGTTGCTGCTGTTAATGTTGCTTCTGATGTTTGTGCTGCTCCTGTTGTTAGTGTTTCAATTTCTGCTGTTAGTGCTGCTCCTGCTGCTGTTTCTGTTTTTGCTCCTACTAGTGTTGCTACTTCTGCTCTTGCTCCAGCTTTTGTTACTGCTTCTGTTCTTGCTGCTGCTGCTTCATCTAAACAAACTAAACAACAACAAGTATATATTAAAAGGGTTGATGAGATGTATGATGATGAGTCCATATTTTATACTTAATTCCGGACTAATCTAGGCTTATTTTCTTGTCTTTGCACACCGTTTAGCGTCATTTGCACTCCTTTTGGTTCGCTACGGTTTTCCACGTCTTGTGCACACTTTTTAGCCTATTTCTGTGTGTGTGCATTTCATTCTTGCTATGATTATTATTGTTTGTGTGTGACTGCCATGTCGACATCCCGTCCAGTTTTCCTGCAGGTTCTGGGATCGTGTGGGCGCCCGGGTTAGGGCTTTCACCATTTTTGACAAAGGAGCCAGTGGTCGTGCATTTTTACCCACGCACGACCATCGACCTCTTTGGCGCACGATCATTGGTCGTGCGCAGTCTGCCCTCTTTTATGAAAGTTCTGCCCCTGCCATATCGCACGATCACCAGCTATACCGCGCACGATCACTGCTCGTGCGCTGCCCGTCGTGCGCAATCATGACATCTTTTTCCACTTTTCTGCCTCCAAATCGCATGACCACTGACTTCAGTGCGCACGACCACTAGTCGTGCGCCACTGATCGTGCGCATTGATTCCACTTTTTCCTGGAGTTCTGCCTGGCCTTCGCGCACTATCACTGACCACAGGGCGCACGATCACTGGTCGTGCGCCAATGATCGTGCGCGCTGTTTATTCTGCTTTCTATAAATATGCAGGTTCCGCCCTAATTTCGGGAGATCGCCCCTTTCCGCGATTTTTCCGCCATTTTCTGCTCCGAAGAGGGATTTCGCCGCCCTCCATCATCCTCCACCATAGGGAGTTGCTCCGGGCAAGCCTTCAATGCCAAATCAAAGCCGGAGCATCCCCTCGGCCTCCTCCTTCATCACCAAGCTTCAAGCGGAGTTTTGACCGAGCTTTCTCCATCAAGTTAGGAGGAGCTGGAGCTGCAATCTACCGGGTCATTTCAACGAAGAAGACGGGTCCATTGGGAGTGAGTGACAGCCTCCTCTACCCCGGACGCAGTTGAGGACCGAGCTTGGACTCGGATTGACAACCCAGGATTCCAACGTGAACCGTCAATAAGGCTTCGGATTCAGTCGATTCGCACACCTCTTCCTCTTGTTGTTGTTAGCTTAGTTATTTTCCATGTATTGATGAAGAATGCTTATTTGTAGTTAACATTTACTCTTATTCAAGTCTATGTGAGTTAGTGTTTTTGTTATATTTACTTGAGGTGCGCCATATTCCATCCTCCACCATCCACCCATGCCGCACTAGCAATTGCTAGTGGCGTGCGTTGCGAAGAGGTGCTCATGACCCTCATTCCGCCATTCTAACAACCTCATCCGCTAGCCTACTCGTCCATCCGCCAAGCGATTCGGTGCATAGCGGCCCGTGTAGTTTCCATCCCGCCTGGCGAAGCATCGCATAGCGGCGTTGCATAGGAGTAGCTTGTAGATTTTACTTCCTGTTTCCGCAACAATCAAACCCCCCCCCTTTTTGAGCCGACCCGAGGACTTCAATCTCAAGTCCTCCTAGACATTAACTCATCCCTTACTGTGTTTCTCAAGAGACCGACACTCGTGGATTTATTCCCAAACTTTATTACTTGTGCGACCGGTGCGCTTGCCGTATTTTCCACGCATCAAGTTTTTGGCGCCGTTGCCGGGGAACACAGTCGTTTGAGTTTAGGGAGAGGAAGATTTGAGATAGTTGCCCTTTCCATTTGTATATTTCATGTTTTATTTTTGTTTTGGTTTTTTAGTTGTTGTTGTTTTTTTTTATTCCCTTTCTAGTTTTTATTTTGCTATAGCAGGCTGTTCCACTCTTTATTTGCTTGCGAGTATTTAATTTATGCTTAGAAAATTTCTTGTGGTGAATTCTTTTATATTGCACCATGTATTCAAATTGGTATATCAAGTGCCATTGGTGCGGGGATTATGGGCATGGTAGTGATGAGTGCCCCACTGACGGTATTGAGTATAATTCTCATGGTCCCGTGTATGCAGCGTCGCTGTCTCGCGGTACTCCATACATGATACCACAGTCTTATGGTCACTACTCGTCTCCGCCTCCACCTTTTTCATATTCCTCCCCGGTCCCTTCTGGACCGAGGGGTAATGGAAAACGGTGTTTGTTGTTGTCATAGCACCGACCATGTGTTGAAAGATTGCGCAGAATTTCAGCGCCAGATGGAGGCGGATGATGAACCGGATATCCGGATCGTCTCATCCACCTCTCAAATGGCCGCTCCTTCTGATTCTGATGAAGTATCAGTAGTACCACCTTGTCTATGGGGGACTACTGTGGATATACCCATCAGACCTTCCACTAGTCAGTGCGACGACATTACGGCACCTTCTCTCCTTGTGCCTTCTCCCCCTATTTTTGATTCACCCCGGAGGAACCTGCGCATATTATCTCTGATGATGTTGCTCCTCCGCTTTCTTTGCATGAATTACCTACTCCTCTTTTTAGTGAGTTGGTTGATGATGTTGTGCCCTTTGGAGATTGGGAACATGAGGATGCACGTCATGGTGTGACGAGGACATTATTCTCGTCAATGGAGAATATTATGTCTTGGAACACAGTGACGCACCGAGGTGTGTTGATGAGGAGATCCTTGCTGATGAGGAAGTTCCCACTTCCTTATTGGTTGAGGAGGTCCAAATCACCACCGAGGACCTCCTATTCTCAGATCCCCATCGTCATGACTCACATGACACCGACAGTGATCTATGCTTGGATCCTGCTGAGAGTGATTCCGGGATCACTCTCCCTATTTCCGCTTCTTTTAGTTTTTCTTCTCCTTTATTCCTTGACCCCCCTTCTCCTTCTGCGCCTGTGCGGGTTGACTCCCTGTAGGTGAGTTGGGTTGACATTGAGCCTTGCGCTCAGGTTGTCGGCGAGTGCCTCAGCTTGCATGAGGAGTTTCCTACTCCTTTTGCAGTTGTAGCCTCTACCTTCACCTTCGCCCCCAACGAGCTTGTGGTGGACGATACTTTGCTAGGCAAGGATTTGTTTTGTGGTGAGATGAGTGAGGACCAGTGCTCCTCCTCATCTTACTTCCTATTTCCTCTACCTGTGCGTCGCAGGTATTATTACTCAGGTAGAGGGGTAACTGTTCTATCACCGTATCGGTACCCATTACCGACACGGATATTAGGACAGTTACCTGTGCATTTTCTATTTCATAGGCCCATTAGCTAGAACTGTTTAGAATTTAATAAGTCGTGCTGGGATGATAATAACCCCATTGCTTATCTTTCATTTTTTGCATTTTTCTTTTTTTTTTATGTCTAGCTTAGTTTAGTATTTCTTTTTGTATTTTTTTCTTTTGTTTTTGCGGAGCTCACCCCTGCAGGTATTCATGGAAACTACGCATTGGCGGGGTTGTGATTCTTCGTTTGGTGGGCCTGCTGCTACTTTCCACGCATCTTTTGGTATGCTCACTAGCTGAGCATTGGGTAACCTCTTCCCTTAGCTCATTCTGATTTTAATTTCTCTATCATTTGATGTGTTGTTTAGTTTAAGTCTAGGGGAGAGCATGTTTACCTTTTGCACGTGCACATTTCTTTTGCATAATAGAAGCTTTTCGTATTTTATTTTGTTTATGTTCATTGCATCGCACACCACTGCACCCACATGAGCGCGAGCTTAGCTGTTAGCGTGCCACGAGTTGAACTTGTATCTTTGTTAGATTTGGAAAATTTTTGTGCTAGTTTAGGATTGTGCGACGGAGTAAAATGTTGGTCTTGCTGTGTTTCTAGTCAACTGCTCTCGTTTTGTATAGAAATTTGTGTAGATTTAATTTTTTTCGTATGCTTATAGTTCTATATTTTTCTATTTGCGTAAATATTTCTTATTCTACTCAAAAGTTGGTGAATCCGGTGTGAATCAAACGGTAGCGTAGGAATGTGTGTAGCCGCCTCTAGACTCATATTGCTTGAGTCGGGAGGAAGGATTATCTTTCTCGGTTGCTAAGAACTTGCCCCAAGCTACTCTCGAAGCATTGGTGCATGGTTAGTCTAGCGTGAGCGTGATGTAGGCCATCATTTTGCCCCTGTTGAGCTTTGTACCGTTCCGAATGTCTTGTCCTCGCTAAGCCCCTTTGTGCCTACCCTTTCTTTTGATTCAGCTCCACTAGTATTTCACCAGAGCCTCATAGCCAATCCTAGTCGCACACCCAAGTCGAGCTATAATATTTTTCATTTTATGTTGGGATGTTGATGTGGTGATACTATTTGTGAAAATGTGGAAAGGCCCCCAAGTTTTATTTGCTGAAATTGTGTATTGTGAAAAGAAAAAGTTTTAAAAGAAAAATTTATACAAAGAAAATGAGAAAGAAGAAAAGGAAAAGAAAGAGTTTTAATGAAAATCTTTATGGAGATGATTTTGATTTGGAGTAGGCGGTGCACACACCCATGTTGTAAAAATCAAGTCTGGGGTGTGGTGCACCTGGTTATATTGTGGTTTGCTGAGGAATTCTTTTAGGCTAGCTCATTTGGGTTAGGTGCATAGCCTTTCTTTTTATCATTGTTTACCTCACCGTAACCCAAGCCCCGTGATTATCCTAAAGTCCTACAGATTTGCGCTTGAGTCTAACTAGTGCCGTGGAGAGAGTGTGAACGGGAAAGCGTATGGTCCCCGACATTGGTGGATTCCCTTGGAGGTGATCCCAAGCCCCGGTCTTCGGCAAATGCTCACCTTAGTGGCCTGCCTACTTTCTTCCTCCGCGTGACCGGTTGATTCACCATGATTCTATTTTTGAGTAGTAATAACTTTTTGTTACGCATTGTGAAAAATATAAAATATTTTGTATACTTAAAAATTTCCTCTACTTTATGTTTATGCACGCGAGCATGCGACTTCGCATGGTACTCCGTTTTGCAATTTCTTTGTTAGCTAGTTCATTTTCCCCGTCTGCTTAGGTTTTGTTTGCTCGGGACGCGCAAACGGTTAAGTCTAGGGGTGTGATGAGTCCATATTTTATACTTAATTCCAGACTCATCTAGGCTTATTTTCTTGTCTTTGCACACCGTTTAGCGTCATTTGCACTCCTTTTGGTTCGCTACGGTTTTCCACGTCTTCTGCACCCTTTTTAGCCTATTTCTGTGTGTGTGTGTGCATTTCATTCTTGCTATGATTTTATTGTTTGTCTGTGACTGCCATGTCGACATCCCGTCCAGTTTTCCTGCAGGTTCTGGGATCGTGTGGGCGCCCGGGTTAGGGCTTTCACTATTTTTGACAAAGGAGCCAGTGGTCGTGCGTTTTTACCCACGGCACGACCATCGACCTCTTTGGCGCACGATCATTGGTCGTGCGCATTCTGCCCACTTTTATGAAAGTTCTGCCCCTGCCATATCGCACGATCACCAGCTATACCGCGCGCACGATCACTGCGCTCGAGAATAAACAGCACGCACGATCACTGCTCGTGCGCTGCCGGTCGTGCGCAGTCATGACATCTTTTTCCACTTTTCTGCCTCCAAATCGCACGACCATTGACTTCAGTGCGCACGACCACTGGTCGTGCGCCACTGATCGTGCGCATTGATTCCAATTTTTCCTGGAGTTCTGCCTGGCCTTCGCGCACTATCACTGACCACAAGGCGCACGATCACTGGTCGTGCGCCAGTGATCGTGTGCGCTGTTTATTCTGCTTTCTATAAATACGTAGGTTCAGCCCTAATTTCGGGAGATCGCCCCTTTCCGCGATTTTTCCGCCGTTTTCTACTCCGAAGAGGGATTTCGCTGCGCTCAATCATCCTCCACCATAGGGAGTTGCTCCGGGCAAGCCTTCAACGCCAAATCAAAGCCGGGGCATCCCCTCGGCCTCCTCCTTCATCACCAAGCTTCAAGCGGAGTTTTGACCGAGCTTTCTCCATCAAGTTAGGAGGAGCTGGAGCCGCAATCTACCGGGTCATTTCAACGAAGAAGACGGGTCCATTGGGAGTGAGTGACAGCCTCTTCTATCCCGGACGCAGTTGAGGACCGAGCTTGGACTCGGATTGACAACCGGGATTCTAACCGTGAACCCTCAATAAGGCTTCGAATTCGGTCGATTCGCACACCTCTTCCTCTTGTTGTTGTTAGCTTAGTTATTTTCCATGTATTGATGAAGAATGCTTATTTGTAGTTAACATTTACTCTTATTCATGTCTATGTGAGTTAGTGTTTTTGTAATATTTACTTGAGGTGCGCCATATTCCATCCTCCACCATCCACCCGTGCCGCACTAGCAATTGCTAGTGGCGTGCGTTGCGAAGAGGTGCTCACAACCCTCATTCCGTCATTCTAACCACCTCATCCGCTAGCCTACTCGTCCATCCGCCAAGCGATTCGATGCATAGCGGCCCGTGTAGTTTCCATCCCGCCTGGCGAAGCATCGCATAGCGGCGTTGCATAGGAGTAGCTTGTAGATTTTACATCCTGTTTCCGTAACAATCAAACCCCCCCCCCCCTTTTTGAGCCGACCCGAGGACTTCAATCTCAAGTCCTCCTCGACATTAACTCATCCCTTACTGTGTTCCTCAAGAGACCAACACTTGGGGATTTATTCCCAAACTTTATTACTTGTGCGACCGGTGCACTTGCCGTATTTTCCACGCATCATATGACAATCCTCAAAGCTCAGACAGTGATGAATTTAGAACTGATTCTGATGACTCCTCTGCAACCATTGCAAGGAAGAGGAAAGCAAGAAGCAAAGCATTGAAGAGAGTCCCTGCAGAGAAAGCCACTAATGATAATGATATTCCCTACTACATTCTGCATGATTGTCCTATCACTGAACACTGGATGCAATTTTCTAAGAACCAATTAAAGGCTATGAAGAAGAGGAGGAAGTTTACATCCCATCATAATCCTCCTCCTGCTCCTCCCTCTCAAGATGCAGGATCTGGTGGAAGTTCAGCACACCAAACCGCTCATGCTACAACTCAAAGTTCTCTCAGGTTCAAGATAGATCACAAGGCAGAGGACATCAACAAAGAGGCTACCAGTCCAGAAGAGGCCAATATAGAGAAAATCAAAGAGGATACAGAATATATTCAAAAGGACAATCCAGACAGCATCCTTATCAAAGGGAAGGACAAGGCCCAATTGATTCAACTTCTGGTCCATTCCCATATAAGCTCAAAGAAATTGTTCCATCAAGAGCTCCTCCTACTGATACTATCAATAGATATGAACCTCATGTTCCCCATGAAGATCCAGAGAACAATCCTATCTCTTGGACAACAAGGATGAAGGAATTAGCTGTATTAGACCAGATAAAGAAAGCAAGAGAACAAGGAAAAGATACTTCAAATATTACTACATTATCTGAACAAAGAAAGAAAGAGCTTGAGAGATATTCTTCTAGAAAATTCTTTGACCCAGAAAGTTACATGAAATTGCACCCAGAGGCAGTTGTCCCCAGAGCAAAATCTCAAACCTCTCTAGGTGCAGCTGATGACAGAAGATCTAAGAAAGAAGCTCAAAATCCCAACAGAGAAATTTTATTCAAAAAGTGTAAGGAAAAGGACAGATTAAGTAAGCTGAACAATATATATCTCTCTCTGACTATCTGCTGTGATTATTCATTTTGCTTCTGCAATGCTGCATTTCATCATTCTGCAATGTTGTATTTGCTTTTGTTTTTGTTTGTATGCTTTTTAATTCCTATATGTCATGTAAACAGTAATCCTAACCCAAATATGGGAAGATTGTTGGAACACCCTATTACTGATTTGGGTAAGGATCACTATGTCCTTAGGAATGTGTCTTGACCTCATTGTATAGATTTAAAGGTCAAACTAGAATAGGTCTAAGGCTTATAACTTAGGTTTGGAAGCTGCCCCCAAGACCTCCATGTTCAGATTACAAGTGCAGATAGACTCAGGCAATTATCGTCGAGCTCAGATCGACGAGGCGTCGAACTTAGTTCGACTATCTCTAAGCTCAATTCAACGATTCGTCGAACTCGGTTCGACGATCTTCGATCTCAGATCAACGTTTCTGTCTCTAGCCAAAATCCAGATCTTCGAGCTCAGATCGACGATAGTTGATCTCAGATCGACGATTTCTATTTCAAGTCAATTCCCAGTCTCTGAGCTCAGGTCGACGGTAGTCGAGCTTAAATCGACGATTTTCTTGAGAGATCGGCGATTTTAGGATTTCAAATTCAGTCAGTTATGGAATTCAAATTCATTCATATCCAGCAGTTAATGCAACGGATTTTGTAGCCGTTTCAATTAATCTGGAGCAAGTTTCAAGGTGACTAAAGGAGAATGTTTCTTAGGACTTTCCTCCAGAGATAGATATACAATTAAGGAAGTCATTTATGACTGGCTAACGGCTATCTTAAAGATTGGATTTCAATATATCATTTCATACAATAGAGACAGACATCATCAAGGATAACAGATAACAAGAGAAAAACTAAGAACAACATCTGAGATCTGTGAGACACACAAGAACTAGAGGATTATAGTATCTCATCTCTGGTTCAAGTGTTCAAGGCTTAATAAATCAAGACTCCAGACACAACACATTTCAGTCATTGCTGAAATCATCTTTTGCTTGAGATCTCAATCATTCTGAAGGCCTATCACCCTGTACAAAGCTTCTCTTCCTGAACAACTACAAATCTCAGGGGAAGCTTTGACATCAATAATCAACTAGTCTTCTATTTGACTGTTGATAGAGAAGAACATCTACACTTTCTTTTTCCTTTATTCTGCTGTAAAAGGGTTACTCAAAACTCCCTTCAAAAGTTTTTTGTTTGATTTCTGAGACCTTGTCAAAACTCAGTGGTGGAAAGACACCTGATCAAAAAGTCTGGTTCGGTTTTTGAGCACCTTATCAAAAGCTCATTGGTGCCCAGGACACCTGATCAACTCTTCCTACAGTGGATTCCTACCTAGGGTGGTAGAAGAGTGGATGTACCCAAGTTGATTGGGGAACCACTATAGATCCTTGTGTCTTCTGGTTGCCTGTGTTTTATTTGCTGTGTGCTGTGTTTTTGTTTCTTGCTTACTTAGTTTTATTTACTGCAAGCACAATACACCTATAAAAAAATCAAGTCTTCCACTGCCAATTAAATTTTAATTAGCAAAATTATTTTAAAATACTCTATTCACCCCCCCCCCCCCCCCTCTAGAGTAAAGGTAGATCTTACCCTCACTTTCATTGTGTTAGCACAATATTTGACACCAACACCACGCACCTCTAGGCCTGTTAGAGTTCCTGCTTTGACCTATGACGGGATAGGCAGACCGTGAGTGTTTTTATATTAGGTGAAGGATATGGAACGTTATTTTGAGCGATATCATATTGTGGACCCCCACAGGATTCCCGTTGTGAGACTACAATTATTTGGTCGAGCCCATACCTTCTGGCTCAATTAGGAGAGACACTTCTGGATGTCACTCAGCGACTCACTTGTAGGGTGGTAGATTATGAAGAATCTATTAACGGATGAGTATTACCCTCCCTACTATCGTTCACAGATTTCTGAATATCTGAGTGATTTGCCACCTAATACTTCGCCTACATCAAATCATTACGTCCCCTCGTACTCCCATACTAGGACGTCTCATGATCTTATTTCTACCCTCCAGGGCACTGGACCCATTTTTGATCATAGGAGTGACTTACCCCCTCGAGCTAGACCTTCCTCCCAGGAAGGTAGAGCTACTCGTAGTATACCTACACCTACCGATGGAGGAAAGGAAAAGCATTGGACCCCTGTCCCTTGTTCGATTGATGTGATTGCTAGGAATGCCATAAGCCCGCGGGGTGAGAGTGTTCCTATCAGTATGGTTAGTCAGGCGATTATGACACGTGAGGCTAGTGACATATCTGGCGTTAGCACTAACATTTGTCCTATCCCGACTACTCCCATAGTATCTTTAGAGTCGCCCCCTGAACTGTCAGATCTAGTTGTTGACTCTCTGGATGAGTCTGACGTAGTGTCTAGGATTGAGCCCGCTGTTGAGGGCGATGATGTTATTAGTGAAGAGATGAGTGATGATGAGGATGTCGGTTATCCTAGTGACATGAGAAGGAGTTCCCCTCTGAAGTGCCCCCCCATATGACTATCCGACCCCCTCTCGAATATATTTTAGATTTGTCCCCCGCCCACAACTCCATTTCAGTTCTTTCACCCTTGAGTATCGTGGAGTCTAATGTTGACCTAGTGTTGGTAGATGTTTCAACGGTGTTGGAAGAGTCACCTTGGGATGATCTTAGTGATGCACATCCAAGAGATAGTTCATTGATATTATCGTCGTTTCCTGAGGATCAAGCTAATTTATATTCTCCCCGGGATTTGGTTTGCTCAATCCTCTATCCTGATTTTGACGATGTACCTACGTCATGGGAAGATTTGGCTAGAGAAGGAAGTGTTGTATTGGAAAATTACCCTATGTGGGAGGGTTATTTTTGGATGATGGTAGTGCTGAGGACCCGAAAGATATTTCTTTGATGTTATCTCCTTTGCCTGAAGCCCAATGTGGATTAGAAATTTTGTCGTGTTTGATTTTGACTACTTTTGAGACCGTTTCTAATCCGGATTTTGATGACATATCTAGTGGGCTGGAAGACATTTTGGCTGAGTTGGTTTAGTCATCCTGTGATTAATGTTTTTCTAAGAGTGACTTAGGTGATGACGATCTAGTTGAGTTTTCTGTGCGGACGAATCTTCTGTTTGATCTTCCTTTTTATTTTGATGGCTGGCACCCGGTGGATTTTTCTTGGACGTTAAATCCGTGTTTTGACGGTGAGTATGACTTAGCTCCTCCCACGACATCGACCATGTCGACCCCCCTTCCGGTTCACTTGACTCGATTAAATGATTTGTTAGGAAATGAGCTCGTCATTTCTAGTCCGAGATATTTGGAGATGCCTATTTATCTAGCTCCCCCGTTAGAATTACCTAGACAGATATGGATGGGCGAGTTGTTAGTTGTCGCGTTCGGTCTTTCCACACCATTTCATAGATCTAACTATGCTTTTCCTCGGATGGACATTTCACCTGACTGTTTGGCGTTGGGTAAGGCTTCGTGTTGGACGGCTTGTGATTCCTTGGCTATGGGGCTTTTTGATGTGGTGTCCCCTAGGCACACTTACTTGTCAACCCCGGTCGCATGCATTTATCCTCCGCCTTTTGATGACCCGTGCATGCACACGTTAGTGGATGTAGTTGGGTATGTTGAGTGGTGTCGCACGCACATCCTTTCACATTCGGGAGTGTCCAACTCAATAGTTTGTACTGAGCATTTTTCGCTGGAATTTCTTTATGACATTCTTAAATCTAAATTTAAAACTACGACGTTGGACTCCATGAAAATCATTAATGAATTTAAGGCACACGTGCCACCTGACATAGTCCCGTTAATTTCTACTATTGATTCAAGTCATGTGGCATATGGGTTCACCCCTCACGGTTTTAATTTAATTAGGCGCATTCTTAACATCTTAATCAATCAAAATGCGTCCTTTAAACTACTTGCTAGATTTTATCGGAGAGTCTCCCACTGTTATGTGGATGATTTGGTTTTGGCTTGTCTCACCCCTAAACGGATGCCCCCGGGCACCTAAAAAATATTAACGAACAGGCAAGTCCATCCTTTGCGAATCTTAAGGGAGTTTGGTAACATCACATTTCTTTTAGAATTTTCCACTGATAAGGGCATAGCTTCTATTTTCATCGTTTCTTATTTTACGCTTCATGCTTCTATGCCACTTGAAATGTCTACCTCTCCGTACATATATTCCACTATGATTTCTATTGAGGTTGGTGGTGACAGTTTCCCAGGATCGTTATCTTTCTCGGTCTCCATCGGAGGTATGTTGGTTGATGTTGTGTAAACTATTTTTCCTTCTTTAGCTAATGCATTTTTGAGGTCCCCCCAAGACCACTTTTTTTTCTTGTAGGTTCTTCTTCCCCATCAATTATCTTCCATACTAGTACTCACAGGCCTACTCATAAATGATGAGTATTTTTGAGAGGGGGAGGATTGATGGAGTCGATTACCCCCGATATGTTGACTTGGAGAGTCCCCCTCCCGTTGACGATGGTGACCTGATACATATTGATATAGAGGCTCCCCTTCCAGATGATTTTGGCGACCCGGTTATTTTTGGTGCAAGCTCGCGACGGATGATACGTCACCACCACCGGAAGATGATTTGCTATGACATGCTTGGTTCGCTGCTCGCCTCCAATCCCGCTACTATAATGTCCGCGACCGTTCTCGTCCGTGCTATGTAAAAATATGTTACCATATAGTTTAACATCTATTTCATGTTTTGATTTCATGTTAATTGGGCTTCTAATAGCCTTGTTTTTTTTATTTTCATTTGGCATATGTTTAGCCATGTTTGGGGTGCTTTTATCCCTTATGTTTGTAAAGCCTATAAGAGGCAAGACTTTGATATTTTTGGTGGATAATGAATGATAAAAAAACCCTAAAATCTCTCTTGAGATTTTCCCTCCCTCCTCACTTTCTTCCCCTTGGCCGAACTCCTCCTCCTCTCCAAGTTTTGGCCGCCGGCCACTTCCCCCTCCTCCTCCTCACCTAGATCCAAACAAACCAAATTAGCCGCCTTGCTCCTCTACCCGAGTAGCCCCCTCCCCTCTCAACCGGAGCAGCCCTCTCCAACCACCCGACCAGCCACCTTTTCCTTCCCCCACCCGATCCGCCCTCTCAACCACTCCACCAGCCGACCACCTCCCTTTCTACCCTAGATCCGAGCCACCCTATTCCATCCCCTCAAAGATCTGCCCCTCTTCCTCTCATCCTCCTCATAACCAAGCAGCCCCCCTATCTTCACTCACGAGATCTAAAGTTCTCCCCTCTTGGAACCGGTGACAGAAGGCGCACCTTCCGTTACTTGGGCGGCATCTCATCCGGCGTGATCAGAGGAAGGCAACGTGTTTCCCTCCAAACGGCGTGGTTCCGTTGGAATCGAGAAGGAACGATCCCTTTATACTCTTCGACACCTGAGCAGGGTAATGAACATTCTTCCACTAGTAGTTGTGAATTCCCTGTTGATAATTCTTGCGGCATATGCGTGTTGCGTGGTTTGTGAAACATTTGAATTTCGTGGTTAATTTCGTCATAGATATTGTTGGTGTTTCCCTTTTTTCTGTTTAAGTTCGTGAGGCATGGAGACCCTCATTTTATTTTGTTGGGAGACAACCACCCTTGTCCGAATCTTTGCATTTCGGTGGATTATCTTTTGGTACAACAACGCTCGGCCGAACCGTGTGGGTTCCTTTCGCTTGAGAGGACCTTGGCCTATCACCTTGGTATTATCTTGAAGGGCATTGTGAATCCTCCGTAGTCTAAATTTAATAAATGTCCGAGTGTTAATGTGCTGCGTTTTTATGCTTGAGCGTGAAGTGAGAGTTACCGGAGAGCGTTGCGTTTAGTTACGTCTTACACCATAACGCCTAAGTGTTGAGCCTACATCACAATTCCAAGAAATCCATCCACAAAGATGAGTGGAGGAAGCACACGACGACGGTGGTTAGATCTATTTCCACGCAAAATCTACGGATCTGCATTGGACGATGGAGACACAAGATGTTTTTTTCCTTTGCAAAACCCAAAGAGTGGGGGAACCTTGGTGGACGAATTCTTCAAGGAGGTGAGAGAATAGGTGGTGGGAATATTATCAAAGTGGAAGTAGGGGGGTTGTCTGAGATCTCCAAGGTGGAAGAAATAGGGCGGTCGACGGCTTTGAGAGGAGAGGGCTACTTGTTTTTGAAGGGAGAGAGGGAGGAGAGGGGGTGGCCGGCGGCTTGGAGAAAAAGGGAAGGAGGATCTTCTTATATTTTTGGAGGAAGAGGATGGTGGTCGTGTTTCTTGAGAGAGGAAGGGCTGTTGGTGCAAAACTTGAGGAGGGAGGAGGAGGTGGAGAGGAGGCCGAGATATTTAGAAGGGGTGGAAGAGGTTGGCCGACGGCAAGGGAGAGAGGGGAGAGAGAAGGCTGAATTTCACAAGAGGGGAGGAGGGAAAATTCTAGGGTTTTTTCAATTTTGTTTCCATTCAACATGTCTTTTCATTACCCATATAAACATATATATATATTACACCACTTAATCTCCACCATACATCAATAATCTAAAACTTAGATGGTTATAGTCAACCAATCACATACATGAAATAGAAATAACAATAAAAAATGCAATAAAAATAAAACGCATAAAAATAAAATGCTTAAAATAAAAATGCTTAAAAATATATAAATATAAATATTTAATTTATAATCACATATTTTTATATGATGGTAAAAGCATAATACGTGCATAACATGTTGTAACATCCCATTTCCGGCTAGACCCCTAGGAGTCAGATTGGTCGTGACGGAACCCTAGGAAGCCCAAAATGGGAAATAAAGCGACCAGTATTGCGGGTCACGGGTTGGTCACGCCCGTGACCGGCCCGTCACGCCCGTGACCTGGGCGTGTCTACTTCGACGATCGTCGATCTCCACGAGACGATCGTCGAACGCGCTGTCTGGGCATGTCACGCCCGTGACCAAGATGTCACGCCCGTGACTATGGGCGTGACCCCATCGACGATCGTCGATCGCCGTAAGACGATCGTCGACCTTGCGGCCCGAGCCTGTCACGCCCGTGACAAGAGTGTCACGCCCGTGACCTAGGGCGTGACCAGCCTTCGACGATCGTCGACCTCAATTCGACGATCGTCGAGCTCGAAACTTGCCGTTCGGGCATGTCACGCCCGTGACCTGGAGGCCACGCCCGTGACCGAGGGCGTGACCCGCCTTCGACGATCGTCGATCTCGATTCGACGATCGTCGACCAGAAATCTGCCGTTCGGGCCTGTCACGCCCGTGACACAGCCGTCACGCCCGTGACCTTCGATCGACGATCGTCGATCTCAGTTCGACGATCGTCGAACCCAGAATGGGCTACCCGGGCCTGTCACGCCCGTGACCCATGTGTCACGCCCGTGACATTGGCCGAAACGACGGTTCAGGCCCGAAATAATTCTAACGCGCGTGGAAATTAATGCTGGCTTGGGAAGTTACACCAGGAGTAACTTCCGGCCGTTTTCCTTCTGTAATTATATGATAAATAAGGAAAAGATGATCCAATAGAAAATCGCCAGCTGGACACACCTGTTCAGTTCCGCCGTTTCTTATCCCTTCACCGTAACCGAAACGCTAAGGGGGAAACTTCATGGCCATAATGGCTTAAACTATTCATCTTCCCACTCCCTAAGTTATAAAAGCCCACTTGGACAAGAGGAGAGGGTTACACGCTCAAGCAAACAAAGCAGATCCTTGTTCTTGCTGTAAAGAGGAGTTCAGCAAACGCCACCACCGCGCCATGGCACCTCGTCGTTCTTCTCGCCTCCAAACCGCGAACAAGGTCCTCCTCTACTCCTTCTCTTTCATGGGTAGATCCTAGGATTCTTAGAAAGGAGATTCGCGCTCAACGGAGCCGGATCCATCTCTCGTTTTCATGGAAAAACCATGAAAAAGATATTTCGAGTTCGCCGGAAACCGCCACCTCCGGCGGCCAAACCACCGCCGACCGCTAGCCATCGCCTCAACGGAGGTGGTGGTGGTGGTGGCTGGCCAGGGAAGTGACCGGACGGCCGGCAACGGATCACGGAATGCTTACAGGAAAAATGATTTTTCCTGTGTCTGTTCGGGTTCATGAAGAAGATGAACAGTAAATCGTTTTATATTTATAAATTATGTAAATAATTTTATAAGGAAAAATATGCTCGGTTTAGTATATTTTAAGGCTGCAAAATGAGGCACTTAGAGGCCGAATTAGGAAAAATGACCAGACACAAAAGTTGTAGCCCTCGGGGTCTACTATAATTTAAAATTGATTTTATTCAATTTGGGTGAGTGGTTTGAACACAGCACTCATTTTGGTGGGATCAAGACCTAGGTTAACCAGAAATTAAAATGGTTGCCCACGGTTCATAACATGTCCAAATGACTTTAAATTTGGACTGGAGGTCTATAATATGTATATCGAGAGGCTGTCCAAAAATGAGAATTTTTGGAGAACTTTTGCCTAAAGTTTTTGTAAAAAATTTAATAAACAATATAAAATTAATTAGGAGATGAAATTAAGCCCAAACTCCCCCAAATTTTGGGTGGTGGTCCCTGGCATCAATATTAAGATCTGTAGAAAATTTCTACTCGATTGGTCGAGTTCTGAATAGGGAAGTATCAAGTCCTAGTTAGGTCTTGGTGAGGGGTACTTTGGGGAAAAGTACGATTGGAGATGTAATGGACAAATCTCCTCAAAAGAGGCTGAAGTTGTCGGCCACTGATTTGTTGAGTCTATGTCTACCCTCTTGGGTAACATGGTGGCTTAGGGTGGATTTTACCCTAAGAGATTGGCTCAAATCCAATGGGTGGGAGTTTGAGGTTTGTGAAGGGCATAGGAGCAAAAGCTCTTGTATGCCCTTGAAATTTGGAGGAGAGGGGGATGATATGATGAAAACCCTCTGGTTGAAATAGTGAAGGAATTGGAGGTAGTTAGGTACCTCAAAAGTTGAGATGTAGGATTAGGATAGAAATGTAATTTAGTTAATTTAAGCACTAAAGCTAATCCAAAAATTATGAAACTCGGGAGGAGGGAGTTTTAGGATGTTTTAGACTTATGGTAATTTTTCTGGAATTTTATGATTAATATATATTATGCTTCATGTGTTAAAGAATTATTAGCCCAATTTGTTGTTTCAATTATTTGGAGGCTTTACATTAATTATAATCAGTTAAAATTTTGGATTTAGATCTTGATTAGTAGCACATTGACCCTGAATTTTTATAGAATTTGTGTTGAGTAAATCTAGTATATTATTCACAAATAATAGAAAGGGCCTTTATGTTTAAAAAAATTAATTATGGATAAAATACTTGCTGGAAAATTATGAAACTTGGCCAGTGCTACTTTTAGGCCTTTATCTGCATGTCATAATTTATTTATAATTTTTGGAAGAATATTTTCTGTACTTGATTCATAAACTATAGAAATTAGAGATTATTTCCAAAATAGTTTTCATGTCGTTTTGATGATTGAAAATTGTGATACTTAGGATTTAGCCTTCTGAGATAACCTACTAATTATCATAAATTTGCTGGACATCTTGCATGAATAATTAGGGTAGTTCATGTTCAAACCGGTAGCCCTTGGGATTTTCGAGGAATTTAATTAAATGCCAAATAAATTAGGAAAATTTCCATTTTCTGGATTTAGGTTATTTATATCAAGATAAGTCTCCAGTAAATAGTTTAGGGCATTTGGATGAGTAATCGATCATTGCATAACCGGTTCGACATGTAGCCTAGGTCGGTCTGCATTTAGTAAATTGTGAAAAGCAATAGAACATGATCTGATGAAGATATAAAGAGTAGTGAGTAGTGGTGATAGTTAGAGTTAAGAGGTGCTTGGGTTTGGCGAAAGATCGCTTTTCCCGAGGAGTGGAAGGTTTAAAAAAAACACCCTAGGATAGCCTATCGTAATATGAGAAGGGAATCGGGCTAAGGGAAAACAACCAATAACAATAAGTGCCTTGCGAAAGGGAACTTCGGGCCGTAATGCACCGTCTTGGTTCCTAGTGCCCCTTGAGAGCCCTTCACGGGGTATACCGGGGGCAGTCCTGGGCTAACGTAAACTGTAATAACAAATCGACAAGAGTAACTTAGTGACTAGGGCTGCACTCTTCACAACACTGTTGGCACAGGAAGATAGATGAGAGCTTCGGCTCGGTTGGGTTGGAAACGGACGGATGGTCCGGGGAGCTTCGGCTCGGTTGGTTTGGGGACGGACGGTTGGTCCGGGGAGCTTCGGCTCGGTTG
This sequence comes from Platanthera zijinensis, assembly GCA_039513925.1. NCBI lineage: Eukaryota > Viridiplantae > Streptophyta > Magnoliopsida > Asparagales > Orchidaceae > Platanthera > Platanthera zijinensis. The sequence goes on from CM077079.1 coordinate 114,031,912, forward strand.
GTTTGGAGACGGACGTTTTGGTCCGGGGAGCTTCGGCTCGGTTTTTGTGTGTTTACGATAAACTTGCATGTGCATAAAATAGGAAAAGTTAAGGTGGTGGGTCCTTCGATATCGGGGAGTTCGATTGCACCGACACCGATATCGTTGACTCGGCGGGGTGATTAGCACTTCGCCAACAGAAGTCCGGTGCGCCAGCCGGCAAGAGTACGCAGGCGTCCGCTTTGTGCACCAAGCGTTGAGGCGTACGATAGGTCAGACCAGTGTGCTTTACTGGTTTTGGAGGTGGGCGAGGCCCAACCCACCGCTTCCGTTTGCCACTACGGAGGTATCCTGGGAGGTAACGGCTCCGAAAGGGGAACTAAAGGTCTGTGTGCACAGAGTCGGGTGTGTGAGTTGCACTGCATGACATAACATACCCACCATATAGTTGCATATCATAATCATTCATAACAACCTTGACACCTAAAGTATAAGTGGAATGGGACGCTTATACATTAGGACCTGCAAAACGACCCCTTGGTCTATAAGCTTGTGTGGGCAAGTTTATAAATCAAAGGTTATTTTCAATATATAATAACCCCTGCTGTTTGATAACCGACACCCCCAAGGTATAAGTGGTATGGGACACTTATACGATGGGAGCCTTGTAAAAGATCCCTTTGCTTATGTGTTCTCGCATAAGTGAAGGTTTAAATTCATTTAATTGCTTTTCGTACTGCTAGACCTATTACAACAACTTATTAACTGCTCACCTAATACAACTTGCTAGATTAGTTTCCGCTGCCATCTGTTTTTCATGTTTAATCTCCACCTTCATGTCCTTCCCTTTCTTCCTCTCCGCTCGGTACCTAGGAGCCATGGGGGGGAAGGGGTAGGGGATGATAGGGCTTAGTCTTTATGACTAACGGTTTTCGAACCGCATCATTTAGGGGATCGTGGAGCCCAGCATGGAGGAGCAGCCCCAGAGATCGGTGCGCCTAGAGATGGGACAGTCTAGCTCCGGAGTTCACACAGCCGGGACCGTGAGTCTCGACCTTGAGTAGTTTACTGTTTCGCTTCCTCATGAGAGACTTGTAGTGAGGATATTTTGTACCGGGCATAAGCCCGTATTTATAGTACTCTGATGTTTCTGTGGACACTCCCTTCGTGGAGTTTTATTATATAGATGTGATTTTTATTATTGTGGACTGTTTACTATTACTTCAATAACTGTGCTAATTTCTGTGATCGGTTTGGCCGGCAGGATCGGCGCCTTGTGGTGATGACCCTTCAGGACGTGAAGGTGTCACCGCAAAGCGGCGGTTCTGGGCCTAAGACCCCGGGTTTGAAAAAGAAAAGAAAAAAAAAGGGGGTCTTACAAGTGGTATCAGAGGCAAACATCGATCAGAAGGAAGTCGCAGTCCACAAACCCTCGGTCACCCCCGCTCGACTTTAGTTTGGGGACAAACTAAGCAGCGGAAGCAGTGGTGTGCCCATATGGGGATCACATATAATTTGTCCACCTTTATGTAGTATTTGAACGTTTTCTCAGCATGTGTTTTCGTTGCGCAGCCTCCATCACAGCCTACGCCACAGGGCGGAGTTCAGCAGACTCAGGGAGTTGCACCACCTCCACCGGTCCCCACCCCTTTCCTTCAGTCAGACATGGGACAGACCCTGACTGCCATTCTGGAGGCCTTCAGGGCCCAGCAGGTTCCGGTCCCGCAGCCCAATCTGGGGGCCAACTGGCTCAGCATCTTCCGGGGTCTTTCTCCCCCGTCCTATCTGGGGACAGAGTCGGCTGTTCGGACGAAGGAATGGCTAGATATCATGTACGAGATGCTGACCGGGATTCGGTGTCCATGGGAGGAGAAGGTGGCTCTGGTTGTCTCCTGCCTGGAGTCCCATGCAAAGAGGTGGTGGAAGACGCTGTTGGACACGACATTTGCTGATAGAGAGGTTGCGGAGATCACTTGGGAGGAGTTCAGGGCCGCACTGCTGGAGCATTTCGTTCCGCAGTCGGCTAGGGATGATTTGGAGGAGCGGTTCTTACAGCTGAAGCAGGGTACTCGGACCGTGGTGGAGTACCATCGAGAGTTTGACCACCTGGCTCGATACGCAGATTCCTACCAGCTGGACGAGGCAGGGTATATCAGGAGGTTCTACAAGGGCCTACGTGAGGACTTGAGGGAGGCCCTCTTGTTTGTATCTGACGGGCCCATCTCCCGGATTTTGGAGATGGCCAAAAGGATTGAGGCAGATTGGCACACCACCCGGGGCCGGAAACGGCCAGCAGAGGATCAGGGACGAAGAGGAAGGAATGACCAGCGACGAGGTGTTGTACCTGAGGGGAGGAGGACAGAGGACCAGCCTCGTCAGGACGTGAGGCCGGAGCCGAGGGAACAGGTGGTATTGGCCCCTCCACCCCTTCGGATGCAGGAGATGCCGAGACCCGGGGGAATGACGTATCCCCCAGAGTGCTACTTTTGTCATCAGATTGGGCACATTCGGAGGAACTGCCCCATGAGGGGGGCGCCACCTCCAGCACATCAGGGCGGCCCACCAGCTCAGCTTTACGGAGGCCGAGGACGCGGCCGTGGTCGAGGATACCAGGGGGAAGATCGTAGACAGGGAAGGGAGCAGGTATATGCCTTGGACCTTGCACAGCCGCGGAATCCGGAGCAGGTCATCGCAGGTATGCCGAAATGCTTCTTTGTTTTCATAGAATTTCCCCTTTAAGTTGTTAAAACTTTGAATCGCACTAGATTGATAGCAAGGAAAGTAAAAACTCATTATAGAACCCTAAGAAAATCTAATCACCCCAGGTATAGTCTTCATCAGCGGCAAGCCTGCCCGCACGCTGTTCGATACTGGAGCTACTCACTCCTTTGTGTCGGAGTCGTTCGTGGAAGGACTGGAAGGTGTGGAGCGGTTCACAGGCTCGAGGATGAGGGTCCGACTACCGGATGGATCTGAGCTCCTTACCACGGATCACTGCAATATGGAGGCGGAGATTGGTGGAAAGAGCGTTCGAGGCTCCAGCGACGATTTTGAAGCTGACGGACTACGACCTGATCCTGGGCATGGTATGGCTGCACTGGAACTATGCCCAGATTGACTGCCAGGCAAAGAGGATCACCGTGAGACACGGGGACTCTTTCATTACCATTGAAGGTATAAGACCTGTCTCTCGTATACTCTTATATTCGGTACAGGCCGTTAAGGCCCATCTGCAGGGAGAGGAGGTCTATCAGATTCTTTTTGAGATGGCGGAAGTTAAGGAGTCGGTGACAGACATTCCGGTGGTGCGAGATTTCGCTGACATCTTTCCAGAGAAACTACCAGGATTACCTCCACACCGAGAGCAGGATTTTCAGATACAGCTTGTGCCGAGGGCCAAGCCGGCGTCTAGGGCCCCTTATCGGATGGCCCCTAAGGAGTTGGCAGAGTTTCAGACCCAGTTGCAGGAATTGGTGGAGGCAGGTTTTGTCAGACCGAGTTCCTCGCCATGGGGAGCACCGGTCCTGTTCGTGAAGAAGAAGGATGGGACACTCCGCCTGTGCATCGATTATCGAGCACTAAACAGGCTGACTGTCCGGAATACCTATCCGCTCCCACGGATAGACGAATTATTCGACCAACTGGAGGGCGCCCACTATTTCTCGAAGCTGGACTTGAGATCAGGATACTACCAGCTGCGGATCCAGGAGGAGGATATCCCGAAGACGGCCTTTAGTAGCAGATATGGCCTGTATGAGTTCACCGTGATGCCCTTTGGGCTCACGAATGCTCCGTCGGCGTTCATGAGTCTCATGAACCGGGTTTTCGAGGCTTACTTGGATGTGTTCGTCATAGTGTTCATAGACGACATCCTGATCTACTCAAGGACGGAGGAGGAGCACACTCGGCATCTGGCACTGACCTTGGAGAGGTTGCGGGAGCATCACCTTTATGCCAAATTCAGCAAGTGTCAGTTTTGGTTGAAGGAGGTGGCCTTCCTAGGCCACATCATCAGCGGAGCCGGGTTATCAGTAGATCCAGCAAAGGTTCGGGCAGTTCGCGATTGGCCGCAGCTGAGGACAGCCACCGATGTACGCAGTTTCTTGGGACTTGCCGGTTACTACCGGAAGTTCGTGGAGGGGTTCTCTCGGATTGCCCTCCCTCTCACATCTTTGACAAAGAAGGAGACACCTTTTGTCTGGACCCCGCAGTGCCAGGCGGCTTTTCAGGAGCTGAAGGACCGACTCATCTCAGCCCCTATTCTGGCCCTTCCATCGGGAAAGGAAGGATTCCAGGTGTATACCGACGCTTCGTACCAAGGGATGGGAGCGGTGCTGATGCAGAACGGACATGTCATAGCATATGCCTCCCGCCAGCTGAAGACCCATGAGAGGAACTACCCGGTGCACGACCTCGAGATGGGAGCGGTCGTTTTTGCTCTGAAGATCTGGCGTCATTACCTTTATGGAGTACACTGCGACATCTTCTCCGATCACAAGAACTTGAAATACGTGGATACTCAGAAGGAGCTGAATATCAGGCAGAGGCGCTGGGTGGAGTTCTTAGCAGATTATCAGTATGAGATGCACTACCACCCAGGGAAGGCAAATGTGGTGGCCGACGCGTTAAGTCGGAGAGCGGCCACATCCGAAGCTGGGCCCCAGGTTATGTCTATGGAGCTGGTCCAGTCATTTAGAGACATGCAGATATCCCTAGTGTCCGAGGATGACCCAGATCTGTATAGGGAGTATCTGGCATCGGTAGTGGCCATTGACGATATTCGGGATCGCATTCGGGACGGACAGAGGACAGATGCGGGGGCAGAGCCGATGTTCCGAGCTTTGGAGGAAGGTTCGACAGGGGATTATTCCCTGAGGGATGGGTTACTCCACTTCAGAGGCAGAGTGTATATACCAGCAGGAGGCCAGATCCGAGAGGATATTTTGACGGAGGCGCATTGCAGCCGGTACTCCGTGCACCCGGGGATCACAAAGATGACCGCTGATCTGAAGAGGACGATGTTTTGGCCGGGCATGAAGAAGGACATTACGTACTTCGTGACCCATTGCGAGGCATGTCAGTTGGTGAAGGCGGAGTGCAGGAACCCCGCAGGACTGTTGCAGCCACTCCCGGTGCCGGAGTGGAAGTTCGACGACATAGCGATGGATTTTATACATGGTCTTCCCCGGTCTCGGACAGGGAACGACTCGATTTGGGTGATTGTCGATCGGCTGACGAAGGTGGCCCGCTTTATACCGATCAGGAAGGATGACTCGGTGGGAGTGCTGGTACGGAAGTTTGTGGAGCAGTATGTCCGATATCATGGCGTGCCCCGGACGATAGTGTCGGACCGCGATGGACGGTTTACATCCAGGGAGTGGCGGTCAGTGCAGGCATATTTGGGCACCCGGTTGACTTTTAGCACGGCCTTCCACCCTCAGACGGACGGGCAGACCGAGCGCACCAACAGGACCTTGGAGGACTTATTACGGCTGTGTATACTAGACCGAGGGGAGCCGTGGGAGAAGATGTTACCCTTGGTCGAGTTCTCCTACAATAATAGCTACCAGTCCAGCATCAGGATGGCGCCTTATGAGGCCTTGTATGGAAGGAAATGTAGGACCCCGCTTTCTTGGGTTTAGGACGAGGATCCGAAGCTGCTGGGATCGGATTTCGTTGAAGACACCGAGGCTCAGGTGAGGCTGATCAGAGATAGGATGCTGGAGGCGCAGAGCAGACAAGCAAAATACTATGACGCTCGGCATCGTCAGGTGGAGTTCCGGGTAGGAGATCGAGTGTTCTTGAAGATCCGGCCCATGCACGGAGTCTCACGGGTGCGCGGTCGAAGGAAGAAACTCAGCCCTAGGTATATGGGCCCTTACCGGATCCTGGAGCGGATCGGACCCTTAGCCTACAGGCTAGAGTTGCCACCAGAGCTGGCAGCTCTACACGACGTCTTCCACATCTCTTCGCTGAGAAGGGCTCTACTACGCCCGGAGCAGCGAATTTTGACCACAGAAGGGTCGGTAGCTTCAGACCGATCTGTTCACTTGGAGCCAGTTCGGATCGATGACAAAGGAGTGCGGATCTTGCGCCGCAAGAAGATCCCCTTAGTCAAGGTTCTGTGGAGAAATCACGGTCAGGAGGAGCACACCTGGGAACCGCAGGATCTGATGAGGCGAAGATACCCGGAGTTGTTCAGTCAGGTACATCTCACCACCTCTCGGTATATTATAGACTGCCTTCTTGTTTTGGAATGTTAAGATTAGATAAGGAAAAATCCAGGACCTAGGCATGCACACTTAATCAGAAAGGTAGGGGCTAATCTTTTGTTTATTGGGGAGATTGTCTTCGTTATCAAACGAACAGTCGCCTGAACCCAATAGAAGGATCGTATGGGATGTTACAAGTTTAATTTATTTCGATAAAAATCCCCGTAGGCTCAACCTCAATTTCGGGGACGAAATTTTTGTTTTGTTTATTGGGATTTGTAACATCCTATTTCCGGCTAGACCCCTAGGAGTCAGATTGGTCGTGACGGAACCCTAGGAAGCCCAAAATGGGAAATAAAGCGACCAGTATTGCGGGTCACGGGTTGGTCACGCCCGTGACCGGCCCGTCACGCCCGTGACCTGGGCGTGTCTACTTCGACGATCGTCGATCTCCACGAGACGATCGTCGAACGCGCTGTCTGGGCATGTCACGCCCGTGACCAAGATGTCACGCCCGTGACTATGGGCGTGACCCCATCGACGATCGTCGATCGCCATAAGACGATCGTCGACCTTGCGGCCCGAGCCTGTCACGCCCGTGACAAGAGTGTCACGCCCGTGACCTAGGGCGTGACCAGCCTTCGACGATCGTCGACCTCAATTCGACGATCGTGGAGCTCGAAACTTGCCGTTCGGGCATGTCACGCCCGTGACCTGGAGGCCACGCCCGTGACCGAGGGCGTGACCCGCCTTCGACGATCGTCGATCTCGATTCGACGATCGTCGACCAGAAATCTGCCGTTCGGGCCTGTCACGCCCGTGACACAGCCGTCACGCCCGTGACCTTCGATCGACGATCGTCGATCTCAGTTTGACGATCGTCGAACCCAGAATGGGCTACCCGGGCCTGTCACGCCCGTGACCCATGTGTCACGCCCGTGACATTGGCCGAAACGACGGTTCAGGCCCGAAATAATTCTAACGCGCGTGGAAATTAATGCTGGCTTGGGAAGTTACACCAGGAGTAACTTCCGGCCGTTTTCCTTCTGTAATTATATGATAAATAAGGAAAAGGTGGTCCAATAGAAAATCGCCAGCTGGACACACCTGTTCAGTTCCGCCGTTTCTTATCCCTTCACCGTAACCGAAACGCTAAGGGGGAAACTTCATGGCCATAATGGCTTAAACTATTCATCTTCCCACTCCCTAAGTTATAAAAGCCCACTTGGACAAGAGGAGAGGGTTACACGCTCAAGCAAACGAAGCAGATCCTTGTTCTTGCTGTAAAGAGGAGTTCAGCAAACGCCACCACCGCGCCATGGCACCTCGTCGTTCTTCTCGCCTCCAAACCGCGAACAAGGTCCTCCTCTACTCCTTCTCTTTCATGGGTAGATCCTAGGATTCTTAGAAAGGAGATTCGCGCTCAACGGAGCCGGATCCATCTCTCGTTTTCATGGAAAAACCATGAAAAAGATATTTCGAGTTCGCCGGAAACCGCCACCTCCGGCGGCCAAACCACCGCCGACCGCTAGCCATCGCCTCAACGGAGGTGGTGGTGGTGGTGGCTGGCCAGGGAAGTGACCGGACGGCCGGCAACGGATCACGGAATGCTTACAGGAAAAATGATTTTTCCTGTGTCTGTTCGGGTTCATGAAGAAGATGAACAGTAAATCGTTTTATATTTATAAATTATGTAAATAATTTTATAAGGAAAAATATGCTCGGTTTAGTATATTTTAAGGCTGCAAAATGAGGCCCTTAGAGGCCGAATTAGGAAAAATGACCAGACACAAAAGTTGTAGCCCTCGGGGTCTACTATAATTTAAAATTGATTTTATTCAATTTGGGTGAGTGGTTTGAACACAGCACTCATTTTGGTGGGATCAAGACCTAGGTTAACCAGAAATTAAAATGGTTGCCCACGGTTCATAACATGTCCAAATGACTTGAAATTTGGACTGGAGGTCTATAATATGTATATCGAGAGGCTGTCCAAAAATGAGAATTTTTGGAGAACTTTTGCCTAAAGTTTTTGTAAAAATTTAATAAACAATATAAAATTAATTAGGAGATGAAATTAAGCCCAAACTCCCCCAAATTTTGGGTGGTGGTCCCTGGCATCAATATTAAGATCTGTAGAAAATTTCTACTCGATTGGTCGAGTTCTGAATAGGGAAGTATCAAGTCCTAGTTAGGTCTTGGTGAGGGGTACTTTGGGGAAAAGTACGATTGGAGATGGAATGGACAAATCTCCTCAAAAGAGGCTGAAGTTGTCGGCCACTGATTTGTTGAGTCTATGTCTACCCTCTTGGGTAACATGGTGGCTTAGGGTGGATTTTACCCTAAGAGATTGGCTCAAATCCAATGGGTGGGAGTTTGAGGTTTGTGAAGGGCATAGGAGCAAAAGCTCTTGTATGCCCTTGAAATTTGGAGGAGAGGGGGATGATATGATGAAAACCCTCTGGTTGAAATAGTGAAGGAATTGGAGGTAGTTAGGTACCTCAAAAGTTGAGATGTAGGATTAGGATAGAAATGTAATTTAGTTAATTTAAGCACTAAAGCTAATCCAAAAATTATGAAACTCGGGAGGAGGGAGTTTTAGGATGTTTTAGACTTATGGTAATTTTTCTGGAATTTTATGATTAATATATATTATGCTTCATGTGTTAAAGAATTATTAGCCCAATTTGTTGTTTCAATTATTTGGAGGCTTTACATTAATTATAATCAGTTAAAATTTTGGATTTAGATCTTGATTAGTAGCACATTGACCCCTGAATTTTTATAGAATTTGTGTTGAGTAAATCTAGTATATTATTCACAAATAATAGAAAGGGCCTTTATGTTTAAAAAAATTAATTATGGATAAAATACTTGCTGGAAAATTATGAAACTTGGCCAGTGCTACTTTTAGGCCTTTATTTGCATGTCATAATTTATTTATAATTTTTGGAAGAATATTTTCTGTACTTGATTCATAAACTATAGAAATTAGAGATTATTTCCAAAATAGTTTTCATGTCGTTTTGATGATTGAAAATTGTGATACTTAGGATTTAGCCTTCTGAGATAACCTACTAATTATCATAAATTTGCTGGACATCTTGCATGAATAATTAGGGTAGTTCATGTTCAAACCGGTAGCCCTTGGGATTTTCGAGGAATTTAATTAAATGCCAAATAAATTAGGAAAATTTCCATTTTCTGGATTTAGGTTATTTATATCAAGATAAGTCTCCAGTAAATAGTTTAGGGCATTTGGATGAGTAATCGATCATTGCATAACCGGTTCGACATGTAGCCTAGGTCGGTCTGCATTTAGTAAATTGTGAAAAGCAATAGAACATGATCTGATGAAGATATAAAGAGTAGTGAGTAGTGGTGATAGTTAGAGTTAAGAGGTGCTTGGGTTTGGCGAAAGATCGCTTTTCCCGAGGAGTGGAAGGTTTAAAAAAAACACCCTAGGATAGCCTATCGTAATATGAGAAGGGAATCGGGCTAAGGGAAAACAACCAATAACAATAAGTGCCTTGCGAAAGGGAACTTCGGGCCGTAATGCACCGTCTTGGTTCCTAGTGCCCCTTGAGAGCCCTTCACGGGGTATACCGGGGGCAGTCCTGGGCTAACGTAAACTGTAATAACAAATCGACAAGAGTAACTTAGTGACTAGGGCTGCACTCTTCACAACACTGTTGGCACAGGAAGATAGATGAGAGCTTCGGCTCGGTTGGGTTGGAAACGGACGGATGGTCCGGGGAGCTTCGGCTCGGTTAGTTTGGGGACGGACGGTTGGTCCGGGGAGCTTCGGCTCGGTTGGTTTGGAGACGGACGTTTTGGTCCGGGGAGCTTCGGCTCGGTTTTTGTGTGTTTACGATAAACTTGCATGTGCATAAAATAGGAAAAGTTAAGGTGGTGGGTCCTTCGATATCGGGGAGTTCGATTGCACCGACACCGATATCGTTGACTCGGCGGGGTGATTAGCACTTCGCCAACAGAAGTCCGGTGCGCCAGCCGGCAAGAGTACGCAGGCGTCCGCTTTGTGCACCAAGCGTTGAGGCGTACGATAGGTCAGACCAGTGTGCTTTACTGGTTTTGGAGGTGGGCGAGGCCCAACCCACCGCTTCCGTTTGCCACTACGGAGGTATCCTGGGAGGTAACGGCTCCGAAAGGGGGAACTAAAGGTCTGTGTGCACAGAGTCGGGTGTGTGAGTTGCACTGCATGACATAACATACCCACCATATAGTTGCATATCATAATCATTCATAACAACCTTGACACCTAAAGTATAAGTGGAATGGGACGCTTATACATTAGGACCTGCAAAACGACCCCTTGGTCTATAAGCTTGTGTGGGCAAGTTTATAAATCAAAGGTTATTTTCAATATATAATAACCCCTGCTGTTTGATAACCGACACCCCCAAGGTATAAGTGGTATGGGACACTTATACGATGGGAGCCTTGTAAAAGATCCCTTTGCTTATGTGTTCTCGCATAAGTGAAGGTTTAAATTCATTTAATTGCTTTTCGTACTGCTAGACCTATTACAACAACTTATTAACTGCTCACCTAATACAACTTGCTAGATTAGTTTCCGCTGCCATCTGTTTTTCATGTTTAATCTCCACCTTCATGTCCTTCCCTTTCTTCCTCTCCGCTCGGTACCTAGGAGCCATGGGGGGGAAGGGGTAGGGGATGATAGGGCTTAGTCTTTATGACAAACGGTTTTCGAACCGCATCATTTAGGGGATCGTGGAGCCCAGCATGGAGGAGCAGCCCCAGAGATCGGTGCGCCTAGAGATGGGGCAGTCTAGCTCCGGAGTTCACACAGCCGGGACCGTGAGTCTCGACCTTGAGTAGTTTACTGTTTCGCTTCCACATGAGAGACTTGTAGTGAGGACATTTTGTACCGGGCATAAGCCCGTATTTATAGTACTCTGATGTTTCTGTGGACACTCCCTTCGTGGAGTTTTATTATATAGATGTGATTTTTATTATTGTGGACTGTTTACTATTACTTCAATAACTGTGCTAATTTCTGTGATCGGTTTGGCCGGCAGGATCGGCGCCTTGTGGTGATGACCCTTCAGGACGTGAAGGTGTCACCGCAAAGCGGCGGTTCTGGGCCTAAGACCCCGGGTTTGAAAAAGAAAAGAAAAAAAAAAGGGGGTCTTACACATGTAGCGGGAGTTGGCGGGGCGTTGGCGATGGATGTCACGGTAGAATCCCATCTTCAAGCTTGCGGCAATGATCGTCCCAATCAACAAACTCTCTACGCCGGGGATCAACGGCCGCAACAACAACGTCATCATGAACCATTGGCGGGACAACATCACCATCAAGCCTCCCCCACACAAAATCACACATCACCGATGAGTGGCCCGTGAAGGGAAAATAGTCGAAAGCAGTATCAACAGGGGCAAATATTGCACCACAATCAAAGTCGTAGTAGCGTTATCATACCACAACAGTGAGAACCTGTCAGACATAGGAACAACAAAACTTTGGAGGAAACTCGAAAGGGTGTCAAGCAAAGGAAAAATAACTTGAATCTTACCATCTTGTTCAAGAACCAAGGATTCCACGTGGAAAATTGACACGGTAGAACTAACACTCCCCAAACCAAGAGAACTTTTAGTGGGAGAGAGAAACGATGAAGAAAGCTACTCAATGTGGAAAAGAGACGTACATTACAAAGTCCGAAAACTTGAAATAAAGTGAAACACCACGTGCAATATAAAAATTCGAAATAAAAGCATCAAATTCGAAGGTCTTCATAACCATGGACGGGTCGACATTCATACGTATTAAATTATTGACGGTGCCAGTAGACATCCGCTTGGGGACTGACCAGACTAAACCCAAATCACCAACTCTAGCATAGGACGGTGTCGGAAGGGAGCCAAAGTGCGTGCGACATAAATTAAAATGCCTAGCTAACGTCATAGATACGTGTAAGAGGAGGTCGTAAATAGGCGGAGGGAAAATATGTGCCACTGGATTGGAAGAATAAATATGGCGTGATAAGACTAAATCTAGGGGCATAATCATCATGGAATAAGAATCGATTGCAATCGAGGACAGAACTGTAGACGGGCACGCAGAAAAATGAACAGTCAAAGGTGACGTATAGTTAGATCTATGAGTTGCGGTGAAAAGACCGACTACAAAATCAAACAACTCACTAAAGCATGTATGGCGTGACAAGTCCAATGGAGGGGATAGCAAGGTTGGCATAATAAAACGACTCAAATCAGACATACCAAACTCGTATCCTAAAGTGTCCACTAGTCGAGTCAACAGATCAGGAGGGAGAGTCTTTAAAATCAAAACCGGGAGAAAAATAAATCATCTTGAATTTCATGCAATGGAGACAGCATCAAAGGAGGACGCTCATCCGGGTGTACATCAGTAACGTCATCCAAAAGTATAACTCCCTCACTTTAAAATTCTTCTAACACACTGGATACATCATCCAAATAAGAATCAGTATTTGTCTCATAAATGGGCAAAATCGAACCCGACAAAATATTTAATTCATATTGAGCTTCAGACAGTAGTGATAACATCAAAGAAATATCTTCCAGGTTCTTAGCGCTAAAGACATCAAAAAATAACCTTACCTCATAAGGTAAATCATCCACAACAACAATAGGGACATCCTCACTCTCAAGATCCTCAGATGACTCGGAAATAATCTCAGTCAGTGCAATCGTAGGCTCTATCATGATGGGTATCGTAGCCTAGAGAGGGCACTCAATAATTGGGTGATCAGACACAACGATAGCACTGTAGGTAATAGGCAACGAGTGATTCTCACAGATCAGAATACCATTATTCCAAACATCATCTTCCCAATCACTAGGTATCCCATCAATGTTAGAATCATCATACTCATCGGGAACTATCGTACATGATGGAATACTCCCATCTAGCTGGTCATCCTCAAACTCAAGAGATACAACAAATTCATCAGAATCCTCACGGGTCTCATACACAATCTAAGGAGTCTCAGACGTCGAAGCTAAAGGAGCCAAAACCCTAGTAGTAACATCTTTCGAGTCCAAATTATAGGGCCTAAACTGCTTATTTTCCATAAAGGTGGAAAGAGGCAAACTTTGGGTAGTCCAACCTTTATGGGGAAAGGATCTAGCCTAAGGCATATGATCACTCCAATAAGCAGATATAGTTCTAGTACAAAAATTATACTCGCTCACGGCCGTGGTGCTCTTAGTAAGGAGGTAGGCGGGGTCAAATTCAAAAGTTAGAAGGCTACGCATTTGCGGCCAAGCATATTGATAACCACCCATATGGCACTCTTTGTTAAACCAAAACACCTGGGCTTGACCTACTAATCTTTCTCGGGTGACGATAACCTTTTGGTGGTCGTCCCATTCGTGAAAATCAAAATAAATTTTCATTCCCTTAAGCCAGTCCCTAAAAATTTTTGAATTCCCATAACCGACATAAGTGGGTGCCTCTGTTGGAACCCCAGTTTCGATTTGGGCTAGGTTCACTAATTAGGATTGTTGACCCATCATGTATAGCCTAGGGTCAAATTTGTTAGTTCTAAGGTTTTGGTCAGTGTGACTAGATTAGAAAATCTTTGATCCAGCTCTCAGAGAATTAAGAGATTCAGACATAAAAGAATTGCAGTTTTTACGAGTTCAGAAATCTGTTCGACGTTCTTCGAACTCAGCTCGACGATCATCGATTGAAGATCGACAAACTCAGAGTTTCAACTCTGAGCTGAGCTCAACGATATTCTAGCTCAGGTCGACGAACTCCCTCCTCTACTCAGCTTTTCTGGTCGACAAATTTCTACATTAGGACTACGAACTTGGAGCTCAGTTTTGACAGATATTTTCTAGATTAATTTTCTCTGAGCTCAGCTCAACGAAGACGATTTTTTAGCTTGACAAACTTTGAGTTCAGGTCGACGAAATCTATCCTGAGTTTGATGATTTCTAACAGTATTAGTTTTGGCAATTTCTCTGTCATTTTGATATCAATTGGTATTATTCTAAGGCAGTAATTATCTGATAATTAATGTTTATATTCTCAAGAATATAGCCGTTGTATGGTAGAATTGATTATGGAATTCATAGAGTTAATTACTTGATTTATTTATTGGGACAGTTGAGGAAACACATTAAAGACATTTTCTAGCCGTTTCATCTCCCAGATTCTGAGCAGCAAATCAAGAATAACATTCAAAATTCAAAGGCAGAAATCCTCTAAGAATATAAAAAGATATTTTTCAGAAAGGAGAATAATAAGAGATCTTTTCACAACAACTGATACAAAGGTTTTCAGAGAAAAAGCACTGCTATCATTCTTACAGGAAATTGAAGAAGAACATCACACACAGATCTTTAGTCTTCTTCAGTTTCTGCTTCTGGCATCAAAGGTACAACTCATCAATACTAGTCCAAGAAGTTTCTGAAGATCTTCTTAAAGGCCTATACCCTAAGCAAAGCTCTCATCTTCCTGAACCTTTCTTCATCTTAGGGGGAACTTTGACTACAGCATCCACTAAAGCCTTCTCAGTTATTTGAGAAAGAGAAGACAACATCACTTTTCATTTCCCACTATAAAAAGGGTTTCTAAATCCTTACAAATGTAATCACCTGGTTGACAAGTCTCCTTATCAAAAGACTTGGATTAGTTTTTGGGCACCTGATCAAAAGATCAATGGGTTGTGAGATCTCCCTTGAAATAGATCTTATGGTGACAGGGTAACTGAGCAAAAACCTGTGGTGGTAGGGAACCTGATCAAAAACCTGTTAGTGGATTCCTACCAGGGTGGTAGAAGAGTGGATGTACCCAATTTTGGGGAACCACTATAATTTTCTTGTGTTGTCTGGTTGTTCCTTTCTTTATTTCTATTGTTTTGTGATAGCTTCCTTTTCTTACCTCTCTTTATATATATATATACTACTCTCACTTATTTTAATTCCGCTATAAAACTAATCAAGTTTTTAAAATACTCTATTCACCCCCTAGAGTTAGTCATATTTATCCACTCACTTTTAATTGGTATCAGAAGGTTTATTTTATTTGGTTTCACTTACTAATACCTAAACCAAAAGTTCCTTTGATAGATCTTAATATCTCTAGTGTCTCTCTTATATCATAGCACAAAATAAAGAGTATTCAAGCACCAGACCTCCAGTCTGCAATCTGAATAATTTTGCAATCTTGAAGGAAAGAATCAGATTATATATGAACTCTATTGATGAAGATATCTAGAACTCCATTTTGACAGGTCCTAGAACCAAGAGGCTACTACTTCAACAAGCACAAATGCAGTCCCACCACCTGAGTGGATGATGCTCAAAAGAAGGCAAAGATTACTGATGCAAAGGCCATGAACATTCTGGCACAAACTAAGTCAGATGACATTCTAAAAAGTGACTGAGTGCACTTCAGCAAAAGCCATTTGGGACTCTCAAAACTAAATGGTTGCAGGATCAGCTGATGAGAGAAAGGACAGAAGATCCCATCTTATATCTCAATATGAAAATTTCTAGAAAGATGAATCTAAGTCAGTAGCTGACATGTACAACAGACTCAGCTTAATTGCCAATGAACTGAAGAACCTTGATAAAAAAATCTCACTAAATGAGATAAATTACAAGATTCTTATGTGCTTCCCAAGCACATGGGATTCAAGGATCTGGCCAATCAAGGAGGCCAGAAGCTTGACTGAAATCTCCACTGAGTCACTTCTAGGCAAGCTCAAATCTTATGAGCAGCTCATATAAACAAGAGAAGCAGCAGAGCAGAAGATGTCCTCATCAGGAAGGGAAGAGCAAAACTCTACTTTCAAGGCATCTGATGGACCAGAAGCTCCACCAGCAAATGATGAGCTCATAAGCTTAATGGCCAAGAGATTTTATAAGATGGCTAGAAAAGATTTTAGAAGGAAGCCATCCAGAAAAGATAACAGACCAAGATATGACAAAACTCCTACCAAGGAAATTGTTTGCTTTGGTTGCAAAAAACCTAGAAACATTCTTCCTGAGTGTCTAGAGAATCAGATCAAGGAAAAAATAAGAGATAAGTACTCCAGAAAGAAGTACAGTAATCCCTCCTCAAGTAAGCATAAGAGGAAGGAGAAAGGATTCGTTGCAGAAACCTGGAGTGAGACAGAAGAAGAATCTTCATCTTCCAGCTCCAGTGAAGATAAGGAAGAAGCTAAAGCAAAAGAAGTTTGCTTGATTGCTATCAATGCATTAGGCAATTTTTCAGAAGCTGAAAATTTATAAAATAAAGACTCTGAATCTGAAGAGGATCAGGTAATATCCTCATTTGATTTTAATTCTGATCATTTAAAAATTGAATTTAAATTATTATGTAATGATCTAATCAAATCTGAGTAGGAAATCAAGCTTCTCAGAGATAAGCTAACTGAACATGATAATCTGTTATCTGAAAACATTAAGTTAAAAGATGAATTAGCCTTAGCAACTGAACAAATAATTTCTCTAAAAACAAAACTAAATGACGCTAAGCAATTTGAGGAATCCCTTAATGGGAGAAGCATCAAATTGGTGAACATCACAAGCAAAGTAAATGTCAGGCTCAATGGCAAGCTGGTCTTAGGTGCTTCATCAAGCCAACCTCATTTAATTCAGAAAAACATTCTTTTTACACCCATTAAATTCATATCAGAAAAGGGAAAAGAAAAAGTACATGAAAATAATGAACCAACTAAATTAAAACAGAAACCTGAGAAAAAGAGAAAGAATAAGAAAACCTTAATCATAACAATGTTCAAAAGATTTCATCGAACTCAGATCGACGAAATGTGTACAGTTCATCGAACTCAAGTCGACGAACTTCAAACGAAGATTTCTATTATAATTATTTTTCGAACAACGATCGACGAAACCAATATGGTTCGTCGAGCCGATATCGACGATATTGGGGCACAGAGAATGAATACTTCCATTCTCTAAGCAGAGTTCAACGAACTCATCCCTATTTGTCGATCTCAGTTCGATGAACTTATCAGAATTCGTCGTTCCCAGTTCAGCTTAACAGAAATTCAAATTATTTCAGAACATTTAATCATTCAAAAGAATATGTTAACCCATTTACACAATGGATAATTCCACCTAGGAAATTTCACCCTCTAGGATATAAGAAACAACCTGAATGCTCTTATATTTCTAGCTTTAAATTTGAAAAGAATCATGGACCCAAGGTTACCTGGGTCAAGAATACCTAATTTTTCTATTTGCAGGTGAAAGACTATCCTACCACAGAGGAATATTGGTACCTGGATAGTGGATATTCAAAGCACATGACTGGCAATAAGGACAACTTAATAAACTACAATTCAAAGCTTGGTCCAAAGGTGATATTTGGTGACTCCAACTGTGGCCAAATTGAAGGATATGAGATTGTCAAGGTTGGAGCTGTCACTTTTAGAAAAGTAGCATATGTGAGTGGTCTAAAACATAACCTGATATCCATAAGCCAATTATGTGATAAAGGTTATCAGGTATCATTTAACGATTCTTCTTACATTATATCTTTTGTAGATAATAAAACTTTCTTAAATTGTCTTAGACATGGAAACATCTATGTAGTAAATTTCAAATCTGTTATGTCAGAAATTTGTCTTTTTAATCAAATTAGTAATAATAATGAACTATGACATAAAAGATTAGGACATGTAAATATTAAAAATATTGCTAAACTCTCTAATGATATCCTCATTAGAGGATTGCCTTCTTGCCCCGACAAGAAGGAAAGCCTTTATAGGGCTTGTCAATTAGGCAAGCAAACAAAAAATAGTTTTAAATATATTAATAAGAGTGATTCACCCAGGATTATGTATTTTCTATACATGGATCTATTTGGACCCATTATTGTACAGAGCTTGGGAGGGAAATCTTATAACTTAGTTATTGTAGATGACTTCTCTAGTTTCACCTGGGTGTTTTTCTTAAGAAACAAGTCAGATAACTTTAAAGTTCTTACAGATTGTTCTTAAGAGCATAAAGATTTAGTATTCTACTCCAATTGCATTGATTAGAAGTGATCATGGTACTGAGTTTGATTCTCTTCCTATGCAAGAATTCGTTGAGATGGAAGGTATCAGATATTGCTTCTCTGCTCCTAGAACTCCTCAACAAAATAGGGTTGCAGAAAGGAAAAATAGAACCCTGATTGAAGCTATAGAACATTGCTTGCAGATGTTCCCATGTTCCTATACTTTTGGGCAGAGGCTGTAAGCACAGCAAATTATGTCCTGAACAGAAGTTTGATATATAAACTTAAGGGCAAGACTCCCTATGAACTACTCAAAGGGAAGCAACCTAAAATAGACTATTTTAGAATCTTTGGTTGTGTATGTTACATTCATAATAATAACAAGAAACACCTTAGAAAATTTGAGGCTAAAGCTGTAATGGCAATTTTTCTTGGATAGTGATGAGTCTTATTTATATAGGGTTTTTAGGACTCATCTGGGCTGGTTTTCGTGCCTTTGCACTGCACTTTTAGGTACATTACATTGATATTTCATTTCTTTTGCGCATCACGCTTAGTGCACCTTTTTTGCCCGTGGGTTCGCAATTACGCATTCGTTTGCTGGGGGAATGCACATGGTTCTCCCTAGGGCTCTTTCCAGTGTTTTGTTGTTTTTCTATGCTGTTGGAGGGTCCTCCTTTGCTGTGTTTTTGTTTCTTGTAGGTGGTCAGTTTTCCTCATTTCAAAATACTGATTTGTGGAAAACGCACGGTCGTGTGTTTACTTAGCACACGGTTACTTCTGATCGTGCGTTTTCTGCAAGTTATTCTGGAGGATTGACTGACCCGTGTGATTCCTTCACGTATGGTTTCTTCAGAACCGTACGCGAATGAAACACACGGTTTTCCTGTAGCTTGTGTTTTAGGCCGTTCTGTGGTTAATCGTGTGTTTTCCTTCACGCATGGGCGGAAGCGCCCGTGCGCGAGTTAAACGCACGATCCCACCTGTTTGCTTGTGATTTTTGCTTTCTGTTGTTACCCGTACGATTTCTTTAGCGCACGGGCAGGAATCGCCCGTGCGTGAGTAAAACGCACGGGTCAACGCTTCTTCTTATTTAGGCATATTTTGAAAGTTAATATCGCACGGTTTGCGCACGTTCATGCGCCAAACCGTGCGTGGCCATTATTTCTGACTTTTACTATTTAAGACACAGATTTCTCTTGGACCGGATCTAACTCCACTTCCCCCACCATTTCCGCTCCTTTGAGCAGGAAATAATCCCTCCAGCCGTCACTCTCTCTCTCCTCTATGGGAAGCTTCTCTGCACATTGTTCTCCTCTTAAGAGCTTGCAAAAGCTTTGTCTTCAACCACCATTGCCATCTCCGACCTACAAGCCACCATTCAAGTTCCTTGTTGCTGCACCTGCGAAGTTCTCCGTTCAGATCCAACTTAGCGACTCAACACGAAGAAGACGGGTTAAAAGAAGGAAGTGACAACCCTTATGGATCCCGGAAGCCTTCCGAAGACCGAGCTTGGATGAGGATCGACCACCCTCGCATCCGGCCGCAAATCTTGGAGAAATTTCGTGCACTTGGTTGTATTCCTTTACTTTTCCCTAAGCTTGCTATGTTCTGAACTTGTGCTAGTGAGCTTGTAACTTGATAACACTTTTTTTGCTTGAGGTTTCAGCAAGGTTTGGTAGTGATATTTTAATCTTGGCTTGTGTAGTAAACTTAAGTTCTACTAGTGTGGATTGTGTTTGAGCAGTTCTAGCGATTTCTATAAGCGCGCGCTGCGAAGAGGTGTTTATGACCCTCGATTCATCTACGTTATTACTCGTTAGAGTGATCCACCCGTCCGATGCAGTGACGGCGACCCACACAAGTTTAATCATGCTTAACGTAGGAACCCAAAACCAAACCCCCCTTTTTTCATAGTTGCACTTACGCTCGCTTTTCCAAAAGTGAAATCCATGCTCCCTACTTGCACTCCGCGTGAGATCGATATCTGGGGAAGCTACTCCTCATCTCTATTACTTGACCATTATTGGTAAACTTTCCGGGAGCGCATCAAGTTTTTGGCGCCGTTGCCGGGGAGTGCAACCGTTGCGTGTGATTTTTGTTTCTTTTGGGAAAAGTTTTGTAAGTGTTTTAGTGTTTAAAATTTTATTTTGTGAGCTGTATGAAACATCTGAACCCTTGTGAAAGGGGAGAAGATTTTTGTGCTGACCCTGAGACTGCACGAGCAAGGAGAAGTTGCTTGTGTGCTGCTGCTACGGAGAAAAGGTTGGAAGACTTGGGCCATAGAGGAAATGGCCAAGGTGAAAGAGTAGTTGAAGGCCAGGAGGTGGTCCAACCTCATGTCAGGATGATGCGTGATTTCACTACCCCCATGACGGGGAGTGTCTATCCTGGGTTCGGACGAGCCATTGCCAACCCTCATTTCGAGATAAAGCCTGTGATCTTGAACATGATTAGAAATAATATGCAGTACTCGGGTCTGCCGAGCGAAGACCCTCAGCTCCATTTGGCGGAGTTTTCTGAGATATGCGGTACATTCTGCTATGTTGGCATTTCGGATGAGGTGGTGAAGCTGAAGTTATTCCCTTTCTCGCTGCGAGATAGGGCTAAGACATGGCTTCATACGATTTCCCCTTGCACCGCAACTACCTGGGAAATTTTATCTTCTATGTTCTTTGCTAAGTTCCACACAGCAGATAAAATTGTTCATGCTCGCAGGGAAATTGCTACATTTAGACAGCTGGACCAAGAGACCTTATCCGAGGTGTGGGAGAGATTTGCTGACTTGCAGCGTCGTTGTCCCCAGCATGGGTACGAGCCTTAGAACCTGGTGGAGATATTCTATTTTTCCATCGAGCCAAATTTTAGGGCAATGATTGATGCGGCGGCAGGTGGGACAATCATGAATTTATCTCCTGAAGAGGCGTTGAGGCTCCTTAGAGACACGACCCCCACAGTATGTACTGGATGGCAGGCAGGAATGCCCCAAGAGGGGCAAGAAATTTATTTGATGTAAATACAGTGGGGCAACAAGCAGAATCGAGCCATCCTACTTTAGATGGGAGGATGATTTTTACTAGATCGACACCACCGCCTGCTCTAGTTATGAACATCTCATGCCAGGGTTGTGGAAGCCCTGGCCACCATGCTTATGACTGGCAAGCGGGGGAGTTGTTTGTTGACCCGGTAGGTATTCCTTCTGTTGAAAATGTTAATTTCATAAGCAATCAAAACTGTGCTACACCTTACAATAACGCGTATAACCCTAACGCGAGAAATCACCCTAATTTCTCATGGAACCAAAATGCCCCCGGTCAAAGATGGCAGGGAGGCTAGCATCAATTCGATGCTCAGGCTTCTAGCAGCCAGCCGCGACCGCCTCAGCCGGATTATAATCTGAATATATAAGGGACGCGCAAGAGCGCACTAAAGGAGAAAATGGAGAAGTTTGCAGAAATGGCAAAGTCCAATATGGTGACTCAAACTGCATCTATGAGGGACTTGGAAACATAATTGGGGAAACTGGCACACGTGTTTTCCGAGCGTACTAGCGGCGCACTTCCTAGCGATACAGAGAAAAATCCCCGTGAGGAGGGGAAGAGTGTCGAGGATGCGGAGGAGTGCAATACCAATGAAATGACCCTTAAATGTGAAATTAATGCTATTGAAACTTTAGCACTATGTGATTTCAGTTCATCCTGCAACATTCTTGCTTTGCAAGATGTTAAAAAGCTGAATTTAAATATATAATATGATAGGTGAAAATCCTTAGTGCTAGTGGATGGATAAGTAGTTAAGACTAATGGGGATGTTAAGGGTGTAGAGTGGTTTTGAATGGGGTTACGGTCATCACCAACTTTCAGGTGGTAAGACCTAGGGGTAACACATCAAAAAAAATCCTTGGGGTCCCCTTCCTGAAAGCTAGTGAAGCGACCCTGCATTTTAATGCTAGTGGCTTCACTCTTGCGACCAAAGTTATTTTGCCTCTACCGCCTTCACTTCCTCATGTTGCATCTGATGAACTTGTAGAACCGGTGAACTTAACCCTTGTGTTATCTAATGAGGCTCTATTGCTATTAAGGTAGATTTTAAACTGCTGGGACAAGAGTAGGGAGAGAAAGCTATAAAAACACCGATGACAACAGAAAGAGAAGTAGTGATGCCGACACTCAATGTGAAACATGATGTTGCTGTGAAGAAGGATGAGCTGCGCGCACCTGTTAGGAGTGTGCAGGAATTTGGATTAAAACTGTTATTTATTTGGACAAAGTTTGTGATGAGTGGTAAATATACCTACTTTTACAGTATTTTTATTAAGTCATTTTACTTTTTTTTGTCTTTTTTGTTTGTTTTGTTTAATAAATATGCTTCTTTTTGTAAAAATAATCCGAACTTAAGTTTTTTTTGTTTTCTGAATTTTTTCAGGAAAAAGTCAAAATTTGACCTGACACGCCCGTTTCATTGACCGACACGCCCGTGTCACTCACTCAACGCCTTCCACCAGTCAACACTCAACGATTTTACTGTTCAACACTCAACGCCATCAAGTCACGCCCGTGTCCAAATTCGACAAGCCCGTGTCGACACTCAATGCCGTCGACACTCAATGCCAATCCTGCCAGCTGTTTTATCACGCCTAGCCGACACGCCCGTGTCTGACATCGGACACGCCCGTGTCTGACACCGGACACGCCCGTGACCGCCACGTGTCACTTCTCAAAGTTTCTAGAAGAAATCCAGCTGCCGGATTTCGCCAAGTCAAACAGACAACCTTCGACACGCCCCCTGTCACGCCCGTGACTAGGGCATGTCAAACCTGAACTTTTTGTCTATAAATAAAAAATTTCTGTAATGTCCAAGGGTTCACTTTTTTGAGCCAACATTAGTGTGTTTTGTGGGCTGCCTTGGTGCACTTCCATTTCATGTAAGGAGATTTCTCCCCCTCCCTTTTCATGTTTGTTTTAGCTTTTCCTTTTGCCTTGTAATAGCTTGTAATAACTTTAATCATTAAAATAAAAATGTTTTCTTCTTTCTCTCTCTACATGGAATGAAAATGTATTTGAGTGCTTCACTTTCTTTCTCCCTTTTTTTCCTTTTGTTCATCTTCGTTTTTCATTTCTATGAAAAGTGTGTGTGAGTTTGTGAGTGATGCTTTTATTTATCTTCATTATGCAAAAGTGTTAGGATAGCCTTTATGTTTCTTTGTTATGAGATATATATATATATATATATATATATATATATATATATATATATATATATATATATATATATATATATATATATATATATATATATATATATATATATATATATATATATATATATATTAGGTTATAAGGATAGTTATTCCCTTTTTTTAAGCTTTATGTAACTTTAGAATTATAACCCTTGCATCCTTGGGAGTTTTGTAAAAGAGTTTTTATAAAGGTGATTTTAATTTTCTTTAACATAGTTTTTGTTTAGGTTGTAAAACTTTTTGTTCCGTTAAATTTTATTTTCACTTTTTAATCACTTTTATGAACTCTTAAGAATGGAAAAGTTATAATTTTGATTTTTAATAACTTTGATTTTAGCCAAGTTAAGGTAGTTTATATTTTATTTCCTTTATGTATTAGGATTTGTGGTTTTATGTTTTCATCCTTAGGATTTTACAAAAGTGAGCTAAGAGTGAGTTTGATTTTTTTTTTCTTACTTAGCTTTTTAGGAATGTACAACTTTTTCGTCATTTTCAGTTTATTATCACTTTTTCCCCACTTTTGTAAGGCCCTAAGAATGAAAATGTTATCATTTTAATTTTTTAAGTCCTTGTACTTTTGTTTTAATTTCAAAAACCATTTGCTATTTTAATTTTTATTTCATCTTTTTTATCGTTTTTGGCAAGTTGTTGTGGTAGAAAAATTGTTGTTTAAATTTTTAGATAACTTTGCTTTTCTTGTTCTTTAATGTGTGTGTGAGTGTATGAGGATAGATTTTCATTATGCTCTTTTAATTTCATGTTAGTGTGTGTGAGTGTATGAGGATAGATTTAGGACTTGTCATTTCCCGCCTACTCATTTGAGCCGGGACTCGCAATTTTATCGCTTTTTCAATTATGTAGACTGCGTGTGTGTAGGAGATAAATTTTCCTGCTTTCTTCAATTCATGTAGAGTGTGTGCGTGTGCGCATCTATTTCTGCCTACTCATTAAGTGTTAAATGGCGTTCTTCTTTCATTTCCCGCCCACTCATTTGAGTTGGACTTGTCTTTTAATTTTTTTCCTACTCATTTGAGTAGGATTTGTAATTTTCATTTTTTGTAACTTATTTTCTTTTTATTCATGCATTTATTTCCGCCTACTCATTAAGAGTTTAATGGCGCATTATTTTAATTTAACGCCTACTAGGTTTTGAGTAGGACTTGTCATTTACCGCATACTCAGTTTTGAGTAGGACTTGTCATTTACCGCATACTCAGTTTTGAGTAGGACTTGTACTTGCATTTATTTCCCGCCTACTCATTCAAGTAGGACTTGCTTTACTTAATTTCTTTATGGTTTTGAAGTGTGCGTGAGTGCCTGCATCAATTAGCTTTCTTTCAATTTATCTAAATGCCCTGTTTTTTTATGTTTTCTCTTATAACTGTTTAGTTCTTAAATTCAAACTCACGTTTCACTAAAAACCATAAAGCCGTCACCATACTGATGAGTGGATAATCTCTATTATCCTTCGGCATCGAAGAGCATTGGGACATATAAAATGATTCAAAATAATTAAGGTTCTTTATTTTAATTTTAATTTAAGGACTTAAGGTTTGCCCCGGGTTAACGACACATAGGACCACATAATCGATGTGTGCGCTCTATTTCCATTTTCCATACGCAACGCCAAGAGGCTGCACGTATGGACCGGTCCCCCTTGGGTAAAGAGAACTGCGTATGCCCCTCTAAAGAGGAGAAGCGTAGTTCTGCCGGATTGGGTTCACCACCCAATAGTGGGGTTCTTAGCGTAATGCGGGCATTAAGGGGAATCCTTCATCGGACTAACGTTCGGTCGAATAGCCTTAGCGTCCAGGTGAGAAATATTCCTAGAGATAAGTGCGCTCATATTTTTGGAACCTCCACGGCCAAGTGCCTTTTATTAATTTAAAAACTAAGTTCAATAATTGTTAAGAATTATTTTAGTCTTAATCCGATTCGATGCCGAGCGTTAACCCATCATCGAATTAATCTAAGTAAAATTCTGCTTTCTTTTCTTTCCGCCTTAATTAACTAAAAATCTCACCTTACTGATAGTAAGATAATAGTCTTCCTGGAAGAGTAGATATAATCAACGCGCCCCCGAGAACAATACGACCTCGGTATTCTCCCGAATAACGAGTACTACTTGCGATAGGTGCACTTTCCTCCTTTCGTTAGAAAACTCGATCTTCTAACCGGCCTGCGGAATCAGACCATTTCTAACAAACCACAGTCAGTCTCTATTATGGAACGTCCCGCCGGCGCGCCATAAGCAGGCGGGCCTTTTTGAAGTGGATGCTACTGCTCAGTTAGACCTTCAAGTCGAAAGGCTAACTAAGTAGGTGGAAGAGATGTCTATTGCCTCCCCCACACCGCCTTATTTTCTCCACCCTAATGCCTACGTGGTCGACGAGTTCGTGGACTATATGGGGAATCCGGTGCGTCCCTCCTTCCAAAACAACCCTTATAGTAGCCACTATAATCCGGGTTGGAGGAACCACCAGAATTTCTCATGGAGTAACCCGAATAACGCGCAGCGCCCTCCCCCCTTCTTTTGTGCCATATTTTCCGTCCCCTCCTCCGAAGCCTCTTCCGGTGGAGGAACATTTTAGTCGATATGTCACGACCAATGAGTCTAATATCCGGAATATCACCAGATTGCTTAAAATTTTAGAAATACAGTTTGGACAGCTGGCGCGACTTATGTCGGAACGCGCTCTGGGGGCACTGCCAGGGAATACAGAGCCCAATCCAAGGGAGAATGCCAATGCTATAACCCTCCGTAGAGGTAAGGAGGAGGTCGATCCAAAACGGATCGATCCTCAGGTACATATTTCACCTCCGACCCCTCTTCCCTCTTCTTCGATTACACAGCCCTTACCGATTTTAAATGACAAAACTATTTTAAACAAGGCGTTGCCCTACCCGCATAAGTTAGATAACGAGAGAGTAAACAGGCAATATGAAAATTTTATTTTATTACTTAAACAAATTCATATTAATGTTACTTTTTGCTAGGCCATCACACAAATGCCTAAATATGAAAAAATTTTAAAAGAGATTCTTTCTAACAAATGAAAACTTGAAGATATTTCGCATATTTCACTTAACGCCGTCTGCTCGTCAGCTCTTACTAATAAGTTGCCCTCAAAACAAAATGACCCGGGATGGTTTTCCATCCCGTGCCTTTTTGGCGATGTATTAGTAAAATACGCCTTGGCATACTTAGGCACGAGCATTAATTTGATGTCGTTCTCGCTCTTTCTGCGATTAGGTTTAGGTACTCCTGCTCCTACCAATATGCGCATCCAACTAGCGGATCACTCGGTTAGGTCCCCCATTGGGGTAGTTGTGGATGTCCTTGTACGAGTAGACAAGTTCACCTTCCCTGTGGACTTCGTCATCTTAGACATCGAGGAGGATGCCCAAGTACCAATAATACTCGGTCTCCCTTTCCTCGCAACCTCACGTGCACTAATCGATGTAAGTAATGGTCATCTTCTCCTTTGGGTAGGATACGACCAAGTTACTTTTTCTATTAATCCCTCATTGGAAAACTCGTCGCCGAGCGACGATTTCTGCTATTCTTTAGATTCTTTTTTTGGAGATTGTTCTTCTTCAGTTTTCGAGTCTGTGTTTTTAAAAGAAGATATTTTTTCACTCGAAAATTTTTATTGCGATGAGGATGCGCCTACGGATATGCCTTTTGAACCAATTGGTTCAAAAGACATTAGAACTAAAACCTCGCCAGAAGAACCGCCCACCCTAGATCTCAAACCATTAACTGAATCCCTCAAATACGCATTTTTGGGGAAAAATGATACACTCCTGGTGATAATTTCTTCAAATTTAAGCGATTCAGAGACTTCCGATTTATTGGAGGTTTTGCTTAAACATCGCAACGCAATTGCGTGGCAAATTTCTGACCTTAAGGGGATTACCCTTCTTTCCACACTCATAAAATTTTCTTAAATGATAATTTCCACAAAACCATTCAGCCGCAGCGACGTATTAACCTAAACATGAAAGACGTCGTGAAAACTGAGATAATTAAATTATTAGATGCGAGGATTATTTATCCCATTTCTGATAGTGCATGGGTTAGTCCCATTCATGTCGTGCCCAAGAAGGGCGGTTTGACCGTAGTGGAGAATGAGCACAACGAGCTCGTCCCAACTCGTACTGTTTCGGGTTGGCGTGTGTGCATCGATTATCGCAAACTTAATGATGCCACCCGCAAGGACCATTTCCCACTACCGTTCCTTGACAAGATTCTCTAGCGTCTTTCCGGTCATCCATATTATTATTTTCTCGATGGTTTATAGGGGTTTTTCCAAACCCCCATTTCCCCCGAAAACCAAGAGAAAACAACTTTTGCTTGCCCGTTTGGCACCTTCGCCTACCGAAGAATGCCATTTGTCCCCTACAATGCGCCAGCTACATTCCAAAGATGTATGCTAGCAATCTTTGGCGAGGTAGTAAAAGATATTATGGAAGTATTTATGGATGACTTTTCTGTATTCGGATGCTCATTCCCGGATTGCCTCCGTAATCTCGATCATGTCCTCCAGTGATGCGAGGACACACATCTTGTTTTAAATTGGGAAAAGTGTAACTTTATGGTTCGAGGAGGTTTGGTCCTTGGTCATAAGATTTCGATTAAGGGGATAGAGGTCGATAAGGCCAAAGTAGAAATCATAGAAAATCTTCCTCAGCCGACTAATGCTAAATCTATTAGGAGTTTCTTAGGCCACGCGGGATTTTATAGGCGCCTCATTCAAGATTTTTCAAAAAAAACAAAGCCGCTAACTCACCTCTTGGAAAAGGAATCACATTTTGTCTTTAGTAGCGATTGTGAGTCTGCATTTAATTTTATATAACAAAAAATAATCAATTCTCCAATTCTAGTGGCCCCTAATTGGTCCCTTCCGTTCGAAATAATGTGCGACGCGAGTGATATTGCCTTAGGTTCTGTTCTTGGCCAGCGCATAGAAAAACATTTTCATCTTATTTATTATGCTAGCAAGACGCTCACTTCTGCACAAGTGAATTACACAATGACGGAAAAGGAACTCTTAGCCATTGTTTTCTCTTTCGATAAGTTTCGCTCGTATTTAACGATATCTAAAGTTATTGTTTTTACCGATCACTCCGCCCTTAAGTATTTACTAGCTAAAACCGACGTGAAGCCCCGCCTTCTTCGATGGATCCTCCTCCTTCAAGAGTTTTACTTGGAGATCATAGATAAGAAGGGTGCGAAAAATCATGCGGCAGACCACCTCTCCCGTTTAGAAAATCCTGATGCGGAAGCGCTCGTCGAATCTGAAATAAATTACAGATTCCCCGAGGAAATTCTTTTCCGACTTGAAAAATTTCTTTTGGGAAGACCCATTTCTTTTTCGTATCTGCGCGGACCAAGCGGTTTGAAGATGCGTCGCGAGTGTGGAGTGCTCGCAAATACTTAGGCACTGCCACGAGGTTCCAGCCGGGGGGAACTATTAAGCCAACCGGACCGCTAGGAAGGCGCTAGAGGCGGGCTACTTTTGGCCCACTCTCTTCAAAGATGCGCACAATTTTTTGCGCGCATGCGATAGCTGTCAGCAGTCGGGTAACATCTCACGTCGAGACGAGATGCCCCAAAACATGTTTCTAGAATGCGAAGTCTTCGATTTATGGGGCATAGATTTTGTAGGCCCCTACCTCCTTCTTATAAAAATACATATATTTTAGTGGCGTCGACTACGTATCAAGGTGGGCGGAAGCGCAAGCTCTCCCCACCAACGATGCGCGAGTCGTCGTTACATTTCTAAAAAAATTATTTTCTCGCTTCGGCACGCCTTGCGCTATTGTTAGTGATAGGGGAACACATTTCTGTAATGCTCTAATGGCTAAGACGTTAGCTATATACGGAGTCACGCACAAACTTTGCCTCCCCCTACCACCCGCAAACAAGTGGCCAAGTTGAGGTAGTAAATTGAGAGATTAAACACATATTAGAAAAAACCGTTTCAATAAATAGGAAAGATTGGTCCGTTAAACTTGACGACACGTTATGGGCGTATCGTAAGACATATAAAACCTCCATCGATTGTACTATGTTTCGATTAGTCTATGGCAAAGCATGCCATTTACCCGTACAACTAGAACATCGCGAACTTTGGGCTTTAAAACTTTAAATCTCGACTCTAACTTAGCCGCTCAAAATAAAAAATTGCAACTAAACGAGCTCGATGAATGGCGTGCGAACGCTTATGAGATCAATAAATTCTATAAGGAGCGTTCTAAGTTATATCACGATCGAAAAATTAAATCCTCAAAAAATTTTTCTCCGGGCGATCTTGTCCTTCTTTATAATTCTCATCTTAAACTTTTTCCTGGCAAACTCAAATCTCGTTGGTCCGGTCCCTTCTTAGTTGAAGAAGTTTTTTCATATGGGACCGTACTCGTCTCCCACCCGGAAAAAGGCTCGTTTAAAGTAATCGGTCATAGGTTAAAGACTTACATAGCGGGCGACCCAGTGATCGAGTATAACGAAACCATATCCCTCCTCGACTTATAAACCTTCCAATATAGTAAGGCTTCATGACTATAAACAAAGCGTTCCTGGGAGGCACCCCATGCTTATCATTTTTTTATTTACGTCATTATTTATTATCCTTTCTATTTTTCTAATAACTGCAGGGTTTCTAATAGGCTTCCCCGAGCGCAGATCAGGGACGTTTTCTGCCCACCCTCTTTCTCTTTTTTCATACATATAGCTGCTATCTTGTTCCTCATGCTTAGAATACAACATTGGGGACAATGTTGGAACTAAGTACGGGGGTGTTTTCGTATTTTCATACTTTCTTTTTCTGCACCTTAATTTTCCGCATTTCAAAAATATATATATTAAAAATAAACAAAAAATTTTAAAAAAACAAAACTTCAAAAATAAAAAATTTATATATATATAAAACACAAATCAAAAAAAAAATTTGAAGTTTCATTTTTTAAACTTTGACTTTTTTTTAACTCGATCCGCGAGATCCGGCTCATCGAGCCATCTACATAACGAGTCATCTCGTGGCAACCTAGTTTTAATTTTTTGTAAATATTTTTTGTAAATATTTTTTGTAAATAATTTTTGTAAATAATTTTTGTAAGTATTTTTTTGTAAATATTCTTCCACTTTTCACTCTCCCTTTTTCTCTCTCATCCTTGTAAATAACTTCTCTTTTTCTCCCAAATTTTTGTAAATAGAATGAAAATTTTCTTAAAAATACAAAAAAAAAATCCCAAAACTTAAAAATACAAAAAAAATTGCAAAACTTGAAAATCTAAATTTTTTTTATTTTTGCCTTTTCCTTTCTTCACTATGTGTATATTAAAGAAATAAATACAAAAATACAAAAAAAGATAATAACTTCGAAAATTACAAAAAATATATAATTTATGAAACAAAAAAAATCAAATATATCATTCTTAAGTTTTTTTTGCTATCCAAAAATTTTGTTTTAAGTTTATTTATATGCGAATTTGATCAATTCTTTGTTCACTATTCATTTATTAATTATAGATTTAAAAATTTAAATAGTCAGGGTTAAGTTTTAAAGAATTTTTATGCTTTATTAAAAATAGGGGACTCGTTTTAGGCACTACTTCTAATTTTTCATAGATAGGAGCACATGTACTATGTTAGAAAATAACGACTATAGAATTCAATTATGCTTACTTTTAGCTTTCTGAAAAATTGGAATGTACAATTTATAAAGGTTGCTCTCAAAATTTTTTTAATTAAAAATCTAGTTTTCTTTTCTCCCCTTACTTATCATTACCTACTTGGTATGATAAAATTCCCCCCCCCCCAAAAAAAAAGATCTTATGTCAATGGGAATAAGATTTCATTCCGTAAACATAGGCACCCAATAATTTAAAAAAGATTATATGTTACGGAGTAAGAGGATAAAATTCATTACTCCTACACATATACATTGAGTTATTTTTTATTATGAAGAAAAAAAAATCATGTTAAGGAAAATAAGATTTTGTTTTCCTATAACATCCAAATCAAAAAAAAT
This sequence comes from Platanthera zijinensis, assembly GCA_039513925.1. NCBI lineage: Eukaryota > Viridiplantae > Streptophyta > Magnoliopsida > Asparagales > Orchidaceae > Platanthera > Platanthera zijinensis. The sequence continues at coordinate 114,063,384 of CM077079.1, forward strand.
GGAGGTTCGAGAAAAAATTACCTCGCCTCAAAAACACGGCCTCTTCATAAACAAACATCAACCCCCCTTAGCCAATTTCATGACTCTATAATTAATTCAAAAATCTTTTTGAGAGCATAATTCGTAAATTGCATTATTTCCAATAAAACTCCTATAAGCTAAAGTTCATATAATTCCAAATTATTTTTGTTAATCTAACTAATACAATTATTGCTTTCTATTTGATTACATCAAGAAGTCTTTTTGCCAAAACTTTTTCCCTGTTTAAATCATCTACATAATTTTAGGACTTAACTCTTATACCCCGTATATTTATTTAGATCTCTCTGATAATTAATTTAAGCGGTAGCAGAACTTAGAGTTTTTTATTATTCCTTAAAAGTTCACCTCAAACTTTTGCTCTAGAATAGCAAAAGCTTAAGTATGAGGGTATTTGATGAGTTGTAAATATACCTACTTTTATAGTATTTTTATTAAGTAATTTTCCTTTATTTTTGACTTTTTTGTTTGTTTTGTTTAATAAATATGCTTCTTTTTGTAAAAACAATCCTAACTTAAGTTTTTTTTGTTTTCTTATTTTTTTCAGGAAAAAGTCAAAATTTGATCTGACACGCCCGTGTCATTGACCGACACGCCCGTATCACGCACTCAACGCCTTCCACAAGTCAACAGTCAATGATTTTACTGTTTAACACTCAATGCCATCAAGTCACGCACGTGTCCGAATTCGACACGCCTGTGTTGACACTCAACGTCGTCGACACTCAACGCCACTCCCGCCAACTGTTCTGTCATTCCCAACCGACAAGCCCGTGTATGATACCGGACACGCCTGTGACCGCCACGTGTCACTTCTCGAAACTTCTAGAAGCAATCCAGCTGCCGAATTTTGCCAAGTCAAACACGCAACCTTCGACACTCCCCCTGTCACGCCCATGACTAGGGCGTGTCAAACCAGAACTTTTTATCTATAAATAAAAAATTATGTAATGTCCAAGGGTTCACTTTTTTGAGCCAACTTTAGTGTATTTTGTGGGCTGTCTTGGTGCACTTCCATTTCATATAAGGAGATTTCTCCCCCCTCCCTTTTCATGTTTGTTTTAGCTTTTCCTTTTGCCTTGTAATAGCTTGTAATAACTTTAATCATGAAAATAAAATGTTTTTTTCTTTCTCTCTCTATATGGAATGAAAATGTATTTGGGTGCTTCACTTTCATTCTCCCAATTTTTTCCTTATGTTCATCTTCATTTTTCATTTCTATGAAAAGTGTGTGTGAGTTTGTGAGTGATGCTTTTATTTATCTTCATTATGCAAAAGTGTTATGATAGCCTTTATGTTTTAAGTTTTAATTTCAAGTTTTAGGTTTCTTTGTTATGATATATATATATATATATATATATATATATATATATATGTATATATATATATATATATGTATATATATATATATATATATATATATATATACATATATATATATATATATATATATATATGTTAGGTTATAAGGATAGTTCTTCCCTTTTTTTAAGCTTTATGTCACTTTCAAATTATAACCCTTGAATCCTTGGGAGTTTTGTCAAAGAGGTTTTATAAAGGTGATTTTAATTTTCTTTAACTTTGTTTTTGTTTAGGTTGTAAAACTTTTTGGTCCTTTAAATTTTATTTTCAATTTTTAATCACTTTTATGAACTCTTAAGAATGGAAAAGTTATAATTTTGATTTTTAATAACTTTGATTCTAGCCAAGTTAAGGTAGTTTATATTTTATTTCCTTTATGTATTAGGATTTGTGGTTTTATGTTTTCATCCTTAGGATTTTACAAAAGTGAGCTAAGAGTGAGTTTGATTTTTTTTTTTACTTAGCTTTTTAGGAATGTAAAATTTTTTCGTCATTTTAAGTTTATTATCACTTTTTCCTCACTTTTGTAAGACCCTAAGAATGAAAATGTTATCATATAAATTTTTAAAGTCTTTGTACTTTTGTTTTAATTTCAAAAACCATTTGCTCTTTTAATTTTTATTTCATCATTTTTATCATTTTTGGCAAGTTGTAGTGCTAGAAAAATCGTTGTTTTAATTTTTAGATAACTTTACTTTTCTTGTTCTCTAATGTGTGTGTTAGTGTATGAGGATAGATTTTCATTATGCTCTTTTAATTTCATGTTTGTGTGTGTGAGTGTATGAGGATAGATTTAGGACTTGTCATTTCCCGCCCACTCATTTGAGCTGGGACTCGTAATTTTATCGCTTTTTAAATTATGTAGAGTGCGTGTGTGTAGGTGATAAATTTTCTTGCTTTGATTTTATTGCTTTCTTCAATTCATGTAGAGTGTGTGCGTGTGCGCATCTATTTCCGCCTACTTGTTAAGAGTTAAAGGGCATTCTGCTTTTATTTCCCTCCCACTCATTTGAGTGGGACTTGTCTTTTAATTTTCCTCCTACTCATTTGAGTAGGATTTGTAATTTTCATTTTTTGTAACTTAGTTTCTTTTTATTCATGCATTTATTTCCGCATACTCGTTAAGAGTTAAATGGTGCATTGTTTTAATTTACCGCCTACTCAGTTTTGAGTAGGACTTATCATTTACCGCCTACTAAGTTTTGAATAGGACTTGTCATTTACCGCATACTCAGTTTTGAGTAGGACTTGTACTTGCATTTATTTCCCGCCTACTCATTCAAGTAGGACTTGCTTTACTTAATTTCTTTATGGTTTTGAAGTGTGCGTGAGTGCCTGCATCAATTAGCTTTCTTTCAATTTATCTAAACGCCCTGTTTTTTTATGTTTTCTCTTATAACTGTTTAGTACTTAAATTCAAACTCACGTTTCACTAAAAACCATAAAGCCGTCGCCATACCGATGAGTGGCTAATCTCTATTATCCTTCGGCATTGAAGAGCATTGGGACATATAAAATGATTCAAAATAATTAAGGTTCTTTATTTTAATTTTAATTTAAGGACTTAAGGTTTGCCCCGGGTTAACGACGCATAGGACCACATAATCGATCTGTGGGCTCTATTTCTGTTATCCATAGCAACGCCGAGATACTGCATGTATGGACCGATACCCCTTTGGTAAAGAGAACTGCATACGCCCCCTCAAAGAGGAGAAGCGTACTTCTGCCGGATTGGGTTCCCAACCCAATAACGGGATTCTTAGCGTAATGCGGGCATTAAGGGGAATCCTTCGTCGAACTAACGTTCGGTCGAATAGCCTTAGTGTCCTGGTGAGCAATATTCCTAGAGATTAGTGCGCTCATATTTATGGAACCTCCACGGCCAACTGCCTTTTATTAATTTAAAAACTAAGTTCAATAATTATTAAAAATTATTTTAGTCTTAATCTGATTCGATGCCGAACGTTAACCAGTCATCAATTTAATCTAAGTAAAATTCTGCTCTCTTTTCTTTCCACCTAAATTAACTAAAAATCTCACCTTACTGATAGTAAGATAATAGTATTCCTGGAAGAGTAGATATAATCAACGCGCCCCCGAGAACAATACGACCTCGGTATTCTCCCGAATACCGAGTACTACTTTGGATAGGTGCACTTGCCTATTTTCGTTAGAAAACTCGATCTTCTATCCGGCCCGCGGAATCAGACCATTTCGAACAAACCACAGTCGGCCTCTATTTTGCAGCAATCAGTTTGTAAAACTGTTAAACAGGTATCTTGGGCTGATCTTTCACTCGCTATGGGTGAGGAAAGGATGCCCCTGGTCGTGAATGGTAAACTGGCTACTGTGATGTCGGATGTGACCTTACCACCCTGCCGCTCCCCTTTTGTGGAGTTGAAACATAAGGAGCTGCTCCTGTGTAAGGCGGAGAGTTTTTCCCTCCAGCGCGAGAAGGTGGAGGGTAGGGGCGGGGGAGGTTTACCTTGGGACTTAAAGCTTTCTCCTCTTCCTCATCTCGCATGTTTGGTGGGATCTATCACAAATTAGTTTTTAGTTGAAGAGTGAGGGATCTCCGGGGCCATCTCCCTTTTTCCTGTTGCTACTAGTGTTAGATTTGCTTAGTGTTGTGTGTGGCTATTGATTCTGTAAGACCCCCCCCCCCCTTTTTTTTTCTTTTTAAACACCCGGGGTCTTAGGCCCAGAGTCGCCGCTTTGCGGTGACACCTTCACGTCCTGAAGGGTCATCACCACAAGGCGCCGATTCTGTCGGCCAATTCGATCACAGAAAGGTAGCACAATAATTGAAGTAAGAGCAACGCAGTCCACAATAATAAATCACATGTATATAAAAAAAAATCTCCACGAAGGGAGTGTCCATAGAATAACAATAATCAGAGTACTATAAATGCGGGCTTATGCCCGATACATCATGTCCTCACTATAATATCACTCAATGCGGAAGCAAAACTAGAAACTACTCAGGGTCGAGACTCACGGTCCCGGCTGTATGAACTCCGGAGCTAGACTGCCCCATCTCTAGGCGCACCGATCTCTGGGGCTGCTCCTCCATGCTGGGCTCCACGATCCCCTAAATGATGCGGTTCGAAAACCGTTAGTCATAAAGACTAAGCCTTATCATCCCCTACCCCTTCCCCCATGGCTCCTAAGTACCGAGCGAGGAGGAAGAAAGGGAAGGTCATGATGGTAGAGATTAATCAAGAAACAGATGGCAGCGGAACTAATCTAGCAATTCTATAATAATATGACAGAAAACAGAAAGTAAGAAAAGTAACATCAACTTATGCGCGAAAGAGCATAAGCCAAGGGATCTTCTGCAAGGCTCCCATCGTATAGAGTGTCCCATACCACTTATACGTTGGGGTGACAGTTATCAAACAACAGCATGTATATATATTGAAATTAACCTTTGATTTATAAACTTGCCCACACAAGCATATAGACCAAGGGGTCGTTTTGCAAGTCCTAATGTATAAGTGTCCCATACCACTTATACTTTAGGTGTCAGGGTTAAATGAATCGATTATGCTATGACATGCATGTGGGTATGATGAAACATGCAAGTGCAACTCACACACCCGACTCTGTGCAGACAGACCTTTAGTTCCCCCTTTCGGAGCCGTTACCTCCCAGGATACCTCCATAGTGGCGGACGGAAGCGGTGGGTTGGGCCTCGCCCACCTCAAAACTAGTAAAAGCACCACTGGTCTAACCTATCGTACGCCTCAACGCTTGGTGCACTAAGCGGACGCCTGCGTACTCTTGCCGGCTGGCGCACCGGACTTCAGTTGGCGAAGTGCTAATCACCTCGCCGAGTCAACGATATCGGTGTCGGTGCAATCGAACTCCCCGATATCGAAAACCCACCACCTTACTTTTTCCTATTTTATGCACATGCAAGTGTAATCGTAAACACACAAAAACCGAGCCGAAGCCCCCGGACCCAAACGTCCGTCTCCAAACCAACCGAGCCGAAGCTCCCCGGACCAAAACGTCCGTCTCCAAACCAACCGAGCCGAAGCTCCCCGGACCAAAACGTCCGTCTCCAAACCAACCGAGCCGAAGCGCTCATCAATCTTCCTGTACCAACAGTGTTTGTGAAAGGTGCAGCCCTAGTTACTAAGTTACTCTTGTCCGTTGTTATTACAGTTTACGTTAGCCCAGGACTGCCCCCGGTATTCCCCATGAAGGGCTCTCAAGGGGCACTAGGAACCAAGACGGCGGCATTACGGCCCGAAGTTCCCTTTCGCAAGGCACTTACAGATGCAAGGACTCTCGTGTCACAACCCGCTTTTTCTCCGAATTTAGGAATTATCAGAGTATTAGAAAACACGCGTCATGATGCCACGTCAAGCAGGGGATAACTGCTGACGCTCAGGCAAAACCATCTACTTTACTTTATGAAAGAAATTCATGAGTTTAATGATTAAAAAATCAGTTATCTTTTAGAGACCGTATCCCTCGGCTCGGTGGATCACCTAGTCCACAGTTAAAAACTATACTTATACGCTGCGGAAAATACTTTATTCAAGATTGACATCCTAAGGGGGTGCATAAGAGCCCCATTAGGGCCACTTATGCTATGCAAGACTCTACATTTAATTTATACTATATATAAGAAAACGATCTTTATACATTCTTTAGAAAATAGTGATTGAGTTTTATAACACATGCTGATCATGAGCTATACTTTTATTAATAATTGTAGTTTTAAAAATAACTAGCAACCTAGCATAAATCCTCCTCAGAGCAAGTAGACTATCTCCAGAAAAATGGTAGTTGCAAAAGTAATATATCTAGTACAAGGGTAAAAACTACCAGTGGGCGCCAACAACCTGACACGAACCCACTAGCAAATATGTATGTCTGTAAGAAAAGTGCAGAAAACTACCTCACTAAACAAATCAAGAAGGATCTCTAAAGTCCAAGAAACCACCAACAACACCACAGTAACTTAGCCACCAAATTAGCTACTGCTCAGAACCTGAGGCATTCAAAAGAAGAAAGAATAGCAAGCAAAACAAGGAAAACTGCACGCAAGTGTCAATCAGATGATAAATGAAAGAGGAAAAACAAAGCAGTAAAAGGTCACAACTGCCCAAGGCAAGACAAAATTAAATGCACCAGGTGCGAGGAAACAACATCAACCCTGCCCAGAAACTACCTCCTACAGAGTCTACTAAGCTACCAAGAGCCCAAAAATGCTGCAATCTACCAAGGAAGAAACGTCTAACACCCTAAACTACGGGAGATGGTAGTAGCAAAACAAACAACGTGGATTTGGGTTGGAGGCAAACTCAGTCCCCCAACCACCATTTCCAAGAAACAAAGCTCAAGGGTCTACATGTGAAAGCACTAGGGACCTCCTACCCCCTTGCCCAGCCCGTACCTAGGGCAAGATAAATGAAAAAGGGTGGCCTTGGCTAAATTACACAATGCCTCCACTCTTAAGAGCTCCAAACCACCACTACTAACCACGACCAACGATTCGGCCTTTAGGAAAGAAAAACATAGCCGATAAGGAACCTCAAAGAAAATCAAGGAATTCACTCGGGGGAAAAATCAAGATAGGGAAAAAAAGGTGTTGAAATGACTCAACACGGCTTGGCATTGAGTGGGACCCACTCAATGCCTAAACAGACCTTGGCGTTGAGTGAGTCAGCCTCACTCAGCGCCAGAACAGCCATGGCATTGAGTGAGGTTCACTCACTCAACGCCTTCTAGAAGAACTACTCTGGCGTTGAGAGAGCTAGCCTCACTCAACGCAAAATTAGGCATGGCGTTGAGTGAGGTTCACTCACTCAACGCCTCCTGCAAGAATTCTCTGGCGTTAAGTAAGCTAACCTCACTCAACGCCAAAACAGCGATGGTGTTGAGTGAGGTTCACTCCCTATATGCTCGGGCACTTAACCACAATCCGAGAAAGTGGCGTTGAGTGAGCTGGCCTCACTCAACGCCAAAACAGCAATGGCGCTGAGTGAAGCTCACTCACTCAATACCCTTACACTGAGCCGCAAAAAAATTTGCGGTGTTGAGTGAGTCCACCTCAATCAACGCCAAAACAGCAATGGATTTGAGTGAGGTTCACTCCCTCAACGCCCAGGCACTTAGCCACAACAAAGAAAATCTACAGCGTTGAGTGAGCTGACCTCACTCAACGCCAAAACAGCAATGGCGTTGAGTGAGGTCGTCTCACTCAACGCCAGAAGTCGAGGCCACAAAGAAGGGTTGTGGAGTTGAGTGAGTCTACCTCACTCAATGCCAAAGCAGAAATGGCGTTGAGTGAGGTTCACTCACTCAACGCCACGGGACTTGGCCGTAAACTTTCCTACGGCATTGAGTGAGATAACCTCACTCAATGCCAAAGCCGAAATGGCGTTGTGTGAGGTCGACTCACTCAACGCCAAAGCACTTAGCCTCAGAAAAGGCTGTGGCATTGAGTGAGCACACCTTCACTCAACGCCAAAGTACTTGGCTGCACAGAAAGCTACGGCGTTGAGTGAGTCCACTTCACTCAATGCCAAAACCGAAATGGCATTGAGTGAGGTCGACTCACTCAACGCCAAAGTACTTAGCCTCAGAAAAGGTTGTGGCGTTGAGTGAGCACACCTCACTCAACGCCAAAGTACTTAGCTTCTCGGAAAAAATGTGGCGTTGAGTGAGCTTGCCTCACTCAACATCAAAACGGAAATGGCGTTGAGTGAGGTCGACTCACTCAACGCCAAAGTACTTAGCCACTAGCAGGGGCTACGATGTTAAGTGTGTCCACCTCACTCAACGCCCCAGTACTTAGCCAAAAATTCAAATCGACTACAGCTGTGGCGTTGAGTGTGTGCACCACACTCAGCGCAAAACCCGCAAAGGCTTTGAGTTTGTGCACCATACTCAATACTGGAAAACCAGAGAGCCCAAATTTTTCTCTTTCCAGGTTACACAGCAGGCACCCCCTCCTACTCTCTCTCTCTCTCTCTCTCTCTCTCGGCTTCACCCGCAAGGCAACAACCAGACAGAAATCTGGAGTTTATGTTAGCGTCATAACGCCGGCTGGTTGGGCACCAACAGCACAAAGAAGGGGGGGCTCATTAGGAGAAACTAAGCCCTAAAATTAAGCAAGATAAAAAGAACAGCTTGGCCTCTACCCTAGGGCTAATCGGGATTTTCAATTCAGCAAGAGAATAAACAATGGCAAGGGTAAGAATACCACTTGCCTCGATTTTCGGTGAAGCTTGGACAACTTTCCCTCCTCTTCACTCGGCACTAGCAGCAGCAGCACCTAACAAGCAACCCGCACTTTAATGGTGGAAATCCACAAGACCCGAAAATCCAAGTCTCCTAAAACTCCATGAAAATCGAATCTTTTTATGTCGAAACGTAGATCTGAGCGAGAGCAAGCCAACACCGCTTTCGGAAACGAATTCCGTCCACGAAAGCTCCTGAAATCGCCGGCCGAAAGCTAGGACAGTCCGCCATTTCCGTCTCTGTTTTCCGCGAATAGGAGCAGCGGTTTCGGTCTTGGGAAGAAGGAAGAGAGTGGCCCGCCAACTTCTAAGTAAGGCTTTAAATAAGTCTTAACACGCCTAATCAGCCTAACTGCTATCTGAAAATGCCGATTCACTCAGGTAAAATCAAATTTCTTATTTGATTTTACTAATATCACACCCAAAACGAGGCGAAAACCGAACTACCTCGGAATTCGACGAAATTTGCACCGTAGCTAAATACCCACGCTACGAACACATCGGAGAAGTAGAAATTAACTTCCGACGAACAGAACTCGAGTTATACCCACCTAAAGCCAAAACACAAGCATCCCCCAAGAGGCCACACCAGGTCACCCAAAACGACTCGGCTTGCTAGGGAGACCTTGCCCGTAAGCTACAAAATAGGCCACTCAGTTCTAAGGAGCGAAACCACACTCCAGAAATGGCACAAGCCACGAAAACGCATCGCCGTAACGCCAAACGAGAATAAGATAGTCGCAAAAAAATCGGGGGCATTATAGTCACTCCCCCTAAAAGAAAGTTTCGTCCCGAAACTTTACGCACAGCACTTCTACTATAGAAGGAAAAAGTAATAAACAGGATTTACAAGAAGGGAAACATACTGATCAAATCTGGGAAACAGGTGAGGGTAAGCCTTCCTCATGGCCAACTCTAGCTCCCAAGTCACGCTCTCCAAATCCTGATTCTTCCATAGAACTTTCACTATCGGAATGGACTTCTTTCGCAGCACCCGTTCATGAGTATCCAAAATACGGACCGACACTTCAACAAAAGAGAGGTTGGGCTCCAACTGGGGCACAACGTCCAAGACTTGCCCACTGCTGCGCACACACTTCCGCAATTGGCTTACATGGAAAACATTATGAACACCTGGGAAGTTTGCTGGCAAATCCAACCTGTAAGCTGACACGCCAATCCGCTCCATAATCTTAAACAGGCCCACATACCTCTGGTCCAATTTCCGATTCTTACCAAACCTCTTTACACCCACCATCAGAGAAACCTAAAGAAATGCAAGGTCCCCTACAGAAAACTCCAAGGCAGACCTACGTCGATTAGCGTTCTTCTCGTACCTCTCCTGAGCTATTCGAAGCTTCTCTCGAGTAAGCTTCACTGCGAGTTCCATTTCCTCAAGCGCATCAGGACCCAACAAAGTCCTCTCACAAGCCTCAGCCCAAAACAACGGAGTTCTACAACGCCTCCCATACAAGGCTTCGAACAGAGCTATCTGCAAGCTCTCCTGATAACTGTTGTTGTATGCAAATTCCATAAGTCGCAGCCGCTCATCCCACGCTCCACCGTGGTCTAAAATGTATCATCGGATCATATCCTCAACTATATGGTTCACCCGCTCCGTCTGCCCATTGGTCTGTGGGTGGTAAGTAGTAGAATACCTCAGATCCGTACCCAAACCCTCCTGCAGACTCTGCCAAAAACAAGAAGTAAACCTGGAGTCTCGATCAGATATGATGCTAACAGGCACATCGTGCAGTCGGATGACTTCATTCAAGTACAACTCTGCTATCTTCTTCATCGGATAATCAATCTTATATGGCACGAAGTGAGCACACTTCGTCAGTCTATCCACTATAACCCAAACAGAATCATATCCTCTTGGGGATTTTAGTAAGCCCTTGATGAAATCCATAGATATACTTTCCCACTTCCAAGTCGGGATCTCTAACGAAGTCAACCTGCCACCAGGCCTTCCATGATCGGCCTTCACACGCTTGCAAGTGTGGCAATCAGCAACAAATCGGGCTATATCACCTTTAATTTCATACCACCAGGCAATTTGCTTTAAGTCATGATACATCTTCGTAGATCCTGGATGGTTGGCCACGCTGGATCCATGAGCCTCTCTGCAAATCATACCTCTAATGTCCCCAACAGCGGGGATGAAAAATCTGCCGCGGTACTTCAAAGTACCCGCATCATCGATAGCAAAGTCTGGCAACTCCCCCTTCTCGGTCCTAGTGAAAAGTGCAGAAGATCTGAATCGTCCTTCTGGTGCAGTCTGGTCAAAGAAATCCAAGATGGCTCTGCCACTGATAAACTACTCTGCAAGCCATAGCATCCCACTGTTATATCCATAAGAAGGAACTCCTCCACTAAACGATCGGCGGAGAGGTTAAAGATCTTTCCCGTCTTTCGGCTTAGGGCATTGGCCACTACATTGGCCTTGCCTGAATGATATTGGATCTCTACATCATAATCAGCCACAGACTCTAGCCACCGCCGCTGGCGCAGATTCAACTCCTTCTGCGTGAACACGTACTTCAGGCACTTATGGTCAGTGAAGATCTTGCACTGAGCCCCATAAAGTAGATGCCTCCATAACTTCAACGCATAGATTACCGCTGTAAACTCAAGGTCATGCGTAGGATAATTCTTCTCATGAGTCTTCAGTTGCTTTGACCCATAGGCAATCACCTTTCCAACCTGCATTAATACGCATCCCAGCCCTACATGCGAAGCATCCATGTATACATCATAATCCACACCCTCAGTAGGCAGGGTCAGAACGGGAGCAGTGCACAATCTCTTCTTTAACTCAAGAAAGGCTTCTTCGCACTTCTCGCTCCAAACAAAAGCCACGTTATTCTGAGTAAGCTTGGTCAAAGGTGCAGCTAGGGAAGAGAAACCCTTCACGAACCTCCTGTAGTAGCCAGCCAACCCTAGGAAGCTCCTTATCTCCTTAGGCGTATTCGGCCTACTCCAATCCATCATTGCTGCGATCTTTTCTGGGTCGACCGAGATCCTCTCCTTGTTCACCACGTTGCCTAGAAATGAAACCTGAGGCAACCAAAATTCGCACTTGCTCAGCTTGGCGAATAACTTGTGATTCCTCAACTCCGATAGAACCAAGCGCAGATGCTGCTCATGCTCCTCAGTACTGCGAGAATAAACCAACGCATCATCGATGAAGACCACCACGAACTTGTCTAAGAAATCCTTGAACACCCGGTTCATCATATCCATGAAGGCTGATGGTGCGTTGGTCAAACCAAACGACATCACGAAGAACTCAAAGTCTCCATGTCTCGATCTAAACGCCGTCCGTGGAATATCTGCCTCACGGATCCTTAGCTTATGATAGCTAGAATGAAGATCGATCATGGAGAACACTGTGCTACCGCACAACTGGTCAAATAAATCATCGATCCTCGGCAAGGGGTACCTGTTCTTAATGGTGACTTTGTTCAACTCCCTATAGTCGATGCAAAGCCGCATCGACCCATCTTTCTTCTTCACAAACAGCACAGGAGCACCCCAAGGCGAAGAACTCTGCCTTATAAATCCCTTTGCCAACAGCTCATCCAACTGAACTCGCAACTCCTCTAACTCACGAGGGGACATCCGGTATGGCGCCTTAGCAATATGACGCGTACCCGGCTCCAAAAAAATCACAAACTCCACATCCCGCTCGGGAGGAAGACCAGGAAGATCATCCGGAAAAACATCGGCCAAATCACGAACAACTGGAATCTCCTCCAAGCACGGTACACTAACAGCGGTCCCAACCACCGAGACCAAACAAGCAAATCAATCTGAAATAAACAGTTTCTGAGCACATACCGCAGAGATGACACGAGAATCCTGGCACAGATCAGGATACACGTTTCCGGGCTGACCGTCATCCCTGATGAAGTCCAAGCGCTTCCCTTTGCACTGAATGACTGCATCATACCTAGAAAACCTGTCCATGCCCAGAATAACATCAAAGTCCTGCAGATCAATAATCTTCAGGTCTGCCTTCGCAAGGAAGTCCCCCAACAAAACAGGGCAATCTAACATGCCCAAATCTGACAATACAGATTCACAAGAGGGTAACTTGACACGGAAGGTATCCCGAACTCGATCTAAAGACAACCGATGTCGCTCTACAAAGGCTCTAGCCACGAACGAGTGGGTAGCGCCGGAGTCAAACAGAACACGCGCCCAGCGGTTCTTCACCTTAAATTTCCCTATAAGAGCATATATAACTAAGGAACTTCCACAACAATACTGCAAACATTCTAGTAAAACAAGAACAAAACCTTCAGGCTAGAAAGACAACTAACCTGAGATGACCTGAGTCGAAGCTTGGGCCTCCTCGAAAGAGATCACGTTCAGCTTTCCCTTTCCCTTGTCCACACGCTGAGGTGGAGGTAATGTCTGTAGTGAAATTACATGAAGAACAGGCTGGATCTGAGGACACCTAGACTTGATGTGTCCCTTCTGCCCACACTAAAAGCAGACTTTATCCTTGGACCAGCACTGGGCAGCATCATGCCCGAGTCGCTTGCAAACAGAACAGGAGACATCCCTCCTAGGAGCACCCTGAATCGCATTAACATGCTCCTTCTTCTGAGCTGCTGCCTTCTTGAAACATCTCTCGATAGGGTGGCCTGACCGGCCATAGAAGCTGCACACCACTTTGCTATTCTTTCCCGGAGCAGCACCAGGTACCTGGGGTTTCTTCTCCTCCACAGACTTCCTCTTGTCCTTCCTCATTTGATGGCCTCTGCTCTTTGCGGTCTCAATAGCCTCCACCTTCAGAGCAGCCTCCACTACTCCTGCATAAGTCTCTGACCCATAAGCACTGGTCAACTGCTGCACCTCGCTCCTCAAGCCACCAAGAAATCGCTTAACTCGATCAGCCTCAATGTTGACCAATGCAGGGGAAAAACGGCTCAACTTGCTTAACTCTATCTCATACTCACCCACCGCGAGTTTCCTTTGCTTCAGATGGAGGAAGTCGTTCATGAGGCGGTCACGCTCGACCGAGGGTAAGAACTTCCTTAATAGCATCTCCTTGAACACTTCCCAAGAGCATCAAGCTACCAAGCTCTCCTTTTCTCTCAGCCACCAACTCTTAGCCAAACCTTTAAGCTGATAGACGGCTATCATCACCCTCTGGTCATCTGCAATCCCGGAGTACGAGAACATCTCCTCCATGGAGATCAGCCAATTGTCTATGACCATAAAGTCTGCCTTCCCATCATAAGTGGGAGGGCTCAGCCTCTGAAACTGCGAGATGAAGGCCATCTCTGCTGGCACCACCACTGGAGGTCTTTAAGGTTAAGGAGGAGGAGGGACAGCTAACCCCCCTGCAGGACCTTGCACTCCTTGAGTCTGACCTGCCACAACCGCCACCAGGGACTGAATCTGGGCCTGTATCTCTTCCATCTGCCTGCTCATGGCATCTCTACCCTGCCACAGGCTCTCGATCACCACGTCATTCTGAGCTCCGGATGACTCACACTTAGATAGGGGAGTCGATCTAGTCGAAGGACGTCTCGCCATCTTAAAATCATAGCAACACTAGTCAGATCCTAGTACTACGGTTAGAACCAACTACCAGTACAGACAATACATATATAGATATGAACTTAAAGCTGCTAAACTTGCTCTGGGAGTTTATCTTTTTACAAAAATTGATGTTAAGCCCTAACCTAGGATGGTTAACCACCACCATACTAACTCTTGTGCCTAGATCGGGAATGCATGACTTTATATTACTTTTGACTTGAAAGTTTTTGCGTGTACATATGTCATCCTGCCAGTCTTTAGCTTGCCACGTTGTGCTTATGCAATGTTATACTATGCATGATTGTGCTATGCATTCTAAAAAGGCCCTAATGCATGTTATGGGCGGCGTACGTATGAAAATGTTATGCATCCGATACTACATAACATTCTCATGCAACGAAAAAGAAAACGAGCTAGTCGCAGCCATGTGGTGAGGTTATGCATCCCATACTACATAACCCTCACATGTTGCCCCTATGGTGGATCCATATACAAACACATATTATGCATCCCATACTACATAATATGCTCAGTATACTTCATATTATACTATGAGTGTAGTGTTCGTGCTTTTGCCAAGACGTGTTGATGATATATCGGTGTGTGAATGACATGATGCTGAACTACTAATGCAATCATAGGAAGGTTGCCCGACTAACTTGTCAAGTAACCTCCCTCTGATATCAACTATCACAACCCGCATTTTCTCCAAATTTAGGTATCAGAGTATGAGAAAACACGTGTCATGATGCCACGTCAAGTAGGGGATAACTGTTGATGCTCAGGCAAAACCATCTACTTTACTTTATGAAAGAAATTCATGAGTTTAATGATTAAAAAATCAGTTATATTTTAGAGACCGTATCCCTCGGCTCGGTGGATCACCTAGTCCACAGTTAAAAACTATATTTATACGCTGTGTAAAATACTTTATTAAGGATTGACATCCTAAGGGGGTGCATAAGAGCCCCATGAGGACCACTTATGCTATGCAAGACTCTACATTTAATTTATACTATATATAAGAAAATGATCTTTATATGTTTTTTAGAAAATAGTGATTGAGTTTTATAAAACATGCTGATCATGAGCTATACTTTTATTAATAAATGTAGTTTTAAAAATAACTAGCAACCTATCATAAATCCTCCTCAGAGCAAGTAGACTACCTCCAGAAAAATGGTAGCAGCAAAAGTAATATATCTAGTACAAGGGTAAAAACTACTAGTGGGTGCCAACAACCTGACACGAACCCACTGGCAAATATGTATGTCTGTAAGAAAAGTGCAGAAAACTACCTCACTAAACAAATCAAGAAGGATCTCTAAAGTCCAAGAAACCACAAGCAACACCACAGCAACCTAGCCAGTTTGCTCAGAAACTGAGGCATTGAAAAGAAGAAAGAATACCTCAGCAAGCAAAACAAGAAAAACTTCACGCAAGTATCAATCAAATGATAAATGAAAGAGGAAAAACAAAGCAGTAAAAGGTCACAACTGTCCAAGGCAAGACAAAATGAAATGCACCAAGTGCGAGGAAACAGCATCAACCTGCCCAGAAACTACCTCCTGCAGAGTCTACTAAGCTACCAAGAGCCCAAAAATGTTGCAATCTACCAAGGAAGAAACGTCCAACACCCTAAACTATGGGAGATAATAGTAGCAAAACAAACAACGTGGATCTTGGTTGGAGGCAAACTCAGTCCCCCAACCACCATTTCCAAGAAACAAAGCTCAAGGGTCTACATGTGAAAGCACTAGGGACCTCCCACGCCCTTGCCCAGCCCGTACCTGGGGCAAGATAAAAGAAAAAGGGTGGCCCTGGCTAAATTACACAATACCTCCCCTCTTAAGAGCTCCAAACCACCACTACTAACCACGACCCACGATTCGGCCTTTAGGAAAGAAAAAACATAGCCGACAAGGAACCTCAAAGAAAATCAAGGAATTCACTCCGGGGCAAAAATCAAGGTAGGGAAAAAAGGTGTTGAAATGACTCAACACGGCTTGGCGTTGAGTGGGACCCACTCAATGCCTAACCAGACCTTGGCGTTGAGTGAGTCAGCCTCACTCAGCGCCAGAACAACCATGGCGTTGAGTGAGGTTCACTCACTCAACGCCCTCCAGAAGAATAACTCTGGCACTGAGTGAGCTAGCCTCACTCAATGCTAAAGTATGCATGGCGTTGAGTGAGGTTCACTCACTCAACGCCTCCTGCAAGAATTCTCTGGCGTTGAGTGAGCTAACCTCACTCAACGCCAAAATAGCGATGTCGTTGAGTGAGGTTCACTCCCTCAATGCCCTGGCACTTAACCACAATCCGAGAAAGTGGCGTTGAGTGAGCTGGCCTCACTCAACGCCAAAACAGCAATGTCGTTGAGTGAAGCTCACTCACTCAATGCCCTTACACTCAGCCGAAAAAGAAAACTTCGGCGTTGAGTGATTCCACCTCACTCAATGCCAAAATAGTAATGGCGTTGAGTGAGGTTCACTCCCTCAACGCCCTGGCACTTAGCCACAACAAGGCAAATCTGCGGCGTTGAGTGAGTTGACCTCACTCAACGCCAAAACAGCAATGGCGTTGAGTGAGGTCGTCTCACTCAACCCCAGAAGTCCTGGCCGCAAAGAAGGGTTGTGGAGTTGAGTGAGTCTACCTCACTCAATACTAAAGCAGAAATGGCGTTGAGTGAGGTTCACTCACTCAACGCCACGGGACTTGGCCGCAAACTTGCCGACGGCGTTGAGTGAGGTCACCTAACTCAACACCAAAGCCGAAATGGCATTGAGTGAGGTCGACTCACTTAACGCCAAAGTACTTAGCCTCAGAAAAGGCTGTGGCGTTGAGTGAGCACACCTCACTCAGCGCCAAATTACTTGGCTGCACAGAAAGCTACGACGTTGAGTGAGTCCACCTCACTCAACGCCAAAACCGAAATGGCGTTGAGTGAGGTCAACTCACTCAACGCCAAAGTACTTAGCCTAAGAAAAGGGTGTGGCGTTGAGTGAACACACCTCACTCAATGCTAAAGTACTTTGCTTCTCGGAAAAACCGCGGTGTTGAGTGAGCTTGCCTCACTCAATGCCAAAACGGAAATGGCGTTGAGTGAGGTCGACTTACTCAACGCCAAAGTACTTAGCCGCTAGCAGGGGCTATGACATTGAGTGATTCCACCTCACTCAAAGCCCTAGTACTTAGCCAAAAATTCAAATCGACTACAGCTGCAGCGTTGAGTGTGTGCACCACACTCAACGCCAAACCCGCAAAGGCTTTGAGTGTGTGCACCACACTCAATGCCAGAAAACCAGAGAGCCCAAATTTGTCTCTTTCCAGGTTACACAGCAGGCACCCCCCTCGTACTCTCTCTCTCTCTCGACTTCACCCGCAAGGCAACAACCAGACAAAAATCTTGAGTTTATGTTAGCGGCATAACGCCGGCGGGTTGGGCACCAACAACACAAAGAAGGGGGGCTCATTAGGAGAAACTAAGCCCTAAAATTAAGCAAGATAAAAGAACAGCTTGGCCTCTACCCTAGGGCTAACCGGGATTTTAAATTCAGCAATAGAATAAACAATGGCAAGGGCAAGAATACCACTTGCCTCGATTTCCGGCGAAGCTTGGTTGACATTCCCTCCTCTTCACTCAGCACTAGCAGCAGTAGCACCTAAAAGCACCTAACAAGCAATCCGCACTTTAATGGCGGAAATCCACAAGACCCGAAAATCCAAGTCTCCTAAAACTCCATGAAAATCAAATATCTTACCGTCAAAACATAGATCTGAGCGAGAGCAAGCCAATTCCGCTTTCAGAAATGAATTCCGTCGACGAAAGCTCCCGAAATCGCTGGCCGAAGGCTAGGGCAGTCCGTCGTTTCTGCCTCTATTTTCCGCGAACAGGAGCAGAAGTTTCGGTCTTGGGAAGAAGGAAGAGAGTGGCCTGCCAACTTCTAATTAAGTATTTAAATAAGTCTTAACATGCCTAATCAGCCTAACCGCTGTCAGAAAATGCCGATTCACTCAGCTAAAATCAAATTTCTAATTTGATTTTACTAATAGCACACCCAAAACGATGCGAAAACGAACTACCTCAGAATTCGACGAAATTCGCACCGTAGCTAAATACCCACACTACGAACACATCAGCAAAGTCGAAATTAACTTCTGGCGAACAGAACTCGAGTTATACCCACCTAAAGCTAAAACACAAGCATCCCTCAAGAGGCCACACTGGGTCACCCAAAACGACTCGGCTTGCTAGGGAGACCTTGCTCATAGGCTAACAAAATAGGCCACTCAGTTCTAAGGAGCTAAACCACACTCCACAAATAGCATAAGTAACAAAAACGCGTCACCGTAACGCCAAACGAGAATAAAATAGTCGCAAAAAAATCGGGGGCGTTACATCTGGAGCTCATACATCTGAAGGATCACCCAATAGACCAAATATAGGAGATCTCGGGGATGGTGTCAGAACTCGGAGAGGCACAACTATTGGGAATTTATATTTGAGTTTTCTCACACAGTTTGAACCAAATAAGTTTGAGGAAGCAAAGTCAGACGCATCTTGGATTATGGTTATGGAAGAAGAGTTGAATCAGTTCAAGCATTATCAAGTCTGGAAGCTTGTTCCAAGACCCAAAGGTAAGAACATCATTGGGACAAAGTTGGTCTATAGGAACAAGATGGATGACGATGGGACAATCATAAAGAACAAGGCCAGACTCGTCGCCCAAGGATACAGACAAGAAGAAGGAATCGACTTCGAACAGATGTATTCTACAGTGACAAGGCTGGAGGCAATCAGGTTGTTCCAAGCATATGCTGCACTTAAGGGCTTCACTGTCTATCAGATGAATGCGAAGTCTACCTTCCTTAATGGTGACTTAAAAGAAGAGGTGTATGTGGAACAACCTCCAGGTTTCATTGATTCTAACTTTCCTGAGTATGTTTATCTGTTTTCTAAAGCTTTGTATGGTTTGAAACAAGCTCCTTGAGCTTGGTACGAGACGTTGTCTAAATTTCTCCTTGAGAACAAGTTCACAAGAGGAAAGATAGATAAGACATTATTTCTTAGGTAACTAAAAGGCAAGATTTTGCTAGTGCAAATCTATGTCGACGACATCATTTTCGGCTTTACTGACGATAACCTATGCAAAATGTTTTCTATACTTATTAAAGGGAAGTTCGAAATGAGTAGTATGGGAGAGCTAAAGTATTTCTTAGGACTTCATGTGAAAAAATCTGTAGATGGAATTTTCATCTCTCAGACGAATTTCACCAGGGAGTTAATTAAGAAATTCAGAATGGAGAACGCAACCTCTATTAGGACTCCAATGGGTTCAGTTGTGTCTCTGGACAAGGATGAGAAAGGGAAACCTTTTGATGAAACCAAGTATAGAAGCATAATTGGATCCTTGCTCTATCTTACTGCTAGTAGACCAGACATAATGTTTTAAACATGTGTATGCGCTAGATTTCATGTGAACTCTAAGGAATCTCACTACGCTGCTGTAATGCGGATTTTGAGTTGTCTTAAAGGTACACCAAATCTTGGCTTATGGTACCCAAGAAGTAATGACATCGAACTAATTGGTTTCTCAGATGTAGATTTTGCAGGAAGTTAAGATGATAGAAAGTGCACTTCCGGGACTTGCCAATTCCTTGGAAGAAGACTCATTTCTTGGAGCAGTAAAAAGCAGAATTGTGTAGCAATTTCAACAGCCGAGTAAGAATACATTTCTGTCGGCAGTTGTTGTGCACAGTTTCTTTGGATAAAACACAAACTTGAAGATTACAACCTGAAAGTCAAAGACATTCCTTTGTTTTGTGACTCCTGCAGTGCGATTGCAATAGCTAACAACCCAGTCTCTCACAGCCGGACAAAGCACATAGAGTTGTGATACCACTTTATCACGGAGCATGTGGAGCATGGGGACATAAATCTATAATATGTCTCAACTGACAGGCAGATTGCAGATATTTTCACAAAGCCGCTGAACGAGGCCAAGTTCTCGTTTTTAAAAACAGAACTTGGCATGCTCAACAAGGATGCATAAGAATGAAGAAAGAGGTCTCAAGCAAGTTCAAGATCAGGCTTAACTTCAAAATCCAGAAAAATTCAGAAAATGGATTGCATTTCTCGAGTACAACACTTGTACTCGAGAATAGAAGACTCACTTATCGAGTGATGATATTACTTCTCGAGAACATAGGAGTCACTTCTCGAGAACAAATATTCCTACTCAAGAAAAAGGCTACTTCTTATTGAGTGCGGCTAATCTTCTTCTCGAGAACAATTGGTTCTCTCGATAAATCGAGTGTTGATCTGGACTTCAAGTTCCAATTTTTCTTATTGGCACCACAGCATCTTCACCGCCTCTTTCCAAGTATTTTAAATATTATTAATATCATTTTTTTCATCAAAGTTGGTTAGTATAAATAAACATAGGTCCAAGAAAATCATATTCTCGATTTCAAAACCCTTCCACTCGAAAAAACTGCTTCGTCTTCTCCCTCTCTGCCGTCTACCGCAAGCCAGATTTTCCAGTCGTCGGCCATCCAAAATCATTTCCTCCTCATAAATGGCTCCATCTATAAAGATTGTGATTGGGAGTGATCTTGTTGTTGCTGGGATTGCAGATATTTTCGATGATTTCCAATATCTTATTCTTCTCCTGTATACCGTCGGATTAACCTTCGTTCTTCAGCAACCCTGCAAAATTCTCTTTCCTGAGGTAGAAGAATTCTTTCAAAATGCCAAAGTGAAAAGGAATGGTAAAGTTCTTAAGTCTAAGGTTAAGGGTTTTAATATCAAGCTTACCAAGTCAAATGTCTCTACCCTTCTTCGGCTACCCTTTGTTGAAGAGGAAGATGACATAACTTCTGAAGATCATGACAGGGCATACAATTTTTGTGGAATTTCTGTGGTTATCAACAACGTTCATCGACCAGACCTCAATACAGAGGGCCTGCTTCTAGTGGACATTTTGGCAAAGTTCTTCTTTGCAAAACAACTTCGATAAGCTTCATCTTTACCGATCTCTTTTACATGATGACAACCATTATTTCCAGGAAGAAGTTTCAGTTTGGTATGATGATTCTTGACAAGATCATAGAAAGCATCAAGGCTCCAAACTATGATAGGATTATCTCTCTTATCGTGCATGAGTTGAATCCAGCAGTTTTTGACTTCTCCAAAGGAACAACACTCCGTCACTTGAAGAAAGTATCTGTATCTTCAATTCAAAGATGGGAATTAAAATATAAAAATCCAGTCCAAGCTCACAAGGCTGCTAAGGAAATAAAAGATGTGGAAAAGACCCAATCTCCTCCTTCTCATCAGATAACTGACTCAATTATTGAGGGGGAGCTTGCCCTATCAGTCCCAGCTCAAGCACCAGTCAATACAGAAATTCCAGCACAAGTTTATTCACCTCCTGCCATTCATCAAGTCTAAGAAAACATTCCATCCAAATCAGTTGCTGCATCTACCTCTCTGTTGCATACAAATATTCCTGATTTGACTATTACTGAAGATATTCAAGATTCAGAAACCTGTGACAGATGATCAGCTTCAAGGATAGCTTCTATCCACTAATGAAGATATCACTAGAATGATAGTGGAGCTCACATCAAAAGAGCCTTTATCCTCTATTCCTGAAGATCACCACAAATCCTCAAAGTCCCCTAAACAACTAGCTAAGTCACCAGCAAAGTCTCCTTCTCCTCATCAAGACAAGTCTCCTAAGACTGAACAAGAGAAATCCCATGAACATCTATATGATGATGAAGTTGTTTCTATCAATGATTGAGAAGATGAAACTCCTACAGAAGATGCGGAACAAAGACTCCCAAATCTTAACTTCATGATTCCCTCCATGCTGCCCTCAGATGCTGAAAATGAGGACAACACTGTCCACAAGAAACTGCTATCTACCTCAATAGTTGTGATTGAAGAGATCCTACCATGGAAATCCCCTGCTTTTCCTCCTCCATTTGCTCAACCTACAAAGATCTTCCCTGAAGGCCATATTCTAAATGAAATTGAAGTTATGCTTACGGCACAGAGACAATACTTTGATGAGTCTTCAAAAAGTGTAACTAAAAAGGTGACATCCTTAGAGAAATATATGAGCAGTGGATTTACTGAAATCCAAAACCACAGTGATGAAGTCAAAAGTCTCTTCCAAATTGGAGGAAAAGCTTTAGATCATATCATAACAAGCATTGGTAATGTGATGGAACAATCAATCACCCTTCCAAATAATCAGATTCAGCTTGAAAAGAATGCAAAAAAGAGAAACTTCAAAACCTATGGAGAAGGTGGAACTTTTAAGGAAGATGTGATAAGCACCCTCACCCTAGAAGTCACAAAGAGGGAGGATAAGGTGAAAGAACTATTGGAAAAACAAAGTCAATCCTTGAAAAGTTATTTTGAAAATCAAGTGAAAGAGATCCAGACATCTGTGCTTAAGGAAGTCAAGAGTACAAAGCTTTACACATTTGACACAACATTATGGATGCGCAATCAACTATTTCCTGAGATTCCCATGGATCGTACTGCACCTCCTCCTGCACATCTAGATGATAACAAGCCTACTTTCTCTCCTCCTCCAGAACACTTTGAAGAACCACCTCCAATACATTTCCTCCAGACTACTTTGAAGAACCTCTTCCTGATGTCTATGAACAAGTTTGGGAAACAGATCAAACAGATATGCCTTCTCAACCTCTAGAGTTTCAGAAAGCCAAAATAAGGAAATAAGGGGATGGAACCTCAGCTAGAAGATCAACTCCAAATCCTGAAGCTACAAAGATGAGAACTCAAGAGTTTACTAAAGTGTTGAGTCAAACCTCCAAATCCCTTATTCTTGACACTCTCAAGCTGGTCCTTTATTTAATGAAACCACAAGTCTTCACTACATCTCAGATGAATGGGGATTATATGAGAAGTCTCTTACTAAAAGAAGAATATATGACAAAATTTATGAATGAAATAATCCCAAGGCTCCTCCTAGACCTCCAAAATACTTTCCCAAGCCTTTTAGCTACCTAAAGAGACAATAAGAGAAACTTGAAAGACAGCAACCTCAACAGGATCAGTAGAAACTGAAGATATTTTGGAAGTTCATTCTTTTGAAATTGTGGAATTAAATATCTCTTGGACAAATTTCTATTTTTATGAACTTTTAATTTTGTTCATCTGACTTTACTCATAATAGCTTTTTATTCTACTTATCATATTATTAGTTTCCTTATTTGTTTTTCTCTTGATATAATTAACCTTAGTGTAGAGGGTTCTGACTTCTACAAATAGGGGGAGATTGTTGGGTCTTGCATCCACAATAACAGAGAATTGTATGAAGTCACCCTTGAACTAAGATGAATTCAGTTTGTATTTGATGCTCTTTTTAGTTGCACTACACCATATCATGCATATGGTAGCGCTCAAAAACCGTTACTATATTTGAAAAAACTGCTACTGTAGAGCTACGGTAGCGGTTGCGCGTATGTTGCATCCGCTGCTGTGGTCGTAGGGTATGGTAGCGATTACCCAATATATTGTGGCATCCTTACAACCGCTACTATAGGTACATCTATTGTAGTGGTTATGGTTTTCAATGGTAGCAATTATTCCATTTTACAGCTACGATTCTGATAATCTATGGTAGAGTGTATGCTTGTATTTGGCAACATTTATGATTTTCTATAGTAGCAGTTATCCCCATATATTGCAATGGTTTTTATTCTCAATGGCAACGCTTATGATGATCAATACAAGCAGTCCGAGAATGGAACCTATATTCAATAATATTAAATTTTTAGGCAAGTGTGGACCTAAAATTCAATTACAAACGTGATTTCACAGCCAAGAGTTAAAATTTCCAAGGTGATTACAAATGTGATTATCAATGTCATTCCCAAGCCAAAATTCAATTACATCTCAAACACTCAAATGTCATTCCCAAGCCAATAGTTAAAATGTCAAATGAAAAATAATCCAATTAGCTATATATTATCATCAACTAGATGGCAAAAAAATTTAAACTTTCCTCCTCAACCCATACTTCTCGAACACTCAAATTGGTAACAAAATCAACAGAATAAAAAATTGCTACTCCTCCATCAATTTTTTAACAATGTTTGTGGTCGGAGACCTCAACGCGACACCTCCAAATTCTTCTTTTGAATACTTCCGGTAGACCATGGTCAGCTTGTCATCTTGCACAAAAGAATGAAATCCCATCATTATCTCAACACACTCCCTGCATCATAATCAAGATTATCAATTACAAACATGTCGCCTTACCACCGAAAAATTCAACAATAAATACCACCAAGCACAAGAGTTTCATACCTCAGCTGCGGATCCAAAAAACTTGTGTGATATTGCAAAGTTTTGGTCCATGGCGGAGTCTTATTCAAAGTGCAGTATATATACCAAAGGTACTGGCTGCAAATAACAACAACAATAATGCATGACAAAGGTGTAGAAAGCTGTCTTTAAATGTAAACATCAAGAATTACCTACACAATAACTTTATCTTTAAGAAATATTGATCATCAAAATAGAAGATCC
Source organism: Platanthera zijinensis (assembly GCA_039513925.1). Taxonomy (NCBI): domain Eukaryota; kingdom Viridiplantae; phylum Streptophyta; class Magnoliopsida; order Asparagales; family Orchidaceae; genus Platanthera; species Platanthera zijinensis. The sequence continues at coordinate 114,088,179 of CM077079.1, forward strand.
TAGTTCCACAATAGCTTTCTCTAAAAAAATAGTCAAAAGAGTACCCAATAGATTATAAATTGTCCTTTGAATATAAAAAGTGACAATATAGTAGAACCCAAGAGTATTGGCACCTTTGATTAGGCATCTAATAAGAAATACATGATGGTCAGAGTTATCTTGAGTTCTTTTCATAGAGGAAAGGTTGTGGAGTTATCTTCATATCTCTCCTCTATCATCTTCCATTCCTCCATAATGGCCTCTTCTTGAATACTCAATCCATTTATAGTTAAAGCACCACGTATCAAAAAATCAGATCATTTCTCCACTGTAAACTTTAAAAAAAATCTAAAGTTTTTTATATAAAAGAGGTCATATGAACATTACTATACTATAATTTGAAGTTGTACAAAAATTAAAGGAAATATAAATTGAACAAAATAACTAAAGTTCTCAAATTTTACACGTTGATGCAACTTGGAGGCTTGACACTTTAATCAACCTAGAACCAGCATCTGACACACTTGTGTTCTAAAAATTATGTATCTCCTGAACATTATATCAAACATTGTATCAAAATTATGTATCCAGGAACAAAATGTTAAGAAAAAAAAGTTCAATATCCATTTCATAATTGAATTACATCCTATAATGTCTTAACAAAATTTTTTTGGCACATCATCAGCCATTATTGCCAAGCATCGGATCAAAAATTTACTAAATTACGCATGAAAAATCCATATCATCCATTCTACGCCCTTATTTAAAATATCTAAAACAGGAAAATAAATAAAAGATCAATAAGCTCACACACAAACATGAAGCAATCTGATTTTCTAAAACCCTAAACCCTACTCCACTGTATAATCCATCAATTAAAAATAGAAGAACTTACATTTAGCTACTTGAGTGGCCTTCTACAATGACATACAATGGGATCGTTTTTTAGTAATGACATACTGAAGTGGAAGGGACGAACACTGAAATAAAGACGACACTTATTGAGGAGCAAGCCTCACCAATGGACACAATGCAGGATGATAGTTGTGATCCTCGATGATATCACAGGGCTCGCCATTGGGAACGTGGATGAACGCTTAAAGATAGAATCATGGCGGCTGCGTGGGTGAAAACGAGAGAGGGAGACCGGTAATTGTGATATCACAGGCTGTGTGCATGAAAAATTTAGACATTTAGTACAAAAAACGAGAGATCGGGAGTCGGGTAACCCATTCTGCTTGAATCATAAATGACGAAAAGAACCCTAACCTTAAATATCGGGAGTCACTCCCATAGATCTCTGGCAGTTGGCAAGACGGAGAAATTTGTCAGCGATTAGGAGCAAGCCGCCGGTGAAGCCTATGGTTTTGACTGGTGAAATTACAGGAGCATCGAATGAGGGTTTTGGATGGTGCGGCGTTCCTACAGGGAGAAGCGTTTGATCGGGTTTTAACAGGTGCAGCGTGAGAGCAGCAGATGAGTGGGTTTTCAGAGAGCAGTTTAACCTAATAACTATCACAATATTTATTTTAAAACGTAACTGAAATTTTAGATACGTTTTGTATTAACAAAACCTGCTAAAAAATCCTCCAAAATTCCCCCCGCATGATCCTCTTTATTTGCTATCGCGAAAATGAATAATGCTCAATAGCGACGTTTAGTAGAAAAAAGAATCGTAGATAACAAATGTTTTGGCCCATTTTTTAAAACGCCACTAAAAAACATTGTTATAAAACAAAAATGTTATAGTGGGTCTACTTTTTGGACTCCTGGAAATTTTGAGGGAAATTTTTGTGAAAAGCAGCACGTGGATAGATTTTAGGCTGGAAATTTTGGGGGGAAATTTTTGGAAGTGTGGAAGAAAATTTTGGGGAAAATTAGTGTGTGGTAGCTTTTTAAATATATAGTAGCGGTTGTAAACGTGACCATAAATTACTATTGGTAGTGTTTTTGTAACCGTAACAAAATAACTGATACCGTAGGCATGAAATCTTATAGTAGCGTTTATTTATCTATAGTTGTGGTCATAAACGCTACCATAAATATATTTTTGGTAGCATTTACTTAACCGCTACAAATTAAGCACTATCATATGTATGATATGGTGTAGTGTTGAGTGTTTGCAGGACTAAATTTCCAAGTTTAGACCAATGTCAGTCTACAGTGGGTCACCAAACACAGTACCACACAATGTAATCCCTCATTATATGATCCATGGTGTTGACTCACATTTAGCCTCTCTATTGGGATACACTTCATTTTATTGCTCTATACTTATTGGAGAAATACATGTTGCTGATTTCATTGAAGAAAGAAAACTTTTTAGGAAAAAAAATTTCTCTAAGAATTTTACTCGAGAAGAACTTAAGTACTCGAGTAGATTCTTTGATAGTACTCGAGTAAGTTAAGTCTGGATTTAGAGTAAGGGAAATAGTTCTCGAGAAGATTGAACATAGTTCTCGAGAAGCCGGTTCCATTACTCGAGTAGATCCTTTCTTATTCTCGAGTTAACAGAATTCCTATCTCAGAATTTTCTAAGTCCTATACTAGAGTAGTTAAGTTTATCACTCGAGTAGCTAAGTACTTTGTCTCGAGTGACAGAATACAAGTACTCGAGAAGTGTCTATCTTACTCGAGTAGTGAAGCACCTGTACTCGAGAAGTCTATCTACTTCCCTAGAAGTCAAGCTCTAGTACTCGAGTAGACAGATTTCTTCTCAGAATTTTCTTCCAAGTCCTTTACTAGAGAAGATTACTTCTATTTCTCAAGTAACATTTTTAGTACTCGAGTAATCCTCATTCAACTCGAGTAATGATGAATTCTTTCCTGAAGTTTCCTCAAGTACTTCTTCTCGAGAAGTTTGCAGATGTCTTCTTGTGAACCTGAAGTAATACTCGAGTAATGCTTTCTTCATTCGAGTAATACAGTGTTTTTCTCTGAAAAATTGCTAGGTATCAGGATGCGTATTTCAAAATGATTTCCCTAATCATTGGTCCATGTGGCCATCATTAATTGTAATTATGACTGTTAGGGATATCTTATAAAAGGTCTTGTCATTCCGACCGACCCTAAGGACGCGTAAGAAGAAATTCTGAATCCCTAATTCTCTTTCCTAATTCAGAAGCCGACGCTCATTATGCTCATCGCCAAGGATTTTGATCAAGAACGATTCAGAACAGTCAACTTGCAGATCAAGATCTTTTATAATCTACACATCCTCCTCTTGATCTTGTGAGTCCAGAAATTTCAGATCAAGGATCCTGTCGAGTCTTCTTCAACAAATTCTGACAGAGCTGTAAAGTTCAAGAGAAAAGACCAAGACAGAAATTTCCAGATCTGAGAGTTTTACTGTTTGTATTTCTTATTTCAAATCTATTATTGTAGGAGATTATTCTCCGAGTGTAGGAGATTTGTTCTCCGAGTTGTTGTAAGAAGTTGTTATCTTCTGAGTGTAGATCCGTTTTAGTGGATCGAGTTGTAGGAACGTTATTCCGAGTAGTAGGATTGTTTTCAATCCGAGATTAGTGGAGTAGCTGAGTCTAGTGCATTGCTAGATCGGTGAGTGGAAAGTGAATGTACCCAAGGTTCGGGAACACTATAATTCTTGGTGTCTTCTGTAATTTCTTGTTTATTTTTCTGTGCATAGATCGCTAAAAAATTTATTCCGCAAAAAGACGCACAACTCACCTATTCACCCCCCGCTAGGTGTTTTAGGTAGACAACTTGAACATCTTTCAAAGTCCACTGACCGTGCACGTGTAAAAATGCACGACCAGTGGCCCTTAGACGGAAAAGTTTCCAAAACAATCCGGAACACGCTCACTACCTTTGTACCTGTAGCAAAAACAGCAGAGCCACCGAGATGGGCGTACCACATTCTCCATACACAACAAAACACCAAGTAGGGCAAAAGAATAATAACTATGAAATCACACTGAAAGCGGGCCAAAAGTTCACTTAACATGGAATGGACATAATAACAAATAAGAATAAATATGACTCTAAAGTGTAGTGCATCAACGAGAAAACTAGCCCAGATAAGTCAAAAAATATGTATATAACTTGGACTCATCAGTATCTTTGGAGGAAGCTCAGACGTCTTCTCAATTTATTTCAGGTTAGAACCTAACCTAGATTTAGCTTTTAGTTGTAGCTATAGTTTCGACATTTGTTCCCTTAGTTGTGTGTATGATTTTATAGGAAAGTTTAAGGTCAAGAACCGTTGGGCGCGTGTTCTTTTTGATTCTTGTGCTACCCACTCATTCATGGCTAGAAACTTTGTTGAGCATCATGGTTTGACCCTTGATCTTGTTGGCAATGCATTTTGTGTCAAGTTTCCCTCCGACGAATCAGTGGTATCGGATAAAGGCATTAAAATTTGTCTGATTCTGCTAGGAGATTTTCAAGCCATTGCTGATCTAAAAGTGATAGACTTGGAAGATTTTGATGTGATTTTTGGCATGGATTGGTTGTCCAAGTATGATGTGGTCATCCAATGCAAGCTCAAGCACGTGGACTTCAAGATGGACAACGGTCAACCCAGGAGTGTTTTTGGTTTTCCGCACCAAGTTTCTCATATTATTTCTACGGTACATGCTTGGAAGCTTGTGAATTCCAGATTTTTTGCCTGTTTGGTTTCGGTGTTGGCGACCGATAGTAGTTTGTCGTGAGTTGAGGAGATTGTTTTTGTGCGCGAGTTTCCTGATGTATTCCCTGATAATCTTCCAGGTTTTCCACCTGAGAGAGACGTGGAGTTCATCATAGATTTAGAGCCGGGTTCCCGTCCTATTGCTAAGGCATGGTATCATATGGCCCCGCGTGAGCTGGAGGAATTGCGTACCCAATTGGATGAGTTATTGTAGAACGGTTTTATTAGACCAAGTTCTTCTCCGTGGGGTGCTCCTGTACAATTTGTAAAGAAAAAGGATGGATCGATAAGGCTTTGAATCAACTATAGAGTGCTGAATAAGATGACCATCAAGAATAGATATCCCCTGCCGAGGATTGATGACATGTTTGATCAGTTGCGTGGTAGCTCTTTGTTTTCAAAGATTGATCTTCGTTAAAGCTATCATCAGTTGAGGATTTGTGAGACAGATATTCCACAGACTGCTTTTCGTTCGCGGCATAGACATTTCGAGTTCTTGGTGATGTCTTTTGGATTGACTGATGCGCCCTCTACCTTTATGGACATGATGAACAGAGTATTTAAGGATTTCCTGGACTGTTTCGTGGTTGTTTTTATAAATGACGTCCTGGTATACTCCCACAGTGCTGAAGAGCATGCTCAGCACTTACGTCTAGTTTTATCTACCTTGAGCGAGCATAAGTTGTATGCTAAGCTAAGTAAGTACGAGTTTTGGCTTCCTAAGGTTTCTTTTCTAGGTCATGTGGTTAATAAGGATGGAATTTTTGTGGACCCTGAGAAGATAGTTGCTATCATGGATTGGAATAGGCCTGCCACTCCCAAAGAGATAAGGAGTTTCTTAGGGTTGGCAGGATACTACAAGAGGTTTGTGGAAGGTTTTTTTATGTTGTCTACCCCTTTGACTAAGCTTACGCAGAAGAACGCAACTTTTGTTTGGAACGATAAGTAGGAAGAGGTTTTTCAGGAACTAAAGAGGAGATTGTGCACTACTCCAATATTGGCCTTGCCTACCGAAGGGATGGAGTATTTTATGTATGTAGACGCATCGCATGTTGGACTTGGGTACGTGTTAATGCAAGAAGGCAAAGTGATAGCATATGGGTCGAGGCAGTTAAAGACTCATGAAAGGAATTACCCTACGCATGATCTAGAATTCACAACTGTAATCTACGCCTTGAAGTTATGGAGACATCTTTTATATGGCTCTTTGTGCAAAATTACACCGATCAAAAGAGTTTGAAGTACGTCTTCACTCAAAAGGAATTTAATTTGTGCCAGCAGAGGTGGTTAGAATATGTGGCAGATTATGATGTAGAGATCCAATATCAACCGGGCAAAGCTAATGTGGTAGCTGATGCCCTGAGTAGGAAGTGAAACCAAGAACGAAAATTTTCAATCTTTCTATGGATTCACTGGTGGAAGAATTTCTTCTGATGGATATATCTGTGGGGAGTAGCGACTTGCCCAGTAGTTTGGAGGTATTATAGACTTCGTGGATTTCATTGACAAGGCTACATCAAAGGGATGACCCCGACTTGTTGTACCTTTATAACTGAACTGCAAAAGGGGAATTGTCGGACTTTTCGATTGATGATGCGGGTACTTTGAAGTACCGCGACATATTTTGTATTCCCGCAGTAGAGGATTTCTGAGTTAAGTTATGCAAAGAAATGCATGGCTTTAGTGTTTCCTACCACCCCGGTTCTACAAAAATGTATAAGGATCTGAAGCAGATCGTTTGGTGGTATGGTATGAAGGTTGATATAGCTAAGTTTGTATCAGAATGTTTTACTTGCAAGCGAGTTAAGGTCGATCATGGTAGGATTGGAGTCAAGTTGATGCTCTTAGAAATTCCAAGTTGGAAGTGGGAGAGTATTTCGATGGATTTCATTTCATTACTGGATTGTCGAGGTTTCCCCTAGGACACGATTCATTTTGGGTTATTGTGGACAGACTGACGAAGTGTTCTCACTTCGATCCATTCAAGATTGAGTACTCCATGAAGAAGATAGCAGAATTATATTTGGATGAGGTCATCAGGTTACATGGATTGCCTGTCAGTATTGTATCAGATCGAGACTCCCGGTTTACGTCTCGTTTTTGGAAGAGTTTACAAGAGGGGTTGGGTACCGAATTAAGGTATTACACCTCCTATCATCAGCAGACAAATGGACAGATGGAAAGACTAAATCAGATCATGGAGGACATGATCAGATGTTATATTTTTGACCACGGATGAGCGTGGGATGAGCGTTTGAGATTGATGGAGTTCGCCTACAATAATAGTTTTCAAGAGAGTTTGTAGATGGACCCGTTCGAGGCTTTGTATGGGAGACGTTGCAGAACTCCCTTTTTTTAGGCCGAGGTTGGTGATAGACCGTTGTTGGGTTCTGAAGCATAAGAAGAAATGGATTTTTCTATGAAGCATATTCGAGAGAAGCTTCGGATAGCTCAAGAGCGCTATGGAAGAATTTCAATGAGCAAAGGATCGATTTGGAGTTTGTTGTAGGGGACATGGTATTTCTTAATGTTTCCCCGATGTCTGGTGTTAAAAGGTTTGGTAAGAACCATAAGTTGGACCCGAGGTATGTGGGACCTTTTAAAGTTGTGGAACGTATTGGTGTGTCAGCATTTAGGCTAGATTTTCCCGCAAGTTTTCCGGGTGAGCACGATGTTTTTCACGTGAGCTAATTGCGGAAGTGTGTGCTAAGCGAAAAGCAAGTTCATGATTCTATGCCCCAATTAGAGCCCAACATTTCTTATATGGAAGTGCATGTTCGTGTTTTGGATACTCATGATCGGGTATTGCGAAGGAAGAAAATACTGATGGTTAAAGTTTTGTGGCGAAACCAAGATGTGGAAAATATGACTTGGGAGTTTCAGTCAGCTATGAGGGAGTCTCACCCTCATCTGTTCTCCTGATGTTTTTGGTAAGTGTTTTCTTTGATAGCCTATGATTGCTTTTATTCTGTTTGGGACATGATCCTATTTATGTTAAGTTTTGGGACGAAACTTCTTTTTAGGAGGGGTGGCTGTAACACACCTGATTTTTCGGTATTTATTTTTATTCCCATAGTTGCGTAATTTTTAAAACAGGGCGTTATGTGGACACGTGTTTGGTATGTGTCGTGGTTAGAGCGTGGTTTTTGCTCCTTAGCTTTTCAGCGTGGCTAGGTTTCAGGCTATTTGAAAGATTCCCATGCGAGCCGAGTCTATTTTGGTGACTCGGTGGAGCCTTTTTGGGAATGCTTGTGTTTTGGCTTTGGGTGGTGTTTGCGCGAGTTTTGTTTGTCGGATTTGAGTTTTTACTTCGCCATTAGATTCGTAGCATCGACATTTAGCTATGGTGCGATTTTCGTAAGATTTCGAGTTGTTATGGATTTTGGATCGTTTTGGATTAATTGATATTAATTGTAATATAATATTGTGTTATAATAATTAATTATAAATAAATATATATATATATACATATAAAATTGGGCATTAGGTCACACGGTTACTACTCATCGTCTTCCCAAAACCCGAGCGGCGGACATTTCGCGGAAGGGCGGACGGAACGAGCTTTCTGCCGCCGTTTTAGGGAGTTCGGGTGGTCGGTTACGGCAATTGAGAGGAGATTTGGAAAGCTCTCGGCGAGGGCTTCGCGATTGTGGTAAGATCTTACCGTTTCCACGATTTTTGTGAGTTAGTGTTTTGAGGTTTTGACCTCCTTTCTCCTTTAAAAGTTTCAAGAAACGTCGTTTAGGGCATTTTACGGCTGATCCATGTTGAAGTGAGAGCGGGCGATGTTTATTCGAAGGTTTAAGGAAAGTGGATCTTTCACCCTTACATTGTCATTTCTTACTTGATCTTTCTTCCCCCTTTTTCTCCTTCTTTAGAGAATAGAGTAGTATAGTT